>JADNRV010000033.1:0-385475 GCA_015499995.1 Flammula alnicola
GATCCTAGGGCCAAAACGCCATCTGGCCGCTGAGAACCGACCAAGAACTGTGCAGCTTAGCGGCTTGGCACAAAAATAGTTTGAAATATATAATAAATTATCAGATACAAGACGGGTTGGCACAGTTCAAGACGTGGCCTCTATAGACGTGACGGCCCTTTTGCGCTGAAACGCCACCACCGTTCGGGTCGGTGCTCTGTTTTCTAGAACTGTGCAACTTAGCGGTGTTCACTAATAATAGTTATGACCTGTAGCAATCTATCTGTCATGTTTTTGGAGTGGCACAGTCCTTGGATCATGCACAGCGAATATTTAGTCGATCCCAGGGCCAAAACGCCATCTGAGCGCTGAGAGACAACCAAGAACTGTGCAGCTTAGTGGCTTGGCACAAAAATAGTTTAAAATATATAAAAAATCATGAAATAAAACATGGGCTGGCACAGTTCAAGACGCGGCCGCTATTGAAGCGACGGCCCTTTTACGCTGAAACGCCACCACCGTTTTGGGCAATGCTCTGTTTTCAAGAACTGTGCATCTTAGCGGTGTTTACTGCCAATGTCTATGACCTGTAGAAGCCTATTGGTCATGTTTTTGGAGTGGCACAGTTCTTGGATCAGCCTCAGCGAATATTTAGTCGATCCCAGGGCCAAAACGCCGTCTGACCGCTGAGAGACAACCAAGAACTGTGCAGCTTAGTGGCTTGGCACAAAAATAGTTTAAAATATATAAAAAATCATGAGATAAAACATGGGCTGGCACAGTTCAAGACGCGGCCGCTATTGAAGCGACGGCCCTTTTACGCTGAAACGCCACCACCGTTTTGGGCAATGCTCAGTTTTCGAGAACTGTGCATCTTAGCGGTGTTCAGGGATAATAGCTATGACCTGTGGGAACCTATCTGTCATGTTTTTGGAGTGGCACAGTTCTTGGATCACGCGCAGGAAGCCTATTACCCTCCAAAACGACGGAGGAAAGGCGCCGATCGGGCCACAGAGGCCTTGAACCCTAACCGATCATGGTCAAAGTTTTTGTTTCAGGGTCAGACAGCCCTAACCCGGCCCTCCAGATAGACAGCGGTCCATTTTGCAGTCAAAGGACCTCGCGTCGGGTTGTGCAGCGTCGGGACGTCTGCGGACGCCGCCCCGAGGGAGCGACGAACTGTGCCGCTCCAAGAATTTTTTAAGACCTTAGGATAGTGCCAGGACCCCCCAAAAAAAATCTCGGACCCCCTGCCCGAAATTGGCTTACATCCGGCAGCCGGATGTAGGAACCAAATAGATAGGACATGATTTTTGGGCGGTGCAGAATCAGTATTATGCGGTCTATAATCCTTCCGAACATCACCCGTATCAGAGCTCTCAGGTGCCTTATTTGCACCCAAGAAGACATGGACGCGTTTCTGGACATGCGAGGAGGGGCCTTCGATTCAGTAGAATTTTTGGACATCGCTTTTAGCGATGAGTTTGCAGTTCGCCTTACTTCTTTCCTCCTGAACCAGAGACTCGCAATGAATACAACACCATTTCAGTCTTTCCCCAGAATTCGCCATTGCTACCTACGCTGTCTGAATATTATCCCCATCGAGATCCACCCCATCGACTTGAACCTGCCATGGAGTCAGTTGATATCCCTCAATCTAGGCGCTATTAGCATACCGCCAAACGTTTTCACCATGATAACACGTCATACATCCCACACCCTCGTTGAAGGTGTTTTCCGAATAACGTTTGAACGAAAGCCGCACGCCCTTCTCTTACCTAGGCTGGGTGCAGTCGACATGCCATATCTTCAAGCTCTGCAGCTCAACCTCCATGACGCGAGCCTCGACCAGCGTCTATTCAGGGTTCTTCGCCTCCCAGTCCTTCGTACTTTGATCGTCAACTTCAGTGACCAATACGAAGAACACTTCAACATCATGGCTGCATGCATAAACATATCAGCTTATTCGACACAAACGTTACAGGTATTGAAAATCACAGAACTTCCTCCACCCTTCCCTTCGCCGTATCCGCCTTTCAAAAAAAGGTACGACGGCCGGCGGATGCCCGCCAGGTCATGCCATTCTTTGGAAGCGTACTTCCTGGCTCTAAGAAACTTACGGGTTTTGCATTTGCCGCGCGGCATCTACCTCTGCGTAACGACGGTCGAAAAAATAGCAAATGGAGAAATACTTCCTCTTTTGCAGGAGCTGGATTTGGGTTCTATCGACATCCAACATACATTTTCGATGATTCAACGAAGAAATGATTTGGCGCACCATCATTCACTTGTCCCCGAAGCCTCGTCCTTGAAACATGGGCTCGTAGGCCCTTGCGCCTTCCTCCGGTCTGTGCGCATTGTCTTGCCAGTGTGCGACCTGGATGAACAACGGATCATCGCCGAGAAAGCAAATTCTCTTATTTCGACAGGTATTTATGTGGCCATCTACCTTCTGGAATCCTCGAAGTTTTACGTCGTCTAAAGAATGCTGCACCCCTGACAAGGGCTTTCCTTGTTTAAAGTCGTCGGACTCGTACTTAGAAACTACCTTGTTGAATATTATATCTCGACAGAAAAGCAAAGAAGAGTATCGGCGGTATACGTAGAAAATGGTAGAACAGAATATGTCTGCCTAGCTGTATACCTTATACCATACTGTTTCTACTTACCTATTCCGCAATAGATGAGGTGTGATTGCACGAAATTAACGATCTTCACGATGAAAGAAACAGCATAGAGATCGCATGAAGTAAAGCAAAACAGGGATAATGGAAAATGCGCACAAAGAGGAACGACATACAACCTAAATCCTACTTCCGTGCAGTCCTCTTCCTGACGTCCTCATCTTTGCAGGAGTGCAGCATGACTTTGTTCGGCGTTCCAGGTGTGTTACTTGAATGACCTTTTGACCAGTCATAAGATACAGCATAGGCAAATATATCGCCGTTGCGATTGAATGCAGTAGCGGCAATCGGGGCCGGAGCAACATCGAACGCTACCCATGATAGATCAGCAAGTTTCTGGACAAGGGGAGATAAAATACGCACTCTTTAGGCGGGCACGGGCATCCTTATCCCAGAAGCTGATAATACCATCAGATCCTGTAACGTTTCGTGAGTGAGATGGAATGAAAGGAAGAACAGGAACGAACCGCAAGTGGAGAACGTGCCGTGGACTGGGTGGAAAGATATATCGTTTACTGCGTATACCAGAACTTGATCTTTGGCATTAGGAGCGGGGTCACGACGGTGACATTTGAATGAGAAGTTTCTCCTATTCGTAAGATGTCAGGTCCGTTATATATTTGATCAAAGTATGTCTACTCACTGTGCATCCTCTTGTTCGACATATCTAGGCAATGTTTTAGCGATAAAGCAAGAAGAAAAGGTGTCAGTTTTTGTTACTCACTGGATGGCGACTCTCCCTTCCACACTCCCGACGGCAAAGCCACTGGCGGCTGGAGACGTTGTGAAACATGAGACGACACGGGTCTGCCCCTTCAGTGGTGACTGTATAGTCTAGATAATGATCTTAGTAAAAAGCGTTAAGGTCTGACGAAAACAATCACACCTTGTACGCTGTATTCGGGTTGGTCAGATTGAAAATCTGAATATGACGTTCCGCGGTTCCAACGACCATTAGAGGGTATTGTATATCGAACGTATAGCATCGTTCTGGCAATTGAACAGTTGCAACAGGATTGGCAGTGCGCAAATCCCAGTACTACAATAGGAGGTTTAGGAAATGAAAGAGAACAAGTGGAATAAGAACCTGAACATACCTTGATGGTCTTATCCCAACTTCCCGTCGCGAGGATTCCTGCTTGAGGGGCGTCTACCCAGCCAACTACTTTTATCGGGGCGTCATGTTGGGCAACTTGCGTGGTTTGACCAGTAGTCACGTCGAACATGCGTCCAGCATTATCCGCGCCTCCAGAGAAAATCTTAGTGCCATCCTGTGCAAATCACGTTAACGCGACTTTACACACAGAAAGTGAACAGCAATTACATACCTTATTCCAGCATACATTCAACACAGGGCCCGAGTGGTGATACATGGCCTTTCCTTGGGTCCGTCCACCTGCACCTACTTCATAGACCCGTACCTATTTCTGTGAAGTTGAAGAGAATGAGCTGAGAAGTAGTCGATACACGTACGCTATTGTCCCAGCTCCCCACAGCCAGGTAGTCTGCTTGATTTGAGAAGGATAAGGAGGATATCCCATCTGAGGGTGGATCGACGACTTCGACATCCTTTACTGCCGTTGCGGAGGTGTTTCCGGTGGCACTTACGCCCGTGGTGGTCGCAGTGTTTGTGAAAAATGACATGGGTTTGTAGACTGTGTATAAGGATGTGGTCAAGACACACAATCCATGGCGCGCTACTCTGCGCTGCTATTGTTGAACCGATGCACACATCCGCTTTTGGCAAGAAGTCGAAGTCATTTCAATTCAGAAAACAATGACTCTTCCTTGACTACCCGAATGCCGCAAATACATCAAGTGTACATAACTCCGAGAAGCGTTGCAATTGTGGGTCCAAGACAAGGAACAAATGGATGTGACAAATCAAATCGCAACGGTACATGCATGGTGTGATCGTCGTGCTAAGTATGCATGTACTCTACCTTCCTGATAGACAACCTCGCGCGCATAAGTATCCAGTTCTCGAATAACGGAACGTGGTGAATGTCACTTTGCGACTACAAAGGTTGGAATTACAATCGGAGACTCACAGAGGGACCCACTCACAAATGAATTCCATCCCTATCCATGAAACCCTGAATCGATAAATGCCCCGAGATTGGAGGTCGTCGGCAGGTGCTTCGGGAACTTGAGTCTTGAGTATTATGAAATAGGTGAATGAAGACGTTGATGTGACAAGAAGGGGAGATGCCAGACGCATGCTCTACTTATTTACCGACGAAGGTGCTGAGAAATCTGACAGGGGTTTGTTGATCGTTGTTACTTTTGGACGAGTCATTTTCACCATGATGGCGGACTGTTTTCTCCTCCTCAGGTACCCTTCAATCGCACTCTGTCCTCAAATTCATTGTATAACTGACTTCGATGCAGCCAGTGGTGAGTTCATTCTGTTCGTGGTGGTATGGATGAGATGAACTCACCTATTTTTCAGTGTTCTTTCGACGCCCGTATTCGTGATCTTTTCCCCTGCCATGCAGGAATGGGCTGATTTTGCGTAATCCTAGCGTCGATGACACCCTCGAACATCGAATAATAATGATTAGATCTACTTCTTTGGTGAGTTCTTCCTGAATAGGTTGCTTCGATCTTTTCTAATAGTTTTCTGCCTCCATGTAGGTTCATCGTCACGCCCACTATGTTCAAGGAAGCTCATCTTGCCCGCTATGACATCTGACAGCAGCTTTCAAGCTCAAGCTCAAGCCCGACCCTCTCCCTTCTCATTCCTCCTCCTTCAAGACTACCCTACCTTGTTCTCTCCCTTCTGCGGTTCGCCCTTCGTGATCACGTTGGCGCGTCGTGTAGATCCAACCCACGCCGCTGGCTCTCAGGCAGCGCATTTACCATCGCAAACACCACCTGTCCTCAACACCCACATCATTCCTGTTTTACGGCGGGCTGACCCAAGGACTAGAAATCCCTCGAGAACGCCATCTGCTCATCGCATGATAGGCACCGTAGACGCCCTATCCCACACCGGCATCTTATCCAGCTCCCAAGATTTTCGCTTCTCCGCCCTTCGAGAAGGCGCATCCATGCATCCATGAACACCAAACGGCACCTGGCAAAGTCGATCGAGGCTTCCCTTCGTTACTATCTTTTCGCCCCGAGTACTCTTCTGCATTCCACCCCGAATCCGAATTTCCGCCTTCCTTTCTGAGTGGATGAACGCTTCTCTGCACCACGAGAGCCGAAGTTGATGGCACCGAAGATCCGGGCGACGAGAAAGATCCACGATCGCTGGAAGCAGGAAAACGCGGACCAGTCTTCATTGATGGGAGGGAACATGAAGGAAAGGTGGATGCTGGCATCTACGAGACAGCAGGAGGAGGAGGAACCCGATCGACCAACGCGATCCAACATCATCTTCTCTCGCAAGGAGCGAGCGCCCTGCAGGTTGATTTACGGGCTTTGACCTTGAATTTCCTCGCACCCATCGCTCATCGCCATCGGTATATCGACATCTACGATAACCACGCGCGATGTCTTTGTAATCGCAGGATCAGACGAGGCAACTTTATCTCCAAACTCAGATGTTCTACGTTATCGCCTTTACCCACGCATCCACAATCCCTGTTACTTATCTCTCGACCACCCGTTCCTCGCATTTTGGTCGTAAAGCTCCTTCTACACCTTCCATTTCAATCCTAGGAGTTTATCCACCTCTTCGGGCGTGCCGACGTGGCATTAGGATATGCTGACGTTGGTTGGTGACTAGCACTGCCGTTCGACTACGTCCTTGAGCGCACTCTCATTGAAGAAGAGGACTTTTGGCTTCATTCGTAGCTGACCCATCAATGTCGATAATCCCTCTGCGGAATTTCCTCCTTCCTCCATCGCTGTTCCCCTCCTTTCTCTCCTTCGGCTCATTTTTCCTTTTCCCAACATGACGTGGCACAGAATGAAGGTACAACACGGCTATTCCGACCAAGGAGATGGGAGAACGGATCTTCCTTTGGGGATCTTCCTCTGACCTACACCCTCTCCGAGTACTGTCGCCGATGCCGACAGTGGTTCAAGTTGGAGTAGAAGCTCTTCGTCAACACGCCGTTCACTGTCTCCTCTTCGGCAGCCCTGCGTGGCAAACACGGACGCTCGAGCACGACTATAATGAGCAACTGGCGAAAGGAACCTTCTTCAGACCTCGTCGCCGGCTTTCCTCGCCACGCGGGCGAGCACGGGTGGGTGGTGGGTAGCAACTGTCAGTTTGGCCGTGGGTCAGTCGATGGCTTGTATGGGTTGTGTTCATTGCCGGCTCCTTAGGATTACGCTACAGCGGGGTCGATCTGGAGAATGTAAATTATGTAACCTTCGTTTTTGTCAATGGGCACAGCCGCAACATTGGCAAGCGAATTCTGGAAACCACCTTTCTTCGTCAATACGGAAACTCTCGAAGCCTTTTCGACATGGCCCCATAACCCCGGTACAAATGTTCTAACATCAGAAGTTGTGGCAGATGTGCGTGGAATCCAGACGAACGGGAACTAGGGAAAAGCGGGGATGCCCGAAGCGGTGGGATAACTCACAGTGTATATGTGGACTCATAAACCTTGGAGGTACGCAATTAGAGCCCCCATTCCCTTCAACGTACACATCTCATGGGTAATATATTACAATAGCCTTGAGAACATTTCCGTTCCTTGAGATTTGGGTTATCTTTGGATAGGGCCTCCAATTACAAGCCTGGCACTTTTTTCTCGAATCGCTGGGAACGCACAGGTGGGCGCATCGTACGATGTGGTTTTTGTATTGCGGATCCCGCGTTTTCATATTCGTGTTCGTTTCTGGGATTTCCGGGCTTGGCATCTACCCACATTAGAAACAACGTACTGGTACGTATAAAAGCCCTCCACCATTCCACCCATACACACCAGTATTCACCTACCCAAGCCCCAGTGATTCGGTGAAAATGCTCCAATCATCACACGCCCTACTGCTCTCGCTAGCCCTGGGCGCAGCCTCAGCTAACGCCGCAGGATGGAACTTCGTTCAGAATGGCACGTCTGGTATCTTGGCCCTCGAGGCTATGATCGTCTCTCCTACTCTCGCTATATTCTTCGACAGAGCGTCGAATGACCCGCTCATGATCAACAATGCGCCAGCTTGGGGAGCTCTATGGAACCTCGAGACGAACACAGCGAGCCCGCTGAGGGTCATTTCTGATACTTTCTGTGCTTCAGGCGGCTTTTTGAGCAACGGAACAATGGTAACTAGAACTATGATCTATCCCTTATTTCTTCACATTAACAATTGCGATGTTAGGTCAGCGTCGGCGGCAATATTCCAGCTATCACGGCTGCTACAGATGGACGGATGGCGATCCGTATTTTCGAGCCATGCGCTGATCCTGCTGGCTTGAATTGTACTCTCTTCGAAGACCCTGAGACTCTGCATCTGGAGGAGACGCGGTGGTATCCCTCGAGTCTGAGGATATTCGACGGATCTCTGGTAAATTCCCTTCTAATAGTATTTTTATCTCCTCTTATTTGAGGTTTTTAGATGATTGTCGGTGGAATTCACGAGCGAACACCGTTCTACAACACCGATCCAGTCAACAATTTTGAATTCTTCCCTCCAAAGGACGGCGGCGTTCCTCGTCCATCCGAATTCCTAGCGAGGAGTCTTCCAGCCAATCTTTTCCCTCGGTAACTCGGCACATAAATAATCTACATAACTTTCCGCGATACTCACAAATATTTATTTCTCAGCGTTTTCGGTCTTCCAGACGGCAGAGTCCTGATGGTCGCAAACAACCAAACGATCATTTACGACATCGAGAAGAATACTGAGACCATCCTCCCAGACATCCCGAACGGCGTACGCGTCACGAACCCGTTCGACGGCTCCGCGACCCTCCTCCCTCTCTCGCCACCACTCTACACCCCAGAGGTCCTCGTTTGCGGTGGAACCACCACTAGCGACCTAATCCAACCCGCGAACCTGTCTTCGCAGGATCCTGCTTCTGACCAATGCAGTCGTTTAACCATTACGTCTGAAGGTATCAAGAAGGGATGGCAAGTCGAGAAGATGTTGGAAGCGCGCATTATGCCCGAGCTGCTGCTCCTTCCCAACGGCCAAGTCCTCATCGTCAACGGCGGCCAGACTGGCTATGCTGCATTCGACACCGTTCCAGACCCCGTTGGGTTCCAGTCGAATGCCGACCATCCAGCGTACGTCCCATTCGCGCGATATTTCATGTTCTTATATGCTTACCTTACTCTTGCAGGTTCACGCCGTCTCTGTATACCCCAGACCTGCCCTTGGCCAGAGGATAAGCAACAAGGTCATGCCTACGACCGATATTCCTCGTGTATACCACTCCGTTGCGAGTTTGACGCCCAAGGGTAAGGTCGTTTTCTACGCCAGCATCACAGAGGTACAACTAACCCCGCTCGCGTATAATTAGAAACATTCTCATCGCCGGCTCCAATCCTAACGGCCAAGTTGTAAACGGAACTGGCGAATTCCACACGTACGTGTATTTCGCCCCTTGAACCCAGCACCGCACTTTCCTCTAACACCTCATGATGCAGCGAATTCCGCGTTGAATACCTCAATCCCCCATTTATGTCCCTTCAGCGCCCCGTCATGTCCAACGTGCCGGCCAAGATCGGGTTCAATAAGCGCTTCACCATCAACGTTTCCGTCCCGAAGAACCTGAAAGCAAATTCTATACAAGGTGTTTTTTTTTCGAACTTAGTTCACACGTCTCGCGCCTTAATCATGCTAACGTCCATTTTCTCACCGTCTTCCAGTCGCTCTTATGGACCTAGGCTTCTCCTCTCACGCCTTCCACTCGAGTTCGAGATGGTCTTCATGGACGCTCAGCTATCCCAGATCGTAGGACTCTGTCCATTGTGAGCCCTCCGAATAACAGAGTGTACCCACCGGGCCCTGGTGAGTTCACGTCCCGTCCATTCTCGGATTTGGTTTTCTTAATGGTTTTCATTGTCCAGCCTATATTTTCGTGACTATCGACGATGTTACTAGTGCCGGCGCGCAGGTTATGGTTGGAAGCGGCGCTCCGCCACCAGTCGCTGACCAAGGCCTCCCTAACCAATTTTGATTTAAATATAAATGAATTGCATTCCGGTATCATTGCCTACTCAACATAATTCATGAAAGAGATAGCCCCAAACCCAATGGGGCTGCGCTCGTAACTGCCATAAGCTAAACATAATAAGCAATTGTATTCTAAATGTGCGTTTCTGAATCGTAACGTGAGTTGTCATAGGAACTCGTCGTCGATCTTCCTGGAAGTTTGGATGGTGGCGGGTCAGGGTATAGCTAGAAAGAATCAGAATGAATACATGCATGTATGAGAAAAGGGGGAGGATGTTAGGTAGCTGACCTTTCCAGGATTGAATAGACCAGAGGATCGATGGATCGCTTGATAGTTTTCATAAGATCCACCGTCCCTTGCCCAAGCTCTTCCGTCAAATACTGTTTCTTGCCTAGTCCCACCCCGTGCTCGCCTGTACCTGTCGATCCATCAACGCTAAAGTTAGCAGAGGTGTATGACGAAAAAAAGAAATCCCTCACAAGTCCCATCTAGAGCGATCGCACGGTGTACTATCCTGCTCGCGGCCTTACGTGCGATCTCGAGCTCCTCGTCCGTTTTGAATAAGAGCAGGGCGTGAAAGTTGCCATCTCCAACGTGCCCTACTATCGTAGACACCAGGCCAACTTGGTCGAGGTCCTTCTTCGTTTCGTATATCAGTTCGGGGAGTTTCGACACCGGCACGCTGGAGGCATTTTTAGAATATATTTCGGTCGAAAATCGGGACTTATCGCATACCAGACGTCTGTCGTCATCCCACGGCCACCTCAACTAAAGAAAGCCCTGAATAATACAGGTTCTTCCTGTCTTGCCAAATATCTTCTGCTTCTTTCTCGTTCTTGGCAAGTGAGAACCCTGTCCCACCGTGCTTTGCGACGATTCGCTGGACAACGGAGGCTGTTTCTTTCAGCGATGCTTGTGATGGTCCCTGGAATTTAAAGAATAGGCTATCCTTTTCGAGCCATTTGCGCGAGGATATCCCATAGTTTTGGTAGCTTTCATCGATAGCGCGTCCAAGAGTTCAACACATTCTAACGATTTAAGAGGATTGAAATGAAGAAGAAAAGACAGCGGAAAGAACGTACGAATGCCAACCCCTTGATTAATGACCTCTATCGATGCAGCAGTAGCCGAGCGCATGTCAGGAAAATGCACGACTGCGACCGTCGTAGGCAGCACGGGTGCCAGCCGGATGGTAACTGTAAGCAAAGGTTACCAAAGCGTCGAATTTGAGCTCCACTTCTGAGGGTAGTACAATGAGGGGACTTTACCTTCCGTCACAATCCCCAAAGTACCTTCAGCCCCAACGAATAGCTTCGTCACGTCAAATCCAGCTGCCGATTTGCGCGATCTTCGCCGTGTTTTGATGACTTCTCCGGAAGGTAGGACTACAGTCTGGCAGCAGAATGGCGTTAATAACGATGGGATGCGAAACAGATCGAGACATACTGCATTCAAAAACCATTCGCCTTTCGCTGTGCCATATCGAACCGCGTTCGCTGAATAACGGAAAAAACACAACGTTAGGGGAGAACATCGAACAGAGCGGTTAACGGCTCACTTCCAGAACATCCCGTACTCAGCATACCCCCTATCGTCGCACCCGGACCTGGATCAATCTGGAGATACTAGCTCCAGCGGAGAAATCGCCACAGGACGGAATATTTCGTACAGGAAAGAATAAAGGAATGCCTATTCCGACCAGAGCGTATCAGTTCTACTCTTCACACCATAAAACACGAACAAAGACGTACCTTTTTTCTTTAAAACATCATTGATATCCATCCACCGCGCCGCCGGCTGGCACACTAGGTCCGAGTCATCCTCTATTTTTGTTAGGTGCATAAACTTAGGCGTGTCTAAACTTGAAAACGGGAGGCGTACCGTGAATTTCCAATATTTGGTCCATGTGGTTGAGGTCGACGCAGATACCTCCCGAGGAATGCTATTCTCATCGCGGGGTAAGTATAGTGTGAAAACAAGGTAATCTTGTACATACCCCGCGGAAGTGCCCTTCCAGACTCGTCGCACCAGAATACGGAATAACCGGCATGCGGTATTTCGTCGCTATTTTAACGATCCTGACGACATCCTCCGTCGACTCTGGGTAGACGACGACGCTATGCGGAGCCCCTGAGATGGATTCATATGAGTCAGTGGTTACAGAGGGTCCAATAGGGTGCGTACCTGGAAGATAGTCACTCTCGGAGAACCCATGTCCTCAAGGTCACCAGGATCCGTTGACACCGAACCCTCACGCGTCAGTGTCCGGCGTAGCTCTGTTATTGCTCGCTGGAATCATTGGGAGAGCCAATTTGGGAAGTCGGGCACATCTTGTGTTCGCGCAGTATGTCGTTGTTGAGCGATGAGATATCCAAGTGCACCACTCGCGATGGACGCGCCAACAACCAACGATGCCATCCCGCGACGCACACGTAAGTGGTGTAGGGTGCCTTGATGACTCTCTCGCGACAAATGGGGATTTGGCGGATGGGGGGCGTGATTTAAATAGCTGGAATAACGTCGTCCATGAAGATTTCGTGTAAGTTTGAGAAGCTGAAGCGGACGATGGACACGAAAAGGTTGAGAGAGGAGGGTGTAAGAATAACAGGGGATCATTATGGTCGGAACGGGAAAAAATGGACTAGACTTGCTCACTTGAAATCGCTTCCCTGCAGAAATAGGCTGTGACTTCTTCGCTCCCACATGGGCGAGATCTGTCCGCATTTTACGGAGGTTACCTTCACGAGCCACAACGCAGGTGCGATATCGTGTGAGTTCCATTGTGATGACTGATTGCCCGAGCTCGCACTTTGAGACCATAACGTGGTGTTAGCCTACCAAGAGAAGACGAAGTTGGCAATTCATACCGAGAGCAGGGTAATAGAGATGCTCTAGCCTTTGAGCTCGATGTTCTGGGAATCGAGAAAGCACACGGACGAAGGTCGAAGCGTGATAAACAAACATCCGGGGTGTCAAATGACCACTGAAATATCATGACAGGACTCGGAAGGCTCTGATTTCGAAGTCGATGTTGAAGATAAGTCGCGATGTATAGATAGGGTAGAGTTTGGTAGAATATCTTGCCGACATTATCTACTCACAAAACTTCTTCGAATTGGAGTTCCGAATATCAAAGCATGACGAATTCCTCGGCTCTCGCTCTGCTGGGGCATAGGTACCGGTCGGTGGTGAAGGAAACCAACCCTTGGTTGTCTCAGCTATGATTTTTATTAGAAACCCCGATTAAGTGACGGTACCTCTCAAGTGATGGAGGATTTTCCTGGAGAGCATCCAGAAGTTGGATGAAGATGTCCGAAATTTGAAAGAGAACGTCGTTATTGTTGGCGCTTGCATCATCCGGGACTTTCGGGGCCCTTGTTAACCGGTTCCGACGCGGCCCGCTCAGTTGCGCTGGCGACATTTTCCGACAGTAGCGCTAGCGCGGTTTTACCTTGTTTTCTCCGATAGCTTCTCTCGCTTCATGCTCACCTTTATCTCATTCGTCGCGACTCAATATGAAAATAGACCTTCGACAACCTCGCGCGGTCCAGGTAGATAGCAAAGTTCTTCACAATTCCTGGGCCTGATTTGATGCTTGTCTATAGCTTTGCAATGCCGGACGAGAAGTGGGCTAGTTGCACAAGGTCGATGATTGCTGGAGCGCTGGCAACGGGCACTTCAAAAACACTTCCGCGGCCGTGAGTCACCTGATTGTTGAAAAATCACACATCTACGTATTCCTTACCAAGCATCGTTCATTTATGTCCAGCCAGAAACCAAGACATGGGGTTCCGCTGACTGAGCTTCGACTCATCTTGTGGAGACCGGGTCTCCAAACCTTCGCCAACTCATCGAGCACGATTATGTCGGGAATCCTTCGCCCCAAAACCAGCACACCGAACTTGACCTTCTGAAACCTCTCTCGAATCTCAATCATGAGCGCTCTCAACGGTTGGCATCGCGGGGAGCGTATCGTACGGGAGAAGCTTGGTTTTGATGAGATTCCGTCCACTGCTCACCTGTGGAGTTCCATATCTGGCGAGATGCCAGAGCAACACTCCACGTTCTACACGACTCGGCTGCCTTTCGTCCCTGTTTGCATCCTGGACGACGAAGGTCGCCCTTGGGGATCAATCCTAGCCGGAAAGGATGGGAAACCGGGCTTTATCCATCACCCGAAGTATAACACGCTCTCTATCGAAGCCAAGCTGTGGACGGGGGATCCGTTTCTCAAGGTCGTGAAGAATTTTGACCGCGAGAATGGCTCGACCGTCATTGCTGGTATAGGTGTGGAGGTTTCCACGCGTAGGAGAAACAAATTCGCGGGGAATGTCACGAAGATGGCCGTTACCGAGGGTTCTCTGAGTATAGAGTTGACGGTCAATGAAGCACTCGGGTATGACCTCCATTCTCTGACAGTATCACCACCGTCGATTTAGCGATGATCTGCAGGAACTGTCCGAAATATATTGCTCTTCGAGAGTTGACACCCTCCGTCCATGCATCATCTGTCGTGATAGAAGATAAGCCCCATCTGGAGGTGGGGGAGAGACTATCGGACGGCGCTGTCGCGTTTATTCTTGAATCAGACACAGTTTTCTTCGGAACTACCTACGCGGCATCCCGCGAAGACTCGCCTCTATATCCGTCTCATCTGGGTATGAATCATCGTGGTGGTCGTCCAGGATTCATCCGTGTGAAACCGTCTGACGGTCGCACTGTGGTTCTACCCGATTTTTCCGGTAAGCATCCGTCTCTCAGCACAACCTATAACCGTGTGTTGACGTCTGATTCATTTACAAATTAGGGAATCGATTCATGACATCTTTGGGAAACGTAGAGGCCACTCCGTTCGCTTCCCTTACGTTCATCTCGTTCACGAGAGGCGATGTTTTGTATTTGACTGGGAACGCGCGGAACGTATATGGGTTAGAAGCTCGCGCGGTAATGCCTCTGCACGATACCCTTACAGAGATCTTCGTCACGGGTTACACTTACGTCCAAAACGCTTTACCCGCTCGTCAGGGCCTCCACGATGAAACTCAGGCCAGCCCCTACAGTCCGCCTATCAAGCTGTTGGCCGAAGAAGTCACCCAAGCCAAGATCTTCTCACTCGAGCAGCAGCCAACCGCGCTATTGACTCGCATTACCGTTCACAGTCCCACCATCGCCACTTTTGAGTGGGAATCCTCCATCCCGATTCGCGTTGAGCCTGGCCAGGCCATCATCATGGACTTCAGCACCCTCCTTGGCTCTCGGCAATACCAGCACATGTCTCCGAGAAAACCAAGTATGGTCAACGACGATTTCATCCGTACCTGGACGATCTCAAGTGCCTCCGCGCCTCACTCCGACTCCAGGCGCTTTTCCTTGACTGTTCGGGAAAAACCGGGTGGGGTAGTGACTGGCGCGATGTTCGGTTTGGTCAGGAAGCTGGTAGAGCTCAAGCCCGAGGCCTTGGAGGACGCTAGGAATCTGTCGTTGTCGGTCGGTATTGTCGGCGTTACTGGCGATTTTGTCCTTCCACGCGTCGTTCAACCGAAAAAAACGGATTTGGCCGTCAAAACGAATGTTCGGCGGCTTCTCTGGATCGCAGGCGGCATTGGCGTTACGCCGTTCCTGTCGATGTTGTCTTCCATGTCTCTTTCAACGGCCAGTCCTCTTCCATATGACATCACCTTCCTCATCTCTACTCGAGAACCCGATATCACTGTTTCGCTCATAACGTCGGCATTGGGAGAATCCAAATCCCGGCCCTACCTGTCGATCCATATTTTCACGAACATTCCACAGGCGCTATCCGGCGAATCTGAGGTCGGGTTCACCCAGTACGATGGCCGTATACAGGCATCATTCTTTGACGATAAGAAGTACCTATTCGAAGACCAGGATACCGAAATGTACCTGTGCGGCCCTGAGCCCTTCGAACGATTCATTTTGGATCCTTAGCCAAGTTCGGTGTCGATCCTGGAAAGGTTCACATGGAGGCCTTTGCGTATTGAAAATAGGCAAATCGACGTTTATATTGTTCTTTCTTTACATCAGGTATCTTTACGAACGTGCTCCTGGTTCTTAGCTCCACGATAATGAATATTATTTTGCGACAGAGTCGTATTCCTTCGCATTCAACGCTTCAGCAACTTTGCTCAGCTACCCTCGACTTCGCAGTCCCCTTCTGAGAAGGCCGCTGAACGCTCAAAGCGCCGTTATGGTCTCGGTATACGGCCCGCGGTCATGTGTCTCGTATGCGCAGTAGACGGGTACGTACACTCCTTCGTCTTGAATTCAGGACTTACTAAGTGAGCTGGATGCAGTGTCTCGGGTAGAATTTCGCCCTCTGCCGACGCCTCGCAAGGGTTGGACTATTTTGTCATTATATATATTTCATATTCTCAGGTGATAGGCTGTTCCGTGGGACCTCTGACAAACTGAGTGTAAGTCGAGCCTTTTTTGGTATAAGATTCTTCCTGTTGAGGCTTAAAAAAACACAGCTTGCTCTCTCGCAGCATTCTTTTTCGCAGAGTACTGCGAACATTCTGAACATCGCAAGCAACCTGGCCTTACTTTCTAGTTAGATCAGGTCTCGTGTTCAAATGCCTGGTATTCCACCAGCTGGGTTATCTATTGTATGAATGAAAGAGGGTAATCTTCGTCCAACCATGGAAATGGCTCGTGGTTCTTGTGCAGTATAAAGGCTTCATCTCCCTACGCCAATGTCACTAACCTCGACAGGTTCTATCTCCCTGGATAATGCGCTACTCCATATTACTTTCAGCGCCGCTCCTCCTGTTAGCTGGCGCTGCATCTGCCGCCGCTGCCGGATGGGAATTCGTTCAAAACGGAACGAGTGGTATCGTCGCGTTGGAGGTCATCGTCGTTTCTCCTACCCTTGCTATCTTCTTTGATCGGGCAAGCAATGATCCGCTCATGATTGATGGCCATGCAGCTTGGGGCGCTCTTTGGAATTTCGAAACTAACCTAGCATCACCTCTGAGAGTCCTCACTGACACTTTCTGCGGATCTGGAGGATTCTTGAGTAATGGCACTATGGCATGTCACTCACTATCTGTTCGTTTCTCGCATTATGTCTGATCATGAAAACATAGATCAGTGCTGGAGGAAACATTCCAGCTAACCCCGCAGCATTGGACGGAAGAATGGCTATTCGGGTCTTTGAACCTTGCGCGGATCCTACAGGTGCCAACTGTACGCTATTTGAAGACCCAGCGAACCTCCACATGGCTGAAAATCGATGGTACACCTCGACCGCTAGGATATTCGATGGTTCCCTCGTAAGTGCTACAGCAGATGCCTATTGATTCTTTTGAGGTTAAAAATAACCTACATAGATAATCGTTGGTGGAATACACGAGGACACTCCCTTCTATAACACGGATCCAGTTAACAGTTTCGAGTTCTTCCCACCGAAAGATGCTGGTGTGCCCCGGCCATCGGCATTTTTAGAACGAAGTCTTCCAGTGAACTTGTTCCCTCGGTACGATTTATTTTCTGTCTTCAATAGCTCGATACTAATTATGTTATTCTCATTTTGTATAGTACCTTTGCTCTTCCCGATGGAACGATATTGATGATTGCCAATAACCAAACCATCATCTATGACATAGAGAAGAATACCGAAACTATCCTCCCTGATATTCCGAACGGCGTACGCGTTACCAATCCTTTCGACGGTACAGCCGCCCTCTTGCCGCTGTCTCCTCCCAACTTCACGCCAGAGGTTCTGGTCTGCGGTGGATCGAACTCGAGCGACCTCATTCCTTCTGAGCAGCTCTCTTCGCAAGATCCAGCGTCCGACCAGTGCAGTCGTCTTACGTTGACGCCTGAAGGTATAAAAAAAGGATGGCATGTCGAGCATTTGTTGGAGCCGCGAACGATGCCCGAGATGATCTTGTTGCCTAACGGCCAGATACTCATTACCAACGGAGCGCAGACTGGATACGCAGCCGTAGCCTCTGTCGGCGATCCAATCGGAAACTCCAATGCAGACCACCCTGTGTAGGCGCAGCCTATCTACACCCCGTACTTTCTCTCATACTAACTCCTCAACATAGATTCACACCGTCACTTTATACCCCAAGTGCACCACTAGGAAAGCGCATCAGCAACAAAGGACTTCCTACCACCAACATCCAGCGCATGTATCACTCCGGCGTGAGTTTGACACCTATGGGGTACGACCATTTTGTGACGCTGCTGCACTCTATTCTCTAACTTTTACCTCTCCCTTTTGTCTACCAGAAACATCATTCTCACAGGCTCGAACCCCAACAGCGAAGTCGTTAACGGTACTGAATTCCACAGGTATGTGTATTTAATTTCAACGTGGACAGGAATTCATGGCTCGAATCTAGTGAATTCCGCGTCGAATACTTGAACCCACCCTTCATGTCGGTGGCGCGCCCCACATTGTTGAAGTACCTTCGAAGATCGCATTCAACAAGGCGTTTACGATTGACGTCTCATCCCCAATAACCTGAAGGCCCTTCGATCCAGGGTGAGTCGCCATGCCTACGCTCGTGATTCCGACGCATAATCTACTATTCCTCAGTTGCTCTAATGGACCTCGGATTCTCTTCACACGCGTTCCACTCCAGCCAACGTTTGGTATTCATGGACGCTGTCCTTGCTCCGAACCGCAAGTCGCTAACCGTTACAAGTCCACCAAACAACAGAGTCTTTCCACCAGGTCCAGGTACGCATTATGAACTCCTATTTGATTTTCGACGATTTCCTACATGTCTCTTCAGCATGGGTCTTCCTGACCATCGACGACGTGACGAGCGAAGGTACGCCCTTGATGGTTGGAAATGGGCTGTCCCTCCAGTTCAGGACCAGGGCATCAGAATTTAAGGATACGATGTTTAAGCGTCTGTCCATGTTTTGCGATGAATCTCGGTGTATACTTGCTTCCTTAAATTATCATGAATCTCGAATGGAATTTGCCTACTGAGAAAAATGACAGCAGTATGCTGCTGTAAGATCTATGTGATATTGTGAGTAAATAGCTAAGGGTGAGCCAAGGGTCGAGCGACTTTCGCTTGTTTAAATGAACTCTCGTGCACATCTAGTTCAACAAGCAATAAATTTTAATCGTTCGAAATGTGACCACATACCACAATTCCAGCCGCGCTATTATACTGTTGTTTAGACTAATTCTTTTTCCTTTATTTCGTTCTTTTCGCCTGGCCAATTAGTGATCATCAAGCTCCAGTCAATGAAGGAATATAATACGGTCCACATTGAGGCACGCATATTGAAGTATTCGGCCTCTCTGAAAACGGCCCATCTTTCTAGACACGTCCCACACGTGAAAAATGCCCGTGTCGGCTTGGACATCCAGCGAAAAAAAAATTGGACCTGCCGAATCGGGTATAATGCTTAGCGGAGAATAAGAACACGTAAACTCGAAATTGTTGATATAGCGTCGAAATCTTATGTATTTAGTTTGGACATGGGTTCTAGGTGAACGGAAATGAATCTAGAGGTGTTATTCACCTCTGCTTTTCCATCAAAGAGTTTCAGGCACTCAAGAGACCGGAGGTAGTTGGCCATAACTATGAAAGTCCGGTCCCCTGTCCGTCTCAGTCTGAGAGACAGAGAAACCAACCGCCCGGTTCCTTTGAGACAGCAGACAGTTCGGAATGAGGGTCCTGTGTAATATCCAATGCAGGTGGCGAATGTACCGCCCGGGAAGATAGATGGAACGGCCAGCAAGAACACGTTTGGTGGGTCTGGCGTGAGATGCAGTCATCTGAAATGCTTCGGGAGATGAGACACTCCAAGATCTCGACGAATTTTTTTCCATCAGCATGAATGCGTACCATTCAAGTGTCTCTAACGCAAACGTGCAGTGCTCGAGGAAAGAGTCCGCATAAGGAGAGCATCCCGATGAGGCCGAAAAACAAGTTATTTGATACCAGAAAGCATTCGCTCGAGACCTACTTAAGTTCGTAAAATTTGATAACGCTCCGTCGTATTCTTTGGCTTCATAACATCTTTACCGCGGAATATGCGAACGAGCTCGGCCAATCGTTGGTCCTTGATGATCGTGGTGACTGAGGAACAGGGTGTGGGCCTCGTCGCTTGTCTCCGTAAAGGATCGATAGAGAATTGGCTCGGTCTCTGAGCGCAGAAGTGTGGAGATAAGCATAAAGAGCGTAGCATTGATATAGAAGTTATGTGTTCGATTATTGGACTTATCAGTTCGGCTGGAAAGATCCGAGGGTTCATTACGAAGCATTCCAAGAACACGCGTGACGCGTTGTTTGGTTCACAAGCCATCGACCTCGGGGGTGTTGCTGGCGCCAGCGCTGAATATTGAATCTTTGTCAGGTTCTCACACGTTCTTTTAGGCTTCGCCATAACCATTTGTTAATGAAACGCTCCTTGGGTTCGATTGTGTGAGTATCCCATAACGAATTGCTAAGCTGTTGACGCCTGAATCTCTTGTCCGAAGTCGATTTCACCCAAAACTGCCTCGCATTTGGCTTGTATGGCTTGTATTTATATCACCCGTGATGTACGGTCTCTGTGAGTAAGCACCCACCATTGAGCCGCGTAAAGTACTGCCAGCCCAACTGTGGGACAAAGATTTTAGTCATGATCGTCAATTTGATCTAAGGCTATGAGGGGCAGTGAGGGCCATAAAGCTACGCTCTCGTAGTGTTAGCATCGCCTGTCTCTCTGCTCATAAACCTCTTTCACTTGCTATGGGCTCTAAGCTATCCAACCGAAGCAATCGTCGGCCGAATATCGACAAGTTCCAGGCGAAAATGGGGTAGTATACAGCCTCAACCTCAACGACGAAGACTATTGCTTTAGGTCAGCCTCATTTTTCAGTCATGTCTTTTTATCTCTCAATGCAAATTGGCAGGCACTTCCGACTCAGGAAAAACGACTATAATGAAGCAAATGCAGATACTTTACCAGGTGGAATCCCCGGCGCGATAGAATCGGATATGTGGAACTCATATGCCAGAACGTGTATACCGCTATAAGGGAGATATCCACAACGCGCCTTGGGTAGCACGTAAAGTCCGATCCCCCTTTCGTTCTTTTTACGCCCCCTAACCGTCCCTAGCATGGTATAGCTGATGAAATCGTCAACGTCAATGTCCTTCCCCCGGCCTGTATCTCCCCCTCTCTTGCGCAAGCTATATATCACATGTGGAATGACCCAGCTACTCAAGGCGTTGTGGAGGAACAGCTAATCGCGTTACCAGATTCTGCTGAATAGTGTTGTAATTTCAAGATATTACTGCGGCTCAACACAAATTAACCCATCCTCTGCGTTCCCCCCAGTTTCCTAGGCCAGATAGTCAGAATCGGTGCACTTAACTATCGGCCCAATGAAGAAGATGTCCTAAAGGCGTGGAGCATGTCCACTGGCATATATTCCAAGAGTTTTGATATGCACAACATTCCGTGCGTAAGGAATTTCTCTCCCTAACTTTATAATCAAATACCGAGATTTGACATTTAGAGTGGAGGTCTTTGAAACGTCGGGCTCTAGATCGGAACGAAAGAAATGGGTCCATTGCTTCGAAGCAGTCTCTCTTGTGATTTTTTGCGTCTCTCTGAGCGAGTATAACCAACAGCTTCGGGACGATCCTACGGTAGTGAGTGATTTGATTTACATGCATCCACTATTAAACTCTAATAAAAATTGGAAGGCTCGCACGTCGGAATCACTGGCTCTCTTCGACTCGATAGTCAACAATCCGTTGTTCTCAAACACGGCCATAGTCTTGCTTCTTACCAAGGCCGACATTTTTCGGAAAAAGATATCCCAGGTTTGCATCGTCTACTTCAACTAGCCACAATTTCATCTCTTATTACTCTTGTGCAGATACCTTTGTCCGACTATTGTCCAGACTACGCAGGCGGTCCAAGCTTCGAGGACGGTTTGCAGTACACCATGAAGCGATTTCTCTCGACCGATAAGTCGAACTCGAGGTTCATATACACATTGTTGAGTAGCCATGTCTTTCTCTCATCCGTAGTCTACTAAAGCCCGGATGATAGTGTCGTAGATGCAACCGACACAGAACAAGTCAAACATGCGCTCGCTGCTATACAAGATGCCATACTCCGTGACCGGGAGCTCGTGCCTCGAGATGGCCCGTAGATGGAGCCACTCTTTCATCTTCCTCGGGGTGTCTGAGCGAAGGTGCGACGCGCATATCGGATTCTACTCAGATATATTTCACAGTATGCTTTCTATATGGAGTAGTGTCCCTATTTATTGTCCAATAATTATACAAAATCGAGATATATATGTCTTTCTAAGAGCGCGAAGTGGGCATAACGTTTAAGCATAATCGTATATATAAGCATATATGGGGCATACTTTATCAGAGGAAATAATGAAATAGAAATGAGTAACAACGGGGAACATTCGGGAAGATGCAAGTCAGTCAACACGCTCGCGCAGCTTCTAATCCCCTCTTTCGCCTCATTGAACGTGGCGCTCGTGAACACATTAACGGTCGGCGCCATCTTGCGATCGGGGAAATTCTGTAGTGCGCGGCTTGTAAACCCACTGGTCGCCGGGCATGTTTTGGGCTCTGCTCGTCGCTTCAGCCACCTCATTTTCGTCCAAGGCTCCTAAGAGCGGATGCTTTAGTGGAACGACATCAGTATATCCGGAGAACGAGGCAGAGCGTCTGCGAAGAGCCTTGGTCTCGATGGCCTGGGAGTTGGGGGGGAGTAATGCGTCGGTGCTTGGCGTGCTCAAAGGATTAGAGTCAAGGCGCTTGCGGTTTTTGACGAGGAGGTTTTTCTTGGATGAGATGGAGGGATGCGAAGACTTAACGCTGTCTCGGCGTGTTAAGTCAACCATAGATACCGATGTGAGTTGCGCTTGTGTAGAGGGCTCCGGCCCTTGAACGGTAGACTTTGTGGAAAGAGCATCAGAAGTGGACTTGGATTTGCTATGCGTGGACTTTCCGAAGAAAGTCTTTCGAATGACCTTGTAGACGGCAGGAAGACGTCTCTTCTTTGCGGGAACGTCAGCTTGTGCCGATGGGGTGTTGTCGACGCTGGCACCCGGCTCGCACACAGGAGTAAGGGGAGGGGTGGTGGTGGAAACTTTTCCCTCACGGCCTTTTTTCAAGTTCGCCACTCTACGAGTACGCTTCAACGTGGGTGCGAACTTTACTGTCTTCTTACTTGCGTTGGTGCGGACAGACGGAGCGATGCTGTGCGTGTCGGTATCAGCAGCAGCATTCAAAACGAGGCGGCCAAGCTCTTCAGATGCGATCTGTAATTGTGCACGAGCCAACCTCTCTTCCTGCATATACACAATTTCTTCTTCGTCGTTCTCTAAGGTGTATCCTGGTGGAGGACCAGCAGTCTCTTTGTATTCCCAATCTCGGACGGACTCGATGGGGTCGGGGCTACTGACCAGCGTAGCGGAAGAAGAGCCGGAGTTACCTTTAGTATGCATACTGGCGAAAGATGCGAAGCCCTCGGTCTGTTCGCTAGAAGCAATTCTGAATTCGGTATAATCATCTTCGGGATGGAATATCATGCCGAGCGGGACGTCGGAGCCATTCTCGTTTATGGCTGATGTTGGGCGGCTCCTCACATAGATTCCCTTCAAAGATGGCGAAGGAGATGCATTGGTGGCACGGAGATCCTCAAGAGAAGGTCGGCGCAATCTCATAACCAGGCGTGAGGAGTCGATGGGGTCAGCAACGGGGGAAGGGAAAGCGAAGCGTTTGTTTTTCATTGTTGATGTGTATAGGTGACTGGGACGCGTTGTGAAGTTGGACGCTGCAGGCTAGGACGGTTGGTGGGGGTAGGTTTTCTGGGGAAGAATAAGAAAGCTGGATATTATCTATGTTATATAGGGCCAGCCTCGCATATGTTTGTGCTTGTGGTGGGTCGAGTGGCATTGGAGGACAACATTAATGTTGTTGATCCTGGCCGTAATTGGAAATCGGGGCCAGTGTGGCACATAGGTGCACCACCATTCAACGGGGCATTGGCCCACTCGTTGATACTGATGAATTATTTTGGGGCACTTGTCTTTCAATTACTTACTAGATTGCAGAATTCATCGCGTGCGATTCGCCTGTTCTGTATACCTTATGTATCTATAAACGCTCTAAGCACAACTTTTGTAACATTGGCTGAGAAAGCTATCTGTACCAAGGGAAAATGAGGAGGAAAGATTTAGAACTATAAAAAATGGCCGTAAGGGTGGCATGTTTGGCTACTAAGGGGTCGCTCGAATATTTTCACTTGGACCGGCACAAATTTCCAACGGCTCCCAGAGTACCAAAACCTTCGGTAACCGCAGTCTGCCTCAGAGCATCAGTCCTAATAAACACAATGGGATGGCAATTTCTTACCACTAAGACAGCCCGTAATATAACCGACCAGGTATGTATTTTGGAATTCTATAATCCCATTATCCCAGAGGGTACCGGTCTTATATATATGGCATTTTCTTACATCCTCTGATCCAGCGCCGTACCTCTGATACCTACGCAGCTGCGCAGATCCAAGTCTCACTGATGTTTTCGTACAAGCGTTCAGGCCGTCCAAAAGAGTCCATTCCGTTTATTCCCAATGCGGCTGTAGGTGACTGGCAGATCCAGGGCGAAGTATTTCGTGCTTGGCAGAAGCAGTACAGCCGAATCAGCCCTAATTATGTATCGAAACTGCTGAACTCACAAATCCTCGACAGACACCGTAATATTTTGCACCTGTGTGAGCTACTTCATAAAAAATTTATGCGTAAAAACCTACAAATTATGCTTTAGGATGTCGTATCGTTAGTCATCGTCATCCAAGGCGTGGGAGGTGGCATTGGTACTTAAACAACATCGGACTTGGCAGGTTCTAATCGGGTTAGTACATATATTCTCCTCACGAGTTGTCATCAATGATAACATCCCGCTGCAGGGCGCCAATCTCATGTTAGGTGGTATCGTATTTCAACTGGGTTGAGTCAGTAGCATCATGGTCGCAAACGGTCTACTTACTGCAACTGGGTCTGAAGCGGTCATTGCTGGATACTCCATCCTTGCGCTGGAGTATTACATACGTTATCACACCCAAAACTCCATCTCCTCCAAGGTAGCTCAGGAGAAGGAGTCCAATCCTAACGCTTATCATCGCGGAAGCTGAAGATTCACCGGAAAATTATTGTTAATGTCCGTGGCGCTCGTCTTCAGCACAACGTTGCTATTTATTCGTAACGATTTACTTCGTTACGTTGAGTCTACAGAAGGTTAAATGCCTTTATGCAGTGCAATTTACCGAACAGCCGAGCTCGCTGACGGGTGGACTGGGAAAATCACCAGCAATCAACTCCTTTTCAGTACGTTCTTTGGGCTATACTTATCGTCCTCAGCTCATGTAACACGCCAAATCAATAGATCTCTTGGATAGGATGATGATCGTATACCATGAACATCGCTCACCCTGGTGTTTTGCTTGTTTTGCTTGAAGAAGAGGAGAATGAGCGCCAAGGTCCCTGATCTCGATTTCATACCAGTGGCCTATTGAAGCTCTTGCAAAGTTCTCGTCTTGTTCTCTTTTACTGGTCGTCGGCAAGTTGGCCGAACATGTGGGTCTGGACGACTCGGCAGGTGCCGATTATTTGGCAAAGCCGAGAGAAATCATCCAACCTGCGGAAGTCATCACGCGGTGGTCTTTTCATCTTTTCTTCTACCTCCCTGTTTTTTCTCTGTTTCCGTCCTATCTTGTGCCCCCCATTTTTCTTCCTCATCGCATGCGAGGATATGGACTGGCCTTCTACTCGTCGATTAACGCGTCCTCTCCCCGCAAAGTTGTGGCCAATTGCATGTTTGACATGTCAAATTTGCGCTTTGCGGCACCATAGCGCAATAACGATAGGACGAGTCGACAGCAATCATTGCCGTGGATGTCTTGAGTACCTGAACCTCCATAATTTGCTAGGATTGGGTCTTCAAGTCGTATGCGCGCTGATAAGGCGAGTCCAAAGCGAGTCACTCTTTTCAATGCCGTATCAGTGTCAAACTTTGTTTTGTCTGCCAGATTTTTTCGTGTACTGGGGTGACGCGGGCTGTCTTCGACCTACGCAACCCCTACTCTCCGATAATCCTTCTATCAAATTGGAATTTCACGTAAGTCGAGACCCTTCAGCTCGAATTCCATGGCGGGCTGCAAGCGAGTCTCTCTGTACCAGCGCTATTGATGCGCTACACTGACTTGCGGTTGCTCACCGTCTGCCATGCGCGATTCGGTGATATTGCTCTTGTCTTGTTTATCACCCAGTTGCTCCATCCGTGCGTTTTCACCATAGAGAGCCTAATGTGAAGGCCTGCCGAAGAGGGGTAACCTTGATTCACCTTTCTTAGTCCGGCTCTGCTCTAGTCCGGGGCTTGACTCGTGATATGATTTCTGGATGGACCCTAGCTCTCCTCAAGTTCTACAAAAGCTGAAAGCTGTCGGAGGTAAATCTTCTCTCTGAACGCATTATCTTTTCTACATGCTGGATTTACATCGATGAGATGCGTTTATATCGGCTCCGAGGACTTTTGCAATGTTGGCGACTGTTCACCTATGCCGGAATTTCAGGCACCTGAGAAGGGATGTCTAAGACAGCTTGGCCAAGAGTGGCCGCCTTACTTTCTGGTTGCGTTACGAACTTTTTTTCTTCAGGATTTGCACCTGGCGCACATGCGCGTGGAACGGATATGCTCTGCCGGCTTCTAGGGAGATAGTGCGTATCTGTTTGGGTTGTGCACGGCATGAAGACAGACATTATTGCCCTGACACGAATTGTTCCTTCCTGCGTCTTCTTCTCTGCACTGCAGTACATATTCATTGAAAGTACCGCAGTGACGCCGATTTTGATTGTTCCGTCGTGGCTGCTCTCGTTGTTTTTAATTTGGGTTTGACATTTTGGCACTCGCAGCGGCACTTGTTCTCGATGATATCCTTCAAATTTCGGCCCCGAGCAAATTAATGGGTCATGGCGGCGCGTGCTCAGGGCGCCGCGTCACTTTTGTGAGTGCCTAAATTTATCCTTATATCGTGGTTTGTGCCGGAATTGACGTTATTGCGAATAGGAATTGATCTCTGCAGATTTCAAGAGAGGAGAGCCGTTTCTAGGCATTCCGCCCCGGCCTTGCTCACAAACTATGATTCGGAAGCACCAAAAGTCCGTGATCGATAGCTCTCGTCGGTCTCGAATGCGCGAGTCCGTTCGTCCTCCCTCCTATCAGCATCCATCCATCTGAACAAATATGATACAGTAACATACATAGGAGGCTACATGGCCCCGTTTGAGTAATCCCACCCATCGCCAAGCCGGATCTGCAGGAGACAATTGGTCTTCCGTTCTCACCCCATCTCGCTTCACGGACATGCATCACACCCAACCTCATCACCTGGCTCTGCGTCTAAAAATAGAACATAGATCAGGCTCAATATTCACGACAATCCGGGGAAGATGAAGTTGTTTTTAGTATCGGTACATACCCATTTATATGCTGCCCATATTGAAATGATAATATGTAATATTGATGATCAAAAGTAGACGATTCCGGGGAAGAGACGCAGAGGGGACGTTGCCTGTGGGGGTGGGAAGGAGGTGTGGTGCATCGCATTGAGTTCATATCTCCTTTTCATGTCATTGTTCACCAAAACTTGTCCACGAGGTCCTGTCAATTTGCAAAGGTTTACATACATAGCCGACACCCGGACTGTTGGAGATATCCACATCCATACGAGGAAAGGTATAAGAATGCAATCCGGGTCTTCCGAACTTCTAGCTTCTTGTGCTCACCCACATTCAGCTCTTGCTCAACGAGGCCACGTAAAAAGTTCGGAATCGAATTTTCATCATGGCTCCTTACTTCCTGCGCAACCTCGTACCTAAGAGGGAGAGACGCGACAACGCGCGTCCATTGTTGACGGTGCTGGGAGAGATTACGTGGACCCAGTGGGCGTTATTCTTTTCAGGGTGAGTTCGTTGTTTGGCTCGGGATGGTTAGGACCCTTCGCTGATGGCTGTTTGTCCCCCTCGACGACCATGACCATACACATCTGCTCTGTATTGGAAACCTCCTCAAACCAAGATGGTTAGCTTGGACGTGCGATGCGATCGACTTCTTCTCGGTCTCGCTCAGTGTTACCCACCTTCAAGACCAATTCCACCAATCGACCCATGCTATCGTACGTTTTTGGTATCTTTCCTCAAGAATGGCGATGCTCACTCCAGCAATCTAGACCACGGCTATCACTCTGACGTTGCTCTTCCGCTCAGTCGGTGCAGTAGGTGTTTATTCTTGCTCTTTCCTCCCACCCAGGCTGACAGCTTCCCAGGTCGTCTTCGGGATTCTTTCCGACCGCTTCGGCAGGAAATGGCCCCTCGTCTGGAATCTCGTGCTTGTCGCCATTCTCGAGCTCGGTGCTGGCTTCGTGCAGACTTTCAAACAGTTCCTTGCCCTGCGCTCTCTCTTCGGTATTGGAATGGGTGGGATTTGGGGTCTCGCGGCAGCCACCGCTCTTGAGAATCTCCCAGTCGAGGCCCGTGGTATAGCTAGTGGATTCCTCCAAGAGGGCTACGCTGTAGGATATCTAATTGCGGCTGTCATTAACCTCTTCTTGGTACCGGAAGTTGGTGCGGGATGGCGCGCCTTGTTCTGGACGGCTTCGGGTGTATCCTTGTTTGCGGCCGGTATTAGGGTCCTTTTACCGGAGAGTGAAGTTTTCTTGAGGGCTAAGGAAGCGGAGCTGGCACGAGGAACGGACACCACGAAAAAGACAAAGGTGTTTCTCAGGGAAACAAAGGTAATGTTGAAGAAGCACTGGATTTTGTGTATCTACGCCGTGCTGCTCATGACTGGTGCGTGTACTCTGCATTCCTTTGCCCTACTTTCCCTTTATTTGTCGTCCTTTCTGTTTAATCTCGCTTTTCTCGGGGACCGGAAACTGTGCCTGTTCTACAATTACACCTCTCGCGCTCACTCTGATATACTGACGCCAACATCTCTCAATTCCTTTATTAGGCTTCAACTTCCTCTCACACGGATCTCAGGTATGCATTCCGTGGACTCGCTCAACCCAGTTATCTCGATGGATCTTTCCACCCCAAAAACACGATATCTATAAATGTAACTAACATTCCTTCTGCATTGCCGTCATTAGGATCTCTATCCCACGTATCTCACGGCCTCCAAGAATCTCTCGACCCATGACGCTACTGTTGCGACTATCATTGGAAATTGTGTACGTTTTCTCTCTAGACTCGTCATGTTCGACTGAATCTTAGTTCCTTTATAGGGTGCTATCGCGTACGTCTCTTCATCGCACGTTCACCATTTCGGTGATAGCCTCATACTATCGTTTTCTGTTCCAGAGGGGGTGTTTTCGCGGGTTGGTTGAGCCAGTACATCGGAAGGAGGTTGACAATAATGTGCGTGTGCTGTCTGAACTATCTTTGCTATCGATTATCCATCTTCCATCTTTTCTACCGACATTAACATCTCGCTCCACCGTCACTTCATTCATCAATTTCCTTTCACCGCACAAGTTCTATCATTTGAAATCCCTCCTCGCCTCGTTCATTCATTTCGATTAATCACTAACCTCCATCCAATTTACCTATCTAGTATCCACGTCCTGCTCATCGGAGGTACGCAGTTTCTCCGCTGGCAGTTTTCGCGCAAAGGATATCATTAGGAAGCTAATTCCAATTTGCTTCCCACTTTATTCAGCGTTCATCCCCTTATGGATCCTCCCGTCCTCGTTCAGCGGCCTCGCTGCGGGAGCATTCTGCATTCAGTTCGGCGTGCAAGGCGCGTGGGGTGTCGTACGTCGCTTTGCTCTCTCTGTCTCTTGGCGTGAGGAGCGCCATGGGTGGATTCTTGATGATAGAGCTGACGAACTGTTGTTATGTGATGTAATGACAGATCCCCATTCAATTAGCAGAGATATCACCGCCGGCCTTCAGAGCGACCTTCCCAGGTGTTGCGTATCAAGTCGGAAACGTACGGTTCCTCTCTATCGCTCTTCTTCCTTCGAGGATATAACATTGCTTAATGCGCCCGCTCGTAGATGGTATCATCAGCCTCCGCGCAAATCGAAGCTAGTAGGCATCATTGCATCTTTTCCCTTTCTTGGACTTTAGCTCACTAAATAAATCATCTTTTCCAACTAGCTGGTGGAGATAACCTGAAAACAACTATCATCGTGAACGGGAAGCCTAAGATTGTTCCTGATTATGCCACCGTGCGTCTACTTACTAGAAACTTCAAGAGATAGCCAGCTGATTTGCGAAATATCAACAGGTCCAAGGTATCTTGATCGGAGTCGTATCGGCATTCGTCTTGTTCATCACTATTATCGGACCTGAGTGCGGACTTTCTCTTTTTCTGCAGCGCATTCTCTCTGAATACAATATAAACCTTTGCAGAACCCACGGGTCGCACTTCGAGCAGAACAAGACCGCCTTCCAAGAGGGTGCCGCAGACGACGCTGTGATCATCGACGATGTGCCCGAGATTGTTCAGGCGCGTGAGAGTGGAAGCGAGTCCGGCGACGAGAAGCATAGGAGTCTCGAGAAGGTCTGAGTACGAGTCGCAAAATGTCAGGTCCGAGGAGGTACCTGGAACGCTTAGGTTGTTGTTATTCTTACCACGGTTAATTGCGTCCCTCTTTGTTGTTTTGTGTATAATAGCTAGCATGACATGTTCCCCACGACCGTTTATTCTCTGTTTATGACATCTGAATGCAGATCGGCATTGAAGGAGTCAAGGGGTCATGGTACGTCGTGATGGAGGCGGGAATGGCTGCTTCAATGGCATGTGTACAGTCGCGGACAAACAAAGTCAACAAGTCCAGTATCTCGGCTCCCAGGCAATATTTTGGCAATATTTTTGCAGAATCTTGTTCAGCTCGACAAAATACGTCGAAAAACACATCTCCGAAGTTTTTCCCACGAGCGGATGTGTTCGGCCAAATTTTTGCCCCAAATTTTTGAATGTTATGCCCCCAATTCAGGGTCCTGAGTGACCGAAATTGACTCGAAGGGGTCCAGTGTGAGGTCAAATTCCTGACGATGGTTGCTACCGCCCTCAATTGCCTATAAATGGCGGAGATTCTAATGAGAGCATTTCCGGTGAAGGTCTCGGGTTCGCGGAAGGAACCGAGCGGAGACCGGATCAATTACCATTTTCGGCGACTATTTATGAATTTATTTAGCCGAAACGGCTCGATAGAACGTTCCAATTTTTGTGGGATCATTCCCTTCTCATCAAAAGGAGTCGATTGCACAATTTTTGGTGATTTTTGAAGCAATTCCCACGGTCCGGCCAATTTTTGAGGGTCCGAAAACCTTATTTGGAAATTTCTGAAGGATTGGCTCGATAGAATTTGATGAAATGGGTAGCGTTAGAATCGTCTCGTCAATCTGCGTCGATTCCGACTATTGTCGGGGTATTTAAAATACTTGGATATTTTTTGTTGACTTTGTTTGTCCGCGACTGTAGCAAGCAATAAATCAGTAATATATGTACGGCAACTTGATGGAAAAGTATAGTCGTTTCAACGGCTTAAATGGCAGTTGACGATGCGATATATAAGATAGCGAGTAATAGGCCCATTGATAACATAGCGAGCCCCCAGAAAAAACCACTTTATTTTCGTCGCTCCTCAGGACAGCAGAGTCCCTCTTGGCGAGGATCTCAAGTAAATATATGAGCGGGGGTCCTTGGCAAATCTTAACGGGGTAAATTGGCGATATAGCGCATCGATCCATCTAGAGCTAAACTACAGGTTAAGACCATCCAAATATCTCTCCGTCGTGTCCCACAAATCATCCTGTGTTCCCACATCCTTCGCGTTCGCCGCAGGTTCTGCAATCCTTCCAACAGGCATGAGATAAGCGCCTTTATACTTCTCCGGGGATTCCCTGACCAACGGAGATGCAGCAGCCAGACATGAATTATAGGCTCCTTCGTCGGGAGTCTTTGCCAAAAGCCACATGAGAAAGGATGCCACGGGCGGCAAGGGCAAATGCCTTGCGTACGATGTGTTTACGATGCCGGGATGAAGGGAAATGCAGATGATGCTGGTTGAATCCAATTTACGCTGGAGAGCATTTGAAAACAACACGTTGGCGAGCTTAGAGACGTCTGGAAGATTCAGGTCAGGATTTACATTGTGATGTCTGGAAAGCAGCTCGACGAACAGTATCGTGGCAGTGCTGGTAATCTTTCCTTCCTGTAGAAATTCTTGAATTCGTCCATATTCTTGAACGCAGTTTTGGCTTTGTCGCCTAATGCCTTACGATGCCCGTCGTACGTAACCTGGGACGATGGAGATTGAGTTACGAAGATTCGACAAGGCACACGAACTCACCGTTACTATTCGAACGTCAGAATCGGCCTCCTCAGAAGTCTTCTTCAGGAGAGGTAGAAGACTCTTCGTAAATTGAAAAGTTCCAATGTGGCTGAACGAAAGGTCAGTGAGGCGTTAGACATCCGTAATCCAGTAACTCACTTGACCATCATCACCTCTGTTATACCGTCCTGCGCTGGCTTGATGCTATCATGCAGGCTACCGAACAAGGTCAATTTGTGGCTGTAAAATTATGTCAATCTAAGACATACTTTGCCGCATTATTCACTGGAAGGCCAGTCAACGTCAACCCTCTCTGATTCCGAGCGCTGGTATACACGAGAAAGAAAACATACCCAGAACGTCAAGCCTATTCTCGAGTAGCAAAAAGTCCTCCGCGGATTTCTTCGCCAAGGCTGGCGTTCCCAAATCGCAAGAAAACCAGGCCACCTCACCCGACCCAATTCCTTCCTGCTGTAACTTTGCGACTGCTGCCTTCCCTTTCTCTTCCGAGCGTGCCCCCAAGTAAACTTTTGCTCCTGTGCGAGCAAGGTGCTTCACCGTGGCATATCCAATACCCGTGCTATCAATGCCATCAGGCAAAGTGTCAGTCTGGACCCTGGTTCCCAGTGTGCGTAGACACGCCTGTGAACGTACTTGGCCCCCGTTACAATGACAACCTTCCCCGACAGGTCCTTCAAGTCCGTCAGAGGATCAAATGTCTTGGAACCAGACATTTCTTTCGTTAACTTAGGCAATTAGTGTTGGCAGAGGTGAAAGGGTTAAGCAGGTCGCGAGTTAGGTGTTCTTCCCATGCTGTCGTCGTGCGGAAAGGCCTTTAATGCTACGGCCCCGAGTCCGAAGTTCGGCCATCTGTTTCAAGCTCCGCAAAACATGTCCGTGCCAAACGCCCAACGAAGTCCCCTTCTTCTTCGCCAGCTCGAGACGACCTGCAATTGCCAAGGAAGACAGGATATCATAAATACCTCACGAATCTAGCCATCAAAAGCCAGACCAATCGCGCATATGTCTTATCAGAAAGACCATTCCATCCAAATTCCATCCTACCAAACGGCAGAGATCCCTGGACTCGATACTACTCAAGTGCCTGCCGTTCAAGTTTCAACAACCTTGACCTTCATCGGGATGCCACGTTAACCCGAGGGGTGACTATTATTTGGGTCTACCTTGTTCTCGGTGTTCATCTCTCTTTTATGACAATCGGCGGTGGATTCTCCTTACACCCGGCATTCAGCAGGTTGTTGACAGTGACGTAGTACATCGTGGTGGTGGCGTTGCTCAATGACGACCCATCGTTAAAAATATCTTATATCTGTCGACAGTAATACCACCCAGCTATTCATATTTAGTACAAGGTAAGGCAGTCAATTCAGTCGAAGAGTTTCTGATATTCGACCGTGGACCATAAAAGATAGTCAAGCAGTGGGGACGGACAATTATTAATCAAGATATTGGTGGGCGTTGTCCACTCGAGCGCTTAACGTATACCCATATCCGGTAATTGTAAGATTCTGCCTCTGTTTGTATTTCAAATTGTTACCGAAGTTGGGCACCGAAGTCCACGAAGTCAAGCGTCTTTGTACTATGCTCGCTATCTCATGCTTGGTGTATGTATGTTCAATCTTACATGATATGGTAGCGATGTGACCATGAGGTGGCTGAGGCATATGCGGAAGATGTATCGAGCGCGGTATGCAGTGGGGAAAGCCGTAAGGCTTTTGGTCTAACAGAAATCCCATTGGGTACCGAGACGAGCTGCGGTTCCCAGAGTTTAGGAGTTCTGCGACGCATCCAGAGAGTCTGTGTCCTCACATGTGAGGAGCGGATACTCATGGCCTTTGTTGTGGTGAGCGGTGGATTAGTCCAATCTCGGTGCACTGTATTCTCTCATCTGTTTTGCTTTTCGTGGTGGAGAGTCGCTTTCTAAGTGAGTTAGAGGCGATGGAGAACGGCGGCGTCTGCGACCGGTGCTCTGTTCAGATAGTAAACTGTCGGTTGGTGATATATCGATAGGGACCTGTCGCTTGTGTCTGTTTCAGGTGTCGCGAGCTGTGCTTCTCTGCGTCTATGGTCGACGTATGAGGATCTTGACGGGCTGCTCTATTCTGAATCAGATGAATCAGCTCCAGGATCTATTGGTTCATCGTAAACACTAAACTCATTCTTCACAACGTGATAGAGCAAAATAAATACATGGGCGGGGGTCCTTGGCAAATCTTAACGGGTTAAATTGGTGATATAGCGCATCGATCCATCTAGAGCTAAACTACAGGTTAAGACCATCCAAATATCTCTCCGTCGTGTCCCACAAATCATCCTGTGTTCCCACATCCTTCGTGTTGGCCGCAGGTTCTACAATCCTTCCAACAGGCATGAGATAAACGCCTTTAAACTTCTCCGGAGATTCCCTGACCAACGGAGATGCAGCAGCCAGACATGAATTATAGGCTCCTTCGTCGGGAGTCTTTGCCAAAAGCCACATGAAAAAGGATGCCACGCGCGGGAATGGTAAATGGCTTGCGAACGAGGTGTTTACGAGGCCGGGATGAAGGGAAATGCAGATGATGCTGGTTGAATCCAATTTACGCTGGAGAGCATTTGAAAACAACACGTTGGCGAGCTTAGAGACGTCTGGACGATTGAGGTCAGGATTTACGTGGTGATATCTGGAAAGCGGATCGACGAACAGTAGCGTGACAATGCTGGCGTTCTTTCCTTCGCGTAGAAATTCTTGAATTCGTCCATATTCTTGAACGCAATTTTGGCTTTGTCGCCTAATGCCTTACGATGCAAGTCGGATGCAACCTGGGACGATGGAGATTGAGTTACGAATATTCGACAAGGCAAACGAACTTACCGTTACTATTCGAACGTCAGAGTCGGCCTCCTCAGACGTCTTCTTCAGGAGAGGTAGAAGACTCTTCGTAAATTGAAAAGTTCCAAAGTGGCTGAACGAAAGGTCAGCGAGGCGTTAGACATCCGTAATCCAGTAACTCACTTGACCATCATCACCTCTGTTACGCCGTCCTGCGCTGGCTTGTCCGTGCTATCATGCATGCTACCGAACAAGGTCAACTCGTGGTTGTAAAATTGTATCAATCGGGGACATACATTGCCGCATTATTCACTGGAAGGCCAGTCAACGTCAACCCTCTCTGATTCCGAGCGCTGGTATACAAGAGAAAGAAAACATACCCAGAACGTCAAGCCTATTCTCGAGTAGCAAAAAGTCCTCCGCAGATTTCTTCGCCGAGGCTGGCGTTCCGAAATCGCAAGAAAACCAGGCCACCTCACCCGACCGAATCCCTTCCTGCTGTAACTTTGCGACTGCTGCCTTCCCTTTCTCTTCCGAGCGTGCCCCCAAGTAAACTTTGGCTCCTGTGCGAGCAAGGTGCTTCACCGTGGCATAACCAATACCCGTGCTATCAATGCCATCAGGCAAAGTGTCAGTCTGGTTCCCAGTGTGCGTAGGCACGTCTGTGAACGTACTTGGCCCCCGTTACAATGATAACCTTCCCCGACAGGTCCTTCAAGTCCGTCAGAGGGTCAAATTTCTTGGAAACAGACATTGCTTTCGTTAACTTAGGCAACTAGCGTTGAAGCAGAGGTGAAAGGGAGAAGCAAGTCGTGAATCAGGTTGTTCACATTTTTCTTCCCATGCTGTGGTAGTGCGGAAAGGCCTTAACGTTACGGCCCTGAGTCAGAAGTTCGGCAATCTGTTAAATTTCAAGCTCCGCGAGTCTCGAGTGAACACTTCGAATTTTCGAGTTGGGTCGAAGTGTCACCTCGAGAGGACATCTGGGAGTTGGAAAAAACGGCATCAAAAAACGGCGATCGCAACGGCGATCGCAGCGGCGGGACGGCGGTGACTTTCCACCCGGTCACGGGACTTGCGCGCTAGGGGGATAATCATTGATTTAATCATTGTCAAAATCTACTCATTGTCTAAACGCCTCTCCGTGAATGCTCTCGCGTTCTCTGGAATCACATCAAGATATAATTCAATGAATATGCTACTACGTAACACTGAAAAAGGGGGGAAATAGTATTAAGGAAAGGCGGGTCCTAAGGTAGAGCTGTGTGGCGACGCAAGAGTGGCTGGCCATTGCCAAATGAAGAGGGTGGAGTGATGAAGTCGGGGTGATAGTAACAGCGCCTCGACGAGGAGGTAAGGGTGGTGAGACGGCATGAAGATCCGGCTGGGACGAGCGCCTGCAGTATACAAATGCTGCTGCACCTCGGGTGGCTTTCATGATCATATCCCAGCGCCTTCGGTTTTGCTCCTGCGCCTTCGTCTCCGACCTCGCATCGAAATGGTGGTAGTGGGGCTTCTGCTTTGGGTTGCTGCTATATCTCCTGGTCGTGGACCACTGCCGCTGTGTTTCTTCGTTGTACGTGCACTGATACCACTGCTGCCTCTTTTGCAGACTCTTGGTCGTACATGTATTGCCGCAGATTGCCGCTACCTCTCCTCAATGCAATGATGTTGCCGCCGCCGCCGCGTTCGTTGCCGAGGATAACACGGCCATCGAGGTAAATTCTGGCGGTTGTTCAGTTGGCGTTGTGTAGGTATCGCCAATGAAGAGAGGCGGGAAAATGGACCGGAGGAGAAAGGAAGCGACACGCGAGGACACATGGAGTAGGACGGGGTGCTACCTGACCGCCGGACTTTGGCGCCGTTCTGATCGCCGTGGGCCCAGCCGTGTTTTCCAACTCCCAGATTTTATCCACCTCGAGGTACTTCGCGAGGTCGGTGTTCTCCGCCACCAAAGCTCCAACCAATGAAATGAGCAGAAAATCAAGCTAGGAAAGAAATCAAACTGGCCTGATCTGAGCTCACCTCGACAGGCAAGCAACCCAAATTGGTTAGAGACGATAAACTCAGCACCTACACCGTAGAAATTGCTTGATGAAGTTATTTGCCAGTCAAATAAAAACCATTTCTCTGTATTTTTGAGGTTCTGATGAGTCCAATCTATGGGCGTCACTTTTTTCAGATATCTGAACACCCCATGTCGGTAGGACTTTGTACATGATGGCGTTAACTTTGCTGTATTACATCCCTTTGATGAAAAGGTGGGGTAGCTTCTGCGCTAAACATGATAATCTAATTTCTTGGTTACTTCTAATGGTATCGCGCCCAGAATGGAGGCAAAAATAAAGGGAGGGGGCATAGAGCGTCGTCACTCGTGAGCGAGTCAAGTCGAACGCACAGGCAGACGCGCGGTGCCATCACGTGTCCAATTTGACATGACCTTGTCGAGGTAACCTCGAAGTCACTTCGCTCCGGCGACAAGCTACTAGCCAAACGTCCAACGTGCCAGTAACGCTCCCCGTCTTCGCCAGCTCGAGACCTGTGCAATTGCCAATAACGACAGGACATCATACATACTTCATGAATTTCGACATCAAAATCAAACCAATCGCGCATATGTCTTGTCAGAAAGACCATTCCGTCCTACAAACGGCAGAGATCCCTGGACCCATGTACTACCCAAGTACCTGCTGTTCAACAACCTTGACCTTCATCAGGATGCCACGTTAACCCAGGCGAGTCCGAGGGTGGATCAGCTACTATTATTTGGGTCTAAGTACCTTGTTCTCGATGTTCATCTCTCTTTTATGACAATCGCCGCTGGATTCCCCCTACACCCGGCACTCAGCAGGTTGGACAGCGACGTGGTGCATCATGGTGGTGGCGTTGCTCAATGACGACCCATCGTTAAAAATATCTTATATCTGTCGCCAGTGATACCACCCAGCTATACATATTTAGTACCGTCAATTCAAATTTCAGTCGAAGAGTTTCTGATATTCGACCGTGGACCATAAAAGACAGTCAAGCAGTGGGGACGGACAATTATTAATCAAGATATTGGTGGGCGCTGTCGACTCGAGCGCTTAACGTATACCCATACCCGGTAATTGTAAGATTCTGCCTCCGGTTTGTATTTCAAATTGTTACCGAAGTTTGGCACCGAAGTCAACGAAGTTAAGCGGAGTTGGCTAATTATAGTGCATCAGTAAGTTCAGCAGGCTCTCCGCTCATGTGAAATTCACCTCCACGCCGCAGAAAACATTTCACATAAGTACGCCGGACATTTTTCACCCAGCGTGGTGCATTCGAAGTCCGTACATGTGTAAGTCATTTGCAATGGCTCGGTAAGCCAGGCTGACAAACCCACTGATACCTGTTGGTCACGTGGATGTTACGGATGACACGACCCACGATCGATCTGAACGACCGGCAAGCAAGTCTCCCGGTAAAACGTCTGAGACTTCGAAGGGTTATATAAATATACACGCTTTGCAAATTCTTCTTCCGCATCACTCCACCATTTACGCTGCAATGGCTCCAGTAACGAACGGTCGCATCATATTCAACTCTGTTCCAGAAGGTTAGCCTTCGTTCAGGCGTTTCAGAATCCTTTATTAATGATATTTCATCCAGGCTATCCTGAACCCGGAAAGACCACCGTGTATGACGCTTCGCAAACCATCGACCCCGATACCGTTCCTCTCAATGGCGGGTTCTTGGTTAAGACTCTCGAGCTTTCCATCGATCCGTACATGAGAGGGCGCATGCGCGCACCTGAGAAGAAATCGTATTCGCCACCTTTCCCCTTGGGTCAACCGTTCGTCTCCTGAAAGTTACGATGCAATGCAGTTTCATTGACTGTCGTTCGCACCAGTCTTGCTGGCCACGGTGTGGGCGTCATCGTTCGCTCGGAGAACCCTCAAATTAAACCTGGAGACCACGTCTATGGAATACTCGGTGAGTCAACTTCAGGCTCCTTTCTCAGTGAAGAGTAACGATCCTTATTTGTAGAACACCAACACTATAGCGTCAAGAAGGACCTCACGATGCTCCAAATATTCGAAAATCCGAACAAACTCCCTTGGTCCACGTTCGTAGGCGTTCTCGGGATGCCTGGTGTGTAGCTCGAATCTTTTCTTCCATCTGAACATATTCTCATTGGTTCTGGATGAATAGGCCAGACTGCCTTCATGGCTTGGAAAGAGTACGCTCACGCAAAGAAGGTACGAGAGGGCTGTCCACTCGGGGTCTCGGAATATCTAAATCCTCCCAATCGCCTAGGGTGAGACTGTATTTGTTACAACTGGGGCTGGTAAGTATCTCCCTCCATATTCCTCCTTCGTCCCTGACGTTCCTCTTCAGGACCGGTGGGATCGTGCGTATTCACTCGGTGCATCAAGAACCAAACTCACGGATTTCGCAGACTTGTCATCCAACTCGCCAAACTGGACGGGCTCAAGGTTATCGCCTCCGCAGGCTCAGAAGAAAAGGTGAAATTCATGAAGGAAATCGGCGCCGACGTCGCGTTCAACTACAAAACTACGAGCACTGTGGAAGTCTTGGAAAAGGAGGGTCCGATAGACATGTCAGTATTCCCCAAACATGACGTCAGCTCCGCAGGCGGATGCTAATCATTCTCCGCGAATAGATACTGGGACAATGTCGGAGGCGAAATTCTAGAGGCCGCGCTTGATGCTGCCAATATCAATGCAAGGTTCATCGTAAGATTGTTTTCTCAAGTATAATGTTTCAAGGAAAGGTCTCATGATGGTCATAGGAATGCGGGATGATTTCAGGATACAATACTGAACACCCGACGCCTATCAGGGTTCGTATGGTTTGTTTTCTCTATTCAAACCTGTCTCTGACGTTCCGGCAATTCATTTAGAACCTGTTCAATGTCGTTGGAAAATCCATCAGCATCCACGGCTTCATCGTCGGCCGTCTTGTGCCAAAGTACGGCGCAGACTTCTATGCCACGATTCCTCCCAAGGTCGCCTCTGGCGAGATCAAGCATCGCGAGGACGTGTACAACGGATTGGAGAAAGTCGGAGACGTGATTCTGGCCGTGCAGAAGGGAACCAACAAGGCGAAGGCTGTAATCCACGTCGCTGATGAGTGAATGAACAGTCGTGGTAGTTCTAAGATAAAAAAACTGTGTACGTAGAATACAAAACTGTCTGTATAATTAGATTGCATTTTAAACGTAGACGCGTTCTTTCGAGTGTTCGCCAAGATATCAGGATCTTCATCTATAATCTTCGTCGCGCAAAGATATGTTCCTATTTCCTCGATGCCGCTCGATGCCGCGGTTTGGGATCTTCCGTAACCGGGCTTATCGGATATTGAAATTTGAAACACCTGTATTCGCCGTGGGGCTGCTGGAACTGACGCCATGCCGCACGGCATTCACATAGCTAAGTTCCCGGTCGGCAACACAACGATGAAAAGCAAAGATTGTCGGACTGTGAAGAACACTGACCTGGATGTAATTGGCCTCATCCTCATTTTTGTTGATCACTGCATGGACTAAGTACTCTGCAATTAATCTATTTCAGCAGCTCGTAGTTTCATTGATATCCAACTTTCCCAAGCTATGTACTTACCAAGCGAGAGGTAGAGCAGGCGCCGCGACGATGAGTACTACTGTTACCTATCACGTCGGAGGAGTTTTACAAATTGTTGTTCTAAGATTTCCCCATTGGACTATGTATGACTCGCTGTGATGACGGTATCCAGACGTGCCTCGACTGCGCATAAGGCTACATATCTCCCTTGGAGAGGCAATTACGGGGGAAACTGCCCTGCCTGTGCTGCGTACGGTTACCTTCAGTCAAAGTCTGCGGTTGTAATTTCTGCGGCACTGGGGCATCGCCACTCGTGGGACTGCGCGTTTACAACCCTGGACCTGCCGCCAACACGATCAGGTCTTAAAACATTTAAAGTCTTTGAACATCAATCTCTGAAAACAACAATTCTCCTTATAATCTCCTCCTACCTCTTCTGGTCATCAACTCGACTCGTGCCATGTCTGGTAACAATGGAACGGGTACGGCCATTGAAAAACACTTCTCTCAAACCCACGTTCTGACTTGAAGCAGTTGACGATACAGCTCTATATGGCTACCTACCATCGAGAGCCGTAGCAATCGTCTTCCTCGCTTTCTTCGGCATTAGTATGCGTACGTTGTTCACGCATTCATTGGCTTTTCTTTTCTGAAAAAAAAAAAAACATATACAGTCGCTCACGCAGCCCAAGCTGTGAAATATCGATTATGGTTCATGCTCCTGACCGCCGTTCTCTGTGGAGCTCTTGAGATTTTGGGATGGTCTGGTCGTCTGTGGTCAAGCTTCTCGCCACTTGCCTCGACACCATTCCAGATCGAGTCCGTTAATATCTAATGCTATTCATTTTCACGTGTATTTAACAATTCTTCTTCCTACTAGAATCACTTGCACCATAGTCGCGCCAACGCCTCTCCTTGCTGCCAACTTCGTGATTTTCGGTCGGATTATTAGACAGTTGGGAGCAGGGTACAGTCGGTTGAAACCACGATTGTGTATGTTCTACCTTTTCCTATCCTTTCTCCCCTGAGATTCCGATGCCAATATTATTTTCTGCAGATACAATCATATTTACTACATGCGTAGGCGATTTTCAAGATCAGCATAATAATCTCTCTCCTGATTCATTTTTCAGGACGTCGTATCCCTTGTCGTACAAGGTCTTGGAGGAGGAATTGCCGCTACAGCCCCCGACTTGGCCGGCGCGAATCGGGTGAGTAATCCAATTCTCTCGAGTGCCCGAGACCTGTCACTAAGGTAATTTTATAGGGTGCCAATATCATGTTAGGTGGCATTGTTTTCCAACTGAGTAAGTATATTTCTCGCCAAACTTATCAATCTCATCCATTCTCAATCTATATCCTCATAATTTAAGTCGTTATCATTGTCTATGCCGTCTGTGCCATCGAATATTTTGTGCGCTACCACAAGCGAGCGCCCGTATCATCTGGGACGATAATTCGGGACGACAAAAGTGCAGGATCTAACGATGCTGTCCGCGGAACATTTACGCCCAAGCTTAGGCTGATGAGTTATGCGCTCATCTTCAGTACTACCTGCCTCTTTATTCGGTGAGGAACACCTTTCAGTCTTCAAATTTCAGGGCTTAATTGGGTCTGAACATTATGACAGGGCGATCTACCGAATAATCGAGCTTGGAGATGGTTGGAACGGCAGAGTGATCCATACTCAGGTCTACTTCAGTGCGTCGCTCATAGATTTCTGACCGCCTTTCTGTCTTGACGTGAGATGTTGACAGATGTTTTGGACGGCGCCATGGTTATATTGGTCATATATACCACGAATTTCCTGCATCCAGGTGTCCTCCTCGCTCCGCCGCGAAAGGACGAGACGATGGTCCTTGGTGCTTGATACAAAGAAATTTAGTACATGTGCGGACTCGGGAGGGCGCCTAGTCTTTGATATCACCTTCGTTATGGATTTAGCCAGCTTCAAACTTCAAAGACGGACACATGTATAGCTTAATTTAAGACGCGAGATATGCTAAAGTATATAGAGCGTGGAAAGTTAGTAGGTATTACTTGCTAACTGGCGTCTGCCATACCTCGGAGCCTGAGGATGCGGCAGTATCACACGCACCAACAGCAGTTCCATCATTTTTTCTTGATCGGCGCCCGGCTGGAATGACTCTACGTAAGCTTGCGTGGTTATTCGGCAGGGCATCTCGGTCACAACAATTCAATGTTGCCGGGGCACCTGTTCAGTAATGCCTTTGAAGTTTGGGCCCCTCATTTGTCAATAATCTTCCATATACATATGGTACCTAATTTTTACTGGAGCTGGGTCCTTCCAGCCGTTCACACAGCTCTTTTCTTTCTCTTGTTCACTTCGAGGGAAATATAATGGAATAGACCCTCAGTCATCAATTGGTCATCCAGTCTCTACCTATGGATGGTTTTTTTTAGTCTTCGGTGTTCAACGTTCAACATTTATGCTTCACAGAGAACTAATAAAAGATCACCCTCGAGGCTAATCGTGGATCGTGTGCTCATCGTGCTGACTGCGCAACGGCCGGATCGACGTGTTTTGTGATGCCGGAACCGCCGGCGCGTGGGTTTTCATCCTGATCCAGACTTATTTCCGCCCACCACAGCACAATGTGAACCTACGGGTAAAACGGCCTACTTGCATCAGTGCTATGAACTCATCCCCGAGGCGTTGTTGCCTGCCGTTGGTGCAAATATTTCCCACTTAATTCACACTCAAGTTAAAGGGGAACTTTTAGCTCTTTACCGCTCCGTGCTAAATTCGAACCCGCCAGCTTCCTCGTAGCCATACAATATGTCGGCTTCGAATGATATCGGTATGTCGAGCAACACTATATGCAATATCCCATCTGATCAAAAATCCCTTGTACTGCCAGCGTTCATTGTGGCCCGAGCTCACCACAATTTTCATGGCTCTCCGTACCATTATATCCCCACGGAAGGTGTCGCGATAACGTTCATAACGCTGTATGCACTCTCGACCCGTAAGCTATGCCTACGTTTGTCTGAATTTCTAAAAGCCGATAATTTCTAGTTATCCATGCTGGCCAAGCGGTATTCTATCGCATGTGGTGGCTCTTACCGACAGTTTGCCTATGTGGTGTCCTCGAGGTCATTGGGTGGTCAGCAAGACTATGGTCTAGTTTTTCCCCATCGCTGTCTACGCCTTTTGAAATGCAGTGAGTTTTCCCTCCTTCAGAGATGACAACCGCTGAATGCTCTCCCAGGATCACAGCTACGATTTTAGGGCCAACACCACTCCTGGCCGCCAACTTTGTGATATTCGGAGTGATAATTCAGCGCTTAGGAACACAGTATAGCCGTCTCAGTCCGAAGTGGTGTGAGTAATCAGCATAGTAACGTTCGGTTGATATATCCTGACTTCCAAGACAGATACTATTCTGTTCTGTACATGTGTTAGTGGATTTCGGGTAGTAAACGTTGTGAAGTCGCTCACGCAAGCATCCTGACAGGATGTCATATCCTTAGTCGTGCAAGCTGTTGGAGGAGGAAAGGCAGCTGTTGCATCTGGGAACGGTTTAAATCCGACGCCAGTGAGTTCTACTTATTGCCAATCCCTTCTGATTCCCATTCCTGATCTAAAGGCCCTGTTTTAGGGTGGAAATATCATGCTGGGCGGTATATCTTTCCAATTGTGTAAGTTATTCTGTGACAAATTCGTCTTCTACCCCCTAATTAATTCGCTTCAGTTACAATAACCATCTACGCCATGTGTGCATCGGAATTTTACGTTCGTTATTCTCGAAATTGGCCGATACGCAGAGCTTCGGGGGAGACGAAGGATGAGGGCTTGCGGGATGGCGAACCCATGGGTGGAAAGATATCGCTGATGAGTGCAGCTTTACTTTTCAGCACCACATGCCTCTTCATAAGGTAGGAGCATGTTCGATTCTTACAAGCGAAACTAATCATTCGCACAGAGCCGTGTATCGGACCATTGAGCTAAGCAATGGGTGGAATGGAAGGATCATCAGCACCCAAGTCTTATTTAGTGAGTGACAGTGGCATGCGTTGCTAATGTTAGACGCACTGATATTCTCTGCACTAGATGTTCTTGATGGAGGGATGGTTACTCTGGCTATGTACACCATCAACTTCGCGCATCCTGGGCTATTACTGGGTCATGGAAGTGGACTGACGAACAAATCTGCGGCAGATATCTCAGAAAAGGAAGCAATTGCGGCCGAGTAGGGATGCATCATTCTCTGCCATAGAACGACTACAGTATATGTACACGCTGAACTGTATATTAGATATCCCCGTACGCATTTACAACTTGAACCCATGTACTTTTGGGTCCAATGTCATTCAATCGTCGAGAATTAGTTAGCTGGTGGCTCGTGTAGATTAGATTAGATTAGATTACGATGTGGCACCCTTTAAATTGACGACGACGCGATACCGCACAGTGCTGCCTCGGCGCGTTCCCGAGCACTCGCCCTCCGACGTTCACCAGCACCCCTCGAGAGCGGTCAGATTAGCCTGCCCCACCGGCACTTAATTTATCGCTGCCAGGCCCTTCATCTCTTGAACGTGACCAAAGATTTTGTTATACATCTCAGGTTACAGCTGTCTTTCCAGGCTCGGCCCCGTTTCATGTAATTTTAACATAGGAAAGAACTATAGTGGTATATCGTTTCAGTGGAAGAGGAGGAATAGGGTTCATCAATTGATTCTTTTAGCTTTTGCTCTACGCCCTCTGTCGTCTGTCACTGGTCATCCTGCAAGCCACGTAGGCAAGTTACATTAATGTAACTTGCCTATGTGTGCAAGTCACTTTGGCAGGGGTTCTCGCAAACTTCCGTTGACAACATCTCAGTGCAAATTCCCACCACAATGACACTGGACATGATTCGGCGCGGACGGGGCCCTCAGACGCGCTACCATCTTGAAATACTATTCTCGTTCCGAGTCGTCAGTTTTCGCTACAGTTACCTCGTATCAACGCGCTGCATAATTCATTCACTGGTACGGTTTTACCCACTGCATTTACACTTCAACTTCTGAAAAACGGTATCATTAACAATACTTTATTATAGGATTGCTATTCTCATGGTTTAAATAGAAAAAAAGATGAACCTGTCAAATCATGTTTGACGACTCAAAGATAGGCAATTCTTCTGTAATGCCCAAGTCCGTCGTTCACTGAAAATATTCTAGACGGGATTCAAGTACGCCGGAACTTTCTCCGATAAAGTACTTCGCTGTGGAGGAAGCTGGTGGGTGCCTTGCTTTTCTCTAGCAGTAGCAGCATCAAAGCACAAGAGTCTCAAGACACAATTGAACGTATTTTTGTACGACATAGAACTCGCAAATCCTGATCGCCGTGCATAATTCTTCGAACTGAGCAAGGTTTGACAGGGTTTAGGGAGCAGTTTATGGTCGTATCACAGTCTGAACATCTTCTATCTTTTCTTTGCGTACCCGGCCAGGTATGCTGCTCTGCATCGTCGAAAAACTTCTCACAGATACCATGCGCCAACTGTCATATCATTACCCCATCACTGTCAGTGTGTATACGCCCGTGGTTCAGGCGAATCAGTGATCAATGGGCGTAGATCGTTGATAACACTGGGGATTGGCGCTATTCATCTCGAATAGATTGATATTTATGGGCAGTTGATATAAAACTAGCCTTTCTCTATTCTCTCGCTACGTGGGATTCAACCTGACTTCTGCACACTCATCTCAAGTTATCGAAAAATTCGACTCATTAAACAATGGCCTCTACACCCTATTATGGACCTGATGAACCAGCATCAGAAATCTTTCTTGAACGCACTTTTTTGGCTGGAGATTTTATTAGCGGATTTGGATACGGTAAACTTTCGCATTTTGTGATTCGAGAAATTCAGTTCCAAGATATTAACTGGTCCAATTTATGCCCTTGCAGGTATCCAGATGGTTCTGTACACCTCTTGCGCCTTGCATCTGTGGAACACGCGCAAAATCCGGGGAAGGAATGCAATATTTCTTCTTTGTTATATAACACTCCTGTTGGTCGTGGAGACAATTTATGAGGCCGTCCAAGCTCGTACAGTGCAAGATATATACATCGACAACCGAAATTTCCCCGGTGGACCATGGGCATACTTCCTGGCGACTCAATACCTTGCTATCAATGTTATGTTTTACGCCACTCTCTTCGTCCTTACGTTTCTTTCTGATTTACTGGTTGTGAGTCGGTCATAAAATGTTCGCGTTATGTGTTGTAACAACAACTTCCTCATTAGCTCTGGCGATGCTGGGTAATTTGGAGTGCTTCAGGAAGGGTCGTTGCAAACTGCGTTGTAGCCTTCCCGGCCATGATAATCTTGGCCTCTTTCGGTACGATATCAAGAATGCTCCTTATTCCTTGTCTAATTAACGCTACTCGATCTTATAGTTATGGGAACTCTATGGACTCTCCAATCGAGCCAGCCAGGGCTCTCCCTATACAGTGCACTACCCCTGGCCTACGGAACCTCTTATTACGTTATCTCCCTCAGTGCCAACATCATCTTGACCATACTCATCAGCGCGAGGCTTCTTATATATCGTAGACGCCTGATTGCAACCATGCCCAATGACGATGGAAAACATTACTTCTCTTTGGCAACCATCTTCATTGAGTCTGCGGCCCTCTATTCGGTTTTCGCGTTCATTTTCATCGTTACTTACGCGATAAACAACCCGATTAACCAAATATTCCTGACCACTGCGTCGTTTGCTCAAGTGAGTAATTCTTCATTCATGGAGATTTGAATTGTAAATGAACAAAATTGAACCTGGGTGATAGCAAATTGCCAGCTATTTAATTATTTATAGACTCGCCGAGGGCCGTGCGTGGAATAAAGGAACAATGGCAACCGGCATGACGCTACAGACGATGAATTTCAATAGCTCAGCGTTTCACCCAACTCAAACGACAATGACTACGACCAATCTGGAGGTCGGTGGGGAAGGAGGAATTGTTAATTTGGTCGTCCAGTCTTCCAAAGAACCAAAGACGTCAAACCGCAGCATTTCCAGTGATGGTGATTGAAAGGTATGGCGGTCATTCTGTTGCAAAATTATCCCGCAGGGTTTTCTTCTTGTAGCACAACTTTATATAGTGAGAGCAAAGTAACGCAAAGTAGTCTTATCTCAATTCAAACTTGACGGGTCGAAGCAAAGTGCACTTGGCGTTCAAAGTCTTCAGAGTGTCGGCGCAAAGTTTCCAAATCGCCCGAAGCACAGAGAGTATCAGAAATGACCCTCAGCGGGCTCGCTGTGCTCGTCTCGAGGTTCCATAGAGCTCCCCAAGCTGGAGTATTGTTGATCATGAGCGGGTCATTTGACGCTCTGTCGAAGAATATAGCGAGAGTAGGAGAGACAATCATAGCCTCGAGGGCCAAGATACCAGACATGCCACTCTGAACGAAGTTCCATCCTGCGGCGTTAGCTGAGGCTGCGCCCAGGGCTAGCGAGAGCAGTAGGGCGTGTGATGATTGTAGCATTTTCGCCTAATCACTGGGGATTGGGTAGGTGAATACTGGTGCGTATGGGTGGAATGGTGGAGGGCTTTTACCGTTATGTTGTTTCTAATGTGGGTAGAGGCCAAGCCCGGAAATCCCAGAAACGAACACGAATATGTGACAGACGCGGGATCCGCAACAGAAAAACCACATCATGCGATGCGACCACCTGTGCGTTCCCAGCGATTCGAGAAAAAAGTGCCAGGCTCGTGGTTGGAGGGCGTATCCAAAGATAACCCAAATCTCAACGAACGGAAATACTCTCGAGACTATTGTAATATATTACCATGAGATGTGTAAGCTGAAGAGAATGGGGGGCTCTAATTGCGTACCTCTCCACGTATACACTGTGAGTTATCCCACCCCTTCGGGCATCCTCCGCTTTTCCCTGGTTACCGTTCTTCTGGATTCCACGCAAATCTGCTACAACTTTCGAAGTTTGAACATTTGTACCGCGGTTATGGGGCCATGTCGAAAAGGCTCGGACAGTTTCCGTATTGGTTTGGTATTGGTGGCCAGAATTTGGCCAGAATAATGTTGTGTGGTCGTACACAAAAAACAAAGGTTACGTAATGTACGGCTATTGTCTTTACCGACTGCTCAACCGTTCACCGTCTCAACCACCTTTGCCAAAGATTTTCATGCGAACTCTTATAAGTACAGACGATACTTATTTCACCTAGCCGGTCGCTCTCTGCGGAAGACGCCATTTATCCAAGTTCATGAAGACCGCTTTCTCGCCTTTTGATCAGGGAAAGGCCCTTGTGATCATCCGAAGGATGAAACCTTTTACACGAGGTCTGTCAAGCTTCTTCGAAGCCGAAGTGCTGACTTAACGTTCTACTAACCGTCGGTCAGGTTGCATTAGGTTCCCATGTTCACTTTGTCGCGTTCAGCTTTTTCAAGAGGTTTATACCTCGACCGATGTCTGCGGACCAAGAATCCTCATGGAACCAAGCTCCTCTCCGTCGGCTTATTCAGGAAGGATGCAGCGATAAGCAAGAGTGCGGGTATAGGCTATTCAAAGCGGTTCACAAGCACGAATGCCACAGAATTAGCCACAAAGCCTCCCCCTCCCTCCACACTTTCTACAACGGGGATAGTTTTCATAGCTCTGTCGAGCGCGCTCCTCGGATTTGGGCTCGCGAAATCTCCTCTCATCTCCTTATATGATTTCAAGCTCGAGCCGAATCGCAGTTTCCCTTCGTCCTCAACACCTCAATTCGGATCCCCGGAGGATATCAAGAACTGTATCGCAGAGCTTCGTTCAACATTCGCGTCAGAAGGGGCGGGAGGAGGGGAAGAGAAAGTGTCAACGGACCCAGACGACCTGCACACGCATGGATTCTCTCCGAGCGATCACTATCCAGGTACATGTATACGATAGAGTGTCTACTACTGAGGTTGCTGATACCGATTTTGCGTCCTTGTCTCGTATGCAGACATGGCGCCCAGCGTCGTAGTGTACCCGACATCCACAGAAGACGTCGTCGAGGTTGTCAAGATAGCAACGAAGTACAAGGTGCCGATCACGGTGTACTCGGGGGCGACAAGTTTGGAGGGACAATACCGCGGGGTACGTTTTGCTTTCTTTAATTCATTTTCGTTCGGCTTTTAATTTATTTTCGCCTCTCTTTTCTCTTCTTTTCTTTTCTCGTTTTTCTCGTCTGTTTGTTTTCGTAAATGTATAATCGTTTACGAGATTCTGTTGTTGATGCTCTATCTCTTTATCGTTTTCTAGTATCCTACAGGCGGGATATGCGTCGACATGAATAATATGGACCGGATTATCGCTATCCACGGTACGTTTCTCTCTAGCACGTCCAAAATGCCAAATGCTCAATGAATGTCCTTTAACGACACAGAGGCGGATTCCGATCTCGTATGTCAGCCCGGCGCTCGGTGGATGGATATCAATGAAACTTTGAAAGAGAAAGGTATGTGGCCCGTCTCTCCACCACTTCAGACGAGCCGACTGAGCTCGACTATCACCCGCCTTTCCTTTTGTAGGCATCCCTCTATTCTTTCCTGTAAGCCTTCCTTCTCTCGTTCTTCGACTCTCTTTTTAATAACGGAAAATCGCATCGGTCTCGAAGATCGATCCAGCACCCGGGGCAACGATTGGCGGTATGCTTAGCACAGGGTGCTCTGGAAGTGAGTATTTAGCTTCCCTTTTATTCCTACCCAGGTTTATCAGTTCCTAACTATTTTATCTCTTATGATCGCAGCCAATGCCGTGCGGTATGGAACAGCGAAGGGGGAGTGGTTCTTGAATGTTGTAAGTTGCTCAATTTTCTTGGGATCGGCCGTAAAATGGTTTTTGATGACTGTATTGTATACGTACAGACTGTAGTTCTGCCTTCGGGGGAGGTCATCAAGACGCGTAGAAGGTCGCGCAAGTCGTCGGCGGGGTTCGATATGACAAAGTTGTTCATCGGTGCTGAGGGCACGCTTGGGATCGTGACAGAAGGTTGGTTCTTCCACTTCTTTCTTTTATTTCACATTAGAAGATATCGTATATTGAAATTGTCTTGCAGTAACTATCCGCCTGGCGCCCCTCTTGCCGACCACGGTGGCTGTGGTGCAGTTTCCTGACGTACAGAAGGCGACGGAGGCTGTGGTGGAGGTAATGAATACTGGTGTGGGCATTCGTACGTCTCTTCCTTATTCCTCGTTACATTTCCATCCTCCTTTCATCCTGAATAATGCGAATACCACATCTTACTGCCCCCCACAGAATGTGTTGAGCTCGTGGATGATGTGTTCATGTCTGCTGTCAATAAATACGGGATGTCCAAGCGACGATACCCTGTCGCCGACAGCCTATTCTTCAAGTTCCAAGGACCCACCGCTGCGTCTCTCCGCGAAACGGCGGCCATTGTGAAGCGCGTGGTGGAAAAACACGGGGGTACGGGATTCGAGCTGGCGCGGAATGACGATGAGGCGGAGGAGTTATGGGCTGACAGAAAGAATGCGCATTATGCGGGGTTGGCGCTTGGGCCCAAGGGGAGTAAGGGATGGCCTACAGACGTATGGTACGTGCCGTATAATGTGGTCTCATTCAATACTTGGAAGGTCCCTTAATGGACTGCAATTCCCCCTTCTCTATTCTAGTGTTCCGGTGTCCAACCTCCCGCAACTGGTGTACGAAACGAAGCGGGATATCGCGGAGGCGGGGATGGTGTCGACGATTGTAGGGCATGTCGGGGATGGAAATTTCCATGCACATATCCTGTTTACGACAGAGGAGAAGGCCAAGGCCAAAGAGCTGGTACATCGGATGGTGAAGAGGGCTATTGCGCTGGATGGGACTTGTGCGTAAACGTGCCTTGTTTTAATAAAAGCATGGATGGAAGATGACTGACGGTGCTGCGTTTTTGTCAGGTACGGGCGAACATGGAGTTGGGATAGGGAAGAAAGAGTATCTGGTCGAGGAGCTTGGGAAGGGAACCGTGCAGCTAATGAAGGCTATCAAAAGGACTATCGACCCGCTTGGATTGTTCAATCCTGGAAAGGTAAAAATTTGTACAATTGATTGTGATTTTTAGATTTACTTTATCTATGGATTCAGCTGTACCCCGATGACCCTTCACAAGAAGGACCTCCCAAGGAAGAATCAGGATAAATCACGATGTCAAGGTAGATCCGAAGGCGTTGGTACAGTGCGTGTACATGTATGTAGTCGGCATTTGTGCTCAGTGATAGAACCCATCGGGGTATAAGATGCCGAGTCTAGAGCCTCTTCGTCCGTGATAATTTCTGCAGAACCATATACGCTTAATTCCGAAACGACGAATACACTGCAGGAACTATTCCAAAATGCGGAAACTGATTCTACTCATATATGAGGAATGTTGAGGCGGAGTTCAGGTTCTTTCGTATATGTTCAATTTTGCGAAAAACGAATGCTGGAGCGAGAGGGAGCTAGCTTTTCTATCTGGCCCGGGCATGTCTGCAGAATGAAAGAACGTTAAAGCCGAGGAGAGGAGGAGAAACACCGTCGACGTGGAAGTCAACAATCAATGCTTTGTTTTATCGCACAAGGCCCGAGGATTCCGATGTCAACATATGATACCCTTTCGCCCAACGTCCTTATTCGTTTATATTTCAACAGCTGCTGGTCTTTGTTTTCTTTGCTTGATCTCACCCTCCCTGGCCACGTCAAATTCTCAATGCCAACCGAAGATGTCTGAATCAAGTAAGCCCATTGCACTCAAGGACTAACCTTGAATATAGCGCTTATTTTCAAGGGAATTGATGGATCTGAATGCGAACAGTTCATTCAGGCGGTTCGCCGGCATGCTTTCGTGGAAGACAGGAGTCGGGATAAAGAATGGATCATTGACCTCGCTGCTACGTGCTTCGCTGGATCGGCGCTGCGCTGGTATGAAACTCTTTCCACTCTTTCCATTGAGGTTCAAAATAATTGGGACCTCTTGCTAAATGCTATGTTGTCCCATTACCCCCAAGTTAGTATCAAGGAAGTCGACGAATTATCCGATGGTTTGGAACCTTCTCAAGTATGTACGTCACATTCGTATGTACTGGCAATTGTAATGATAACTTGCAAAAATGCACAGCCTGCGCTATATTAGAAGGGAGCTCCGGCTTCATTGGACCTTCAATATGCTGGTCGCGAAGTCGTCAGCAACTTCCTATCCTATTAACACTGACACCTTCTGGACGAAGAACATAGCCATGGTGGTTACTTGCAATATGAAAGATTGGAAACGGTGAATGGAATTGGATAAAACTATTCAGAAACCCCGTTTCTGAGGGTTTCTGCGGAAGTTTCCGTAATGCGAGTCTGCCGATTGATGGCCGCTCCCTGTCACTGCTCCGTTGCGCCCCTAGATATAACAATTCCTCATGTAAATTCATACATTCAACCAGGTAATTGCCTCTAATAATGCTTCTCTCGTTTGTCGAATATTTTCCGGGCCAAAATTTGGTGTACAGCATCTCTTGGGAGCATTCCAAGCTGCTAGACGGCCTTTCTGGGTCTTATCTCCAGCTTCTACCATTATCCCTGCAAATTAAAATCTCATTTTCTTTCTTAGATATATTTATATAGATCAAATACGCATTCTTGTGGACAAAATTGCAACCATTAACATCGCAGGCAGCGGGGAAACACTAAGTTCATCAAATTAATTTCAATCGCCGACATGTTTTCCATCAACGGCATCTATCGGCAATCACAGAAACCCCAGAAACAGGGTTTCTGAATAGTTTTATCCCATGGAATTCGCAGAGCCGACTTGTTTTCAGATAGCGCATCTCGGGACGCTGGGTTTTGGGCAAGTGAAACTGATTGTGCGCCTGGAATCAAATGTTTGGCGGGTAATACAAAAAGCTCTCCAGTGGTAATAACGTAAACACACACGACTACATTCGCAGTGTATGCCCGGCATCCGTTTCATAAACGGGAGAATTTCATAAAGTGCGGTACACGTCTATGTGCACATGTCTATCGATCCGTAAACGTGCGTAGGGAGTAAGAGCGAAACCACCCGCCATAAAGTACGTGGAACAGAGCCAGCGAAAATATCCTTTCATATATGTACCTTGCCTGAAACAGGCAGAGGGCGAAGAGTCTGTCGATTCGCGAGGGATGAGCGAGAGCGGGTGTGCTGTCACTTCGAATGCAGAATATCAAGAAGTGGAGATGTAAAATCTGGATGACGTCCAGATGAAAGCATAGAAAGTGCGAATATTGACAAATCTCTGAATCCGAGTCCAGCATTAGATTAATCGACGTTATTAAAGTAGGATTGAAAGGCAGTTTGCTGCAGGATTGGGGACGTAAATGATACTACGATCATTTCTATGGTGTGTACGAACGTGCGTCAGTCTGAGGTTATGTCGCGACACTCCAGTGAGTCGTCACAAGAGTAGAAGATAAGACACTATAGCCAGAATGAAGGCAAAGGTCCATATTTAACCACGAGCGTTTCGGACGAAAGTCCATAAAACCTCAGGCATAACGTGTGCTGGCTGTAATGCATGCCGAAGTGGGCCATTATGTTGCCAGAAAGATTACCTTTGCTCCTGCAGGCGACCAATACGCACGAGTTTCGAACATAACCTGAAGGTAGTATCCAGTGACAAAGAAGAAGGCAAGCGACAGCCTGCGAGGGACAGCGAAAAGTGGAAATCCGCAATGCACGAGGGTAATGCATGCTGGATTGTATGAGGATTAGTGCTGGGTTAGATATTATTTGGCCGATGTTACCAATTGCGTGAGATAATATCGGGACCTCATGTGATGTTAGATATCCTTGTTAATAACTGTTATATATTCGGATTATGTAATATAAATTTCACAATGTTAATAACACGAAAATTTGTATCTAACACGTTACTAACATGTTAAAAACCCTACTCGCCGTCGAGGAAGCTGTCGATGCTGCAATCGCCCAGATTTCCCATCAATTTTTCATGCTGAGTGGTTGCTGACACTCCAAGTGAAGCACCTGGGTCATGGGAATCAACCTTCGTGATAAGGGCCTTTAGTTTGGGTTTGAGTCGGCGATGTCAAAACGGGTTGTTGAACGAGCCACCTTCAAGATCCGAAAGGCCGGGTCAATATGATCTGTCTCTTGGTCTCCTCCAGGTCATATGGCTCCGGGTGGTTGAAGAGCTGGCTCTTCAAGTGCAGTGATGTCAATGCATTTGTGATCAACATTTACAGTATTAAGGAGATCGAGAAGGGTGGGTGGAATGGACTGCTGGGCAGCTGTTGTCGAGGATGTCGGTTGAGTAGACCAGTAAGAATTTTAGAAACAGAAATTATTATAGAATATTCTCCATGATTGCGCCATCAATTGGGCTCGGCCGTAGACTTTCCCGGAATATCTAACAGTAAATCACATCCAATTTTCGACCCCTCCATGTGAGATATGTTAATAACATGTTATTTGTGTGTTATATATTCGGAGTTACTAACATCTTCATAACAAACCCAGCACTAATGAGGATGACTGGTTACTTATAATGGGTCGAGTTATTCAAACTATGATGCCGTATTGGTGCCCATAATGTCGAGACGGAATTTGAGTCCGAAGGCCGAGTCCAAGATGTGATAAAAAAAACTCCAAATTACTCGCTAGTTCCCAATCACGCAATCCCGGCCACATTCAGTACTGAATAAGACAACCTTTCCCCGTCAACGTGGTGGTAGACGTCGCCGTTCCCTGAGCCGACTGAGTTGAGCAATGTAAATATGTAGATCCGGCAGTGACTACTCTCCATCGTCCAAAAGCGTCACTGTGATGAGGACACGGTCATCATCTCGGGTGCGCACAGCAAAGGTCATAGGCATTTCGGATGAACGCAGGGCCTTAGAATAGACGTCCAATAACATATGCTCCCCGTGGGGACCATTACGACAAAGCGAGGACAGACCCAAGAAGCAACTCTGATTGGTCACCGTGCATTGCACCATTGCACACCAACCAAGTACAGTATAAATAAACTTTGACAGAATCGCATTGGTTGGATCGGGGGGGACACAAATTTCCGAAAGCTTGAAAAAGACACACCAGATGCTGTAAGACGAGTCTGTAAAAAATAATCGCGTCCTCATCGGCAAAATGCTGAGAACAAGGTCCGAAATGCGCGTCTTACGCTCGCTTGGTAGGCCAAGACGACAAGCGCAGAGCAGGGCTGACCGAGCGCGAACGCAAACGACAGAAGCAAGGGTATCGGGAGGCTTCTGTTTCGACCAGTGTGGGCGAGAGACGGAGGCCAAAGAGCCGTTGTGCGTGGTAGGATAACTATGCCGAAGGACGGATGCCGCTAGACTGGCCGATTCATCGGAACCTCAAGATATAATGGTCCGCCTAATGCTTTGATGCATCATGGCTTGGGCTGTCACCGCATTGGGTGCCCAAGTAGAGGGTGCATGGCCACCGTGTGCATGTGAGGTGCCAGGCGCTTTTAGCTTAAGCTTCAAAACGTGGCCACAGGGAGAGTTGTCGCATCCTTTTACAGAGCTAGACGCGTTGCGATAAGCCATCCATTGAAAGAAGTCGAGGAAGGGAATATCACTGGGTGTAAAATATTATCAGTAGAAAAGGTTCCGAGTATGAATGGCCCCGGGGTCAAAGAGGATTTCATTACATATTATGATGCGACAAAGGAAGAAGAGAACCTCCAGGTAACGGCCAAGTTGCAAAGGTGAAAGTGTGGGCAATGGGACAAATAGGAAAGTGGAGGCCGTTGTCTAAGAGGGTTCTCACTAAATTTGCGCCTTGCCTCGCTCTGGCTGACGCAATGTTCTCATGACCGTCGACGATAAATCTGGCCTCGCAATTGTCTATGAAAATAGACTTTCGAGCTCTTTTCGTTGGTTCTGACAGCATAAAGGCGACAAGGGGGATACTTACATATGTAGAGAGGAAAGAGAATTTGGACTTTGGAAATTGGCCCAGCCAAGATCCAGGAAGGACCCCGAGTGACGCCAAGTACTTAACGTCGCGATGCCGAGAACGAGGTCCCGGGGGTCCTGGATTTCTTGAATCTGTTAAGGCACATGAAATACGTAAAATTTAAATCATCCTTCGTTCGCCCTGCCATCTACACCCTGCTTTTCTCATGCAACCAAAGGAATTCAGCATGGCATCTACACAGAACTACGTTGACGAAAAATGAAGAAACGATATACCGGGCAAGATAACAAGTGAAACACGCAAGAGAGCCAAGAAAGCTTGAAATAAGCTCGGCATCACAGATAGACGTTACTGAAATTACATAGGAATCCTCCAAGAAAATACGGAGGACAGGAGAAGACTACATAATAGCGATACCAAGGCCGTGCAATGGTCCAAGACGCGCTTTCGTCTTTGTTTCAGACCACGTGCATTTTGACTACATATATTTACGATTGAGTAAGGGTCAAGCCCAGGGTGCTTTTATAAAAAAACATTTATCATCTCGCGGACCACGGCATTGCCCCACCGCATGCGACTCCCACATTCCGTTTCCTTGCCATCACTGTCATCTCTTTTTCGGCCTTTCCGTCTCCTCGACATCGTCTGCGACCACACGATTGAGACGCTCGCTGCGCGAATTTCGCTGTTGGGTCCGCCAACTCAAACGCAGCGCTTAGATTCCATCTACATCGACGCCCGCTGGAATAGAGCATTGGTACAACAACGACGTCATGTTTTACCCAGTGAGTACCCGTTGAAAGGAGTGAAAGAGAAAGGAGGGAATTTGCTGACCCAGTCGTCGTCCAGTTCGAAGTCACGACTCCACATATCATCTATGCTCTCCTTGGGGCGTTTATTGTCCTGGTACGTGCCAGTTTAACCATGGTCTCGAGATAGGGCCTCGGTGGGAAGAAAGGGACTGACTTTGGGCTAGTTTGGAATGTTCTCTCTGTTTCTGCGAGAACGGGTGAGTCCAGCTCAATAGCATTCGATTTATTCGTATTCTGACCGAATTCTTATGATAGCTCTACATTGGGGAAGCAATATGGGCTTTTGTCTTCGGTATTATCATTGGTATGCCTTCCTCGAGACATTTCTTCTCTTCCTGGTACCCACCACGCACCTGCCTCGCCGTTTAGGTCCCTACTGCGCCGACATTTTTAACCCTCGCGAGTGGGGTGGCGGTTCCGACCAAGCGACAGACGTCATCACACTCGAATTCACCCGTGTAGTGCTGGCCATCGGCGTTTTCGCTGTCGGTGTTGAGCTGCCCAAAGCGTACATGGCCAAGCATTGGCGAAGCCTTATCTTCCTCCTCGTTCCCGTTATGACCTGGGTATGTATTCTTACATTGACAATCATCCGTGGGTTTCACCATGTTGGGACTTTATACTAACTTCAAGCTTTCTTCTAGGGCTGGTTTGTCTCAGCTGGGCTTATCTTCGCCCTCGTTCCTGGGCTCAACTTCCTCTCATCCCTCGCCGTCGCCGCATGTCTGACCCCAACCGATCCTATCTTGGCGGCCGCCGTAGTCGGAGGTAAATGGGCCGACAAGCACGTCCCAGCGCACATTCGCCACCTGCTCGCGGCAGAGAGCGGCTGCAACGACGGCGCAGCGTTTCCGTTCCTTTTCATCGCCTTATACCTCATTGTGGATGCTCCGAACACTGGTGCGGCAATTAGGGACTGGTTCTTGCAGCTTTGGCTCTGTGAGTGTCCACATTATCTGCTGGGCTTGGTTTTCCTTTTCTCGCGCCCGTATTATGCGTCATGCTGACTCTCTCAGACCAGATTGTCTTGGGCGCTGTCATTGGATCGATGCTGGGCTTCAGCTTCCGGTACCTTATGAAGTTTTGCGAGCGGCGTGACCTCATCGACCGACAGTCTTATGTTGCTCAGTATGTTTCGCTGGCTATGCTCACCATCGGTGTCACCACCCTCCTCGGCTCCGACGACCTCCTTGCCGCATTTTTCTGCGGAACGGCCTTCGCCTGGGATGGATTCTTCAACAAGCAGACAGCGGAGAGCGTGTTCAGTAGCGTCATCGACACACTGTTCAACGTTGCTGCGTTCATCTTCGTTGGCGCGTGGATGCCATTCAACAAGTTCCACGATGCTAGCTTGACACTGTCCGTTTGGCGCCTCATCGTCATCGCCATTCTGATATTGCTCCTCCGACGCCTCCCCATCATAATGATGCTATACCGCTGGATACCCGACATCAAGACCTTCCGCGAAGCCATGTTCAGCGGGCACTTTGGACCCATCGGCATCGGCGCCGTCTTCATATCCACGTTGGCCGTCGAAGTACTCCAGACGTCAAACAAGAAAGACCACCAAACGCTGTTGTTGATCGGATCCATTCAGCCCATTGTCGCGTTCATGGTCCTCTGCTCGATCACGATTCACGGACTGTCAGTTCCTTCGTTCAGTCTCGGTCGTCGCGTACATTCCGTATCGCGGACCTGGTCCAGGCGAGATACGCAGACATCAGCTCCGGATTGGACGAACCAGGCCAGGCTTGTCACCAGGGCGGAGGATATTATTATCAATCGCGATGTTGAGAGAGGAGAGGGTACCAGTTCGATGTTGGAGAAGAAGGAAGATCGCTCGACGCCTAGCACGCCTACCCTCGAGGCGGAGAAGCTGGCTGACTCGAAGATCTCCGAAGAGACGAGGGTCCAACATCCCGAGCCTCCGCCTCCGCGCACACATCCCGGTTTCCCCTACGTCACTAAGCATGACTATCGAGACCAGAACCCCCCGGATGGGACAGACCTTTTGGATGAATGGTTGGAGGGTAGTCACCGAGTTATCGAGAAGAAAATGGGTCCCGGTTCTGACGTACGTGTTATTCTTCCCTTTCTCGTTATGTAATCACTGACCACCTTTCGGTGTTCTTTCTCGTATAACAGTTGGAAGTGAGTGTTATTAACGATAACCATGACGGGGAAGGTACGCCACCACGTACGACATGGCGAGGCAAGATGCACGAACTTGAGCACGACGCCGAGAGCATCGGGCATTCGATAAGCAAGGAGTTATCCCACCTGACCTCCGTGGCAAAGGATGCCGTATCTTCAGAACTATCGCTTGTCTCGCAACAGAAACAGAAAGAGCTAGAAGAAAAAGCCCAGCCTACAGCGCTAACGGGTGAGGCTGAAGGCGCTACGGCGGTCGCAGATGAGGACGACGAGGAAGGTTGGGCGTCGGAGGGTAGTAACGGGCCAGGACCAGTGGCCTCAACGTCGGCAGGCACGATGGAGAGCAAGAAAATGGCGAGAACTCCCAGCCGGACTGGGAAGGGTATTCACACGACACACCATGCAACACGTGGCAGGCGGCGGACGTCTGTTCGACGCAATTCGACTGGCGCAAGTGACATTGTGGAGGAGCCAAGAGGAAGGGAAGGCAGGCCGAGTACTGCAGACAATCATACCGTGACATTCGCCAGCGATACCCCTCATTACCGTAGTTCGCGACAAGGCACGGCGTCGTCTTCCTCGCATTTTGGTCCCTCTCGTCCTTCCACAGCCGATAGCATACTGAGGAATAGTAGGATAGGTTCCATCCGAGCTCTGCATAGCGGCCCGCCGACGAGAGAGAATTCGCCATCGCGCTCTGTCAGGTTTTTGGATGAAGAGACTAAGGCGGCCAGTAGTCGAAATGTCATCGGCGAGATGTCAGGAAGAACGTTGGTTGACAGTCCTGTGGCTGAAGAGCACCCATTGCCGCCACCTACTCCACCGCCCGCGGCGTCTGGCTCGAGTTCGAGTTCGAAGTTATGAAGGAGTAGTGATGATGATGATCCCTTTGACGATGTGTGACGTCGCAATGATTTGACGAAATGAAGGGTTTGAGATATAACTTACTAATGATTCTTTCCATTTCCTTCTCCTATCTCGGATTCTCTTCACGTTTTATGTTCCTCTGCTACTTGAATGTGCTGTAGATGCGATGTGCTGATGCTAACTCCGCCGGTAACCTTGCTATCTTGCCCTTTAGATGAGTACCTCTTTTCTCTCCATTTCCACGCTATTGACCTCCCATATCCTTTCTGCTCTTACACGCGCTCCTCATTTCAGTGTACTATATCTGTGTTCACATTTCTCGCTTCCTACATACCTACCGTTTAGTTACCAGCTGGATAAATAGGTATTGCTCTTAAGTACCTCTTGCTTAGATCTTGATGATATATTGTTGACGTCGACATATATGTCGAAAATATTGAAAGCGGTTTAGGCTGAGTAAATCGGCTGTTTCAGCGACTTTATCCCATCGAAGAATGTTGTAAACGTAAGTGGACTGATGAAGTGGAAGGGAGGACGCGATGCGCGTCGCGTCCTCACGTAACTGTTATCGCAGCCCTTTTGCTTTCTTTAATTCATTTTTACATCCTTTGAGGCGCCACTGGCACGTCCTGCCAGAGTAGCAGAGGACGAGAGAAACAAGAAAATAGTCTGGCATTTTGTGCTATCATTGATAAGTATCCGTATTTTATACAAAAAAATGTTGCAACAGCTCGAGCTTAAGACTCGGAGTATGCACCTAAAATCGAAAACCTCCATAGATATGTGCTTAGGCATGTGAGATACAAAAAAAAATGGTTAGTACTCAATCCTGATCGATGAGGTCCTCTTCCCCTTTGAATGTAGCGAGCCAATTCTTGATTCCTCCCTTGAGGACATAGGAAGCGGAGCCGTGTTCGCCCTTATGAGCGTCGAGGTAGTCCTGGTACCTAAACACACGAGTTAATTTCGATGAGCGGATGACCATTTTATATTGACCCAAGGAGAGAAGGGAGATGGAGAAACTTACCATCCGGCACACCTCGGGCCCCTGCCATTCGAGCTCTGACAATAAAATATAACTCTTGTTGTATCCTTAAACTTCGCAAAGAACGAAGGCAGATCGTCGTAGAACGTCTGTGCGTGCCAGTTGTGGCTTCCACGCACATGGCCTCCCTAGAACACGCACGTAGATCAGTACAATATATAAAACATATGCGACCAACACTGCAAGGTCCAAAGTTCGAGAGAAAATACGCACAGCATGGTCGTTCCGCCGCACATCAACCACCGCAAAATCTCTGGGCGTCGCAGGGTCCGGATGCGCACGGATGAGCGCCACGACCTCCTCCGCGCTCACACTCGACGGGGCCGATTTGACGGTCGGGTACGCATCCCACCAACGCAGAAGAGCTGTGGGCGGATTGGTACTAGGTATTACGCCATCTTTCAGGGCGAAGATCTGATATGACGCCACCCACTCGTTGATGTCGTATGTGGGTTTGGATACGGGGACGCCGGCGGGTAGGGGCGTGCAGCAGGACTGGACTATTGCTTGAGAGTCGGTAGAAGTGGTTTGGTAGTATACTGAGAGATCGTTCTTGGTGTCGACGAAGAGGACGTCTGGTTAGGGTTAAATTAGGAGATGCTTGTTAATCCAGAAGATATGGTGGTGTATCGTGAATGACGTACTAGAGAGCCCTGCATCCTTCAGGAGGGCTTTATATTCGTCGACGAGTATAGCGCCGGCGATGCATCCTACGTAGGCTGCTAGGTCGTTCTTGATATTGTCTGGAAGCGGTTTCTTTGCCACGATCTGGAAATGACATCCATTAATCAGGATCTCGGGTCAAAAATTCAAGAGACAATCGCATTGTACTCACATCATCCAGCACGATCCTCCCACCGGGCTTCAGGATGCGATGTACCTCCTTCAACAAGCTGGCCTTTCCCTCGAGCGGTAAAAGGTTAACGACGCAGTTCGATAATACACAATCTACCGATTCTGGCTCGATGGGCAGAGGTTCGGTAAGGGCAGCCCTGACGAAGGCGACGTGTGGAGGCTTCAAGCCTTTCTTCGCTGCGTTCGCACGAGCGAGGATTATCATGTCCTTTGTTTTGTCGATCAGCGAATAGGAATAACAAAATGAAAGGATACATGGAGTACAAACCTCAGATATATCCAACCCGATGGCTTTACCTGTTGGCCCGACCTTGTCAGCAGCGAGGAAGACGTCGATACCTCCTCCTGATCCTAGGTCAACGATGGTTTCTCCCTACCGAGAAATACACGTCATCAGCAATGAGCATCTAAGAATTCATGAAAATTGAACATAGCAGCAAACCTCTTTGATAGTCGCAGTCGCAACTGGGTTCCCGCAGCTCAATCCCATGTGTGATCCCTCTGGGACCGTGTTCAGCTCTTCCTCAGTATATCCGAAGGCCTCTGCGACGGTCTTTGCATCTATAGAGATATCATCAATAAATATTTTTCTATGAGTTGTCCAATTGAGAGAAGGCGTATTACAAGTAGCGGTGACACCCTCTCGTGCTCGCGCACTGTAAGCAGCGTCGACAATTCCAACAAGTTCATCGGAAGAAGTTGAAGTAGGTGGTGGGGCCGCTACGGTGGCAGCATTGGAGGGTCGTACGTCTTGGCGCTGACAGCAGGTAGAAGGCATTTTGGATGTAGGAGATATGGGAGGAATTGGTAAGTACCAAAATCCAATGTCATGGCGGGCCTGGAGTACTGAGGCCTGAATTTGAGTTCGAATTTGAAATTGTCTTACCCAGTTACGTAATGTATCGCCAACGCGTCACATGCTCTGCAGTTACCACGTGCCCACATCGCGTCAAGCATTTCTGATTGAAATTCGGAATAGGGGGACTATGCCGCCTGATGTTAGATCCTGATGCGCACAGAAATCGGTCATTTTGGGCCCCAATGTATGATATTTATGCGTACATTTTCGGCGAAATTTGGGCTGAGCTTCGATCCCAACAGAGTACAGAACAACCGTCAATACAGAGGTTCGATCCGCATGAGTACAGAAACCACCTACCTAGACCTGCCTACCACCAGACAAAAAATCATGTTTGAGCTTTTGACCTTCAAAAAATTTCAACCCACAACAAACATCAGCATTTCTTGGTGGGAAGGGGCAGCGGTGAGGCCAAGGACAAGCCCAGGGTGAACATCTGCAGAAAATATCATACAGATTCTTTGGTGCGGAAAAAATCCTCGTGTTTCGAGGTTCGATCCGTATATGCGTACATTTTTCGCGAAAAGTAGGTTCGATCCAAAATGCTGACATATTGGTCAGAATTTTGAGCTACTTGATCCAATGCGTACCGGATCGGGCCAAAATATTCATGACAGAAACGGCCAAAAAGGGCGATTTCGGATCTAACATTAGGCGGCATAGTCCCCTCCTTTCGGAATTCCATTCTCAATTCCGACGTGCACTGTCGGTGGTGTGCTGCCATAGGCTCTTCCAATGACATTCCATATCGATTATCTAATTCCTGGCAGCTTTCATTGGTCTCCAACTCCCTTCTTATGCTCATCTCCGGCGGACATACAGGCTTTTGACGACAGCAAAAATACCCCTCCAGCTATGAATCGTATTCCTTATCTCGTGCTCTGCTGTTATTGGCTTGGATTCTGCAAACTATCGTCCTCTTCATGGTGTCCACCAGGTCAACGTTGCAACCCTGATATGTCCCGAGGGTCCCTCTCGGTCACCAGTCTTTCCCCTTCTCCATAAACGATATACATTTCGGGGAGTGTTTTTAATCTTCCGGCCGCCATGGAACACGTTTTTTACTTTGAATCGGCATCGTGGCCTTCCTGTGGGTGCTCGTACACGGTAAAGTGGGTATCGCCAACGTGTCGCTCGCCATATCTATGGTCAATGCGTCCTGCTGAAACATGTTCTAGTCTCTCTTATTGTTCTCCCATCTCTAGCTTCAAGATCGTTATTCATTGTATCGTTGTGGTCTGGATTTTCTGGGGACCTCGGGAGAAATGCTGTGGATGATGAGGACCCTGTGGATGTCGTTAGTGCAGGTGAATTCGCCGGAGAGCTACGTAACTTCTACATCTTCCCTGGTGAATAAACAATTGAACTTCGTTAAAATAGTTTAGAAGCCGATGTGTCACGATAGTAAAGGCTGGCCTTAGCCAACCCTGGTCCAATTATAAAATTGCTGCGCGTCTGTCCCAGTCACCGGACTGTCCGTTACACTCGGTGTGCACACAGTCAGGAGTCCTCCGATATATTCGTCCGGCATACCACTTCACTAAACGCTATATGTACTTCTTATAAGATATGGAAGGTTAGTTACTTACCGGGTCCATCGAACCTGTTTGGGCGTGGCAATATTCCTGAGGGTTCAATCGGATGACTATCTGCTATATGCCGCCATATGGTACGATACCCTCCATGACCCTGGTATAAAAGACAAAGAATTGACAGGTTCAGTCGATAGACGCTCCATCGTTCCATAGACTCATCGGCCTGTTACGATGTTCCGCGAGGAAGATATAGCCGCTATCTTGCTTGTGTCTTTCTGTGCGTATCTCATATACCAACGAACATATTCTGGAAGAATCTACCCACCTGGGCCGAAAGGATGGCCCATCATAGGCAATCTGTTTGACATTCCTAAGGCGTTGGCATATAAAACATATGCTCAATGGTCGAAAGAATTAGGTGAGTGCAAAAGAAAGTCGATTATGTTCACGCCAGAACCATCTGAACTCTGCCATAGGGTCGGATATCCTCTATTTGAACGCAGCCGGCACACCTATAGTCGTCCTGAATTCAATTGAGGCCGCCAATGACTTGTTTGAGAAGCGTTCTTCGATATACTCAAATCGGTAAGCGCTGACTGATTTTGTTACGCTGCTTGCTTGTCTCAATAGTGATTTTTTCCTCAGGCCGCATCTGACAATGGCTAGCGAACTGTATATCCTTCCTTTTGTCACGTATCATAAGCTGAGCGTCCTTTAGGTTGGAAGGGACGCGATTCATTGCCTTAATGCCTTATGGTGAGGCCTGGCGTGAAGCGCGTCGCCTCATGCAAAAGCACATCTCTCCATCGGATCAGGCTATTTACCAAACAAGAGAGGTGGAATTCGTGCGCAAATTCCTTCTACCGAACCTGCTCGATACTCCTCAAAATTTCTCAGAACACATTCGCAAGTGAGTCCAACTTCAGCGATCATATCAAGTAATGCCCGCTACAGCAACAAATTTCAGTGCCGTTGGAGCCAGCATAATCTCGCTTGCATATGGCCTTCCTATACGCCGTTTAAACGACCCGTGGATCCAGCTTGCAGAAGAAGGGATGGCCACAATAACTAGTGGCGTCGTTCCAGGAAAATACTTCGTAGATGCGATCCCAGCAATGAAATATATACCTGAATGGTTCCCCGGAGCAACGTTCCAGAAAGAAGCACGAGAAGGACGACAACGCATGCGACATTTCTTCAACGCTCCATTTCAGGCTGCGAAACAGGCAATAGTGAGTAAATCACCTACACGATTAGAGGTGGTCCAAAGTCAGCTAAATATCTATATGCATCACATAGTCTCAAGGAGTCGCCAAGAGCTCCTTCGTCTCTGAGTCCCTCGAGGCAACGGGAAGTGATCGCGATTCTCAACGAAAGCAACTGGTAATTGAGAACATAGGTGGGATGTATATTGCAGGTGCGCGCACAATTTGTCGTGTTCCTAGCATCGACTGACGCTCACACAGGCGGTACGGACTCGACCGTCGCGGGACTTAGCAGCTTTTTGCTCGCCATGGTTTGCAATCCGGAAATACAATACAAAGCTCAGAAAGAAATAGAAAAGGTTGTCGGTACGAGTCGCCTTCCAGCTTTTCATGATAAGCCCCGTATGCCCTATCTCGCTGCCGTGCTGAAAGAGGTCCTTCGGTTGGTACCTTTTCATTCCCGTGACGTAAACAATCAGGCTTATATGTTTAAAAGGTGGCAACCAATCGTTCCTCAAGGTATGTAACAGGTAGTACTGTCTTTCCTGGCCTTCTTCGCTGACTTGGTTCGTCATTTAACGAAACAGGTAATGCTCATACATCGACGCAAGACGACATATATCGAGGTTATTACATCCCCAAGGGCACCATTGTCATTGCAAATGCTTGGTTGGGTCTTCAAGTTTACTCTCCATGAATATTTTATATGCTTACTGTCCATTAGGGCAATGTTAAACGACGAAAAGATCTATTCGAACCCCTCCCTCTTTAACCCAGAGCGCTTCCTAAGGAACGGAGAGCTGGATTTCGACGTACCAGACCCAGATGAAGTCGCGAGCTTTGGCTTTGGAAGACGGTTAGTAGCTCGTTCAAACCGTGGACTGAATACTTATCCCTTTGTTTCGACATCTTGTTCAGGATATGTCCCGGAGGGCACATCGGATTGTCATCTTTCTGGATTACTGCTGCGTCGATTCTTGCCTGCTTCAATATTTCGAAAGCTGTGGACGAACATGGCAATGAGATCCATCCCAAAGTTGAATATAGTGGTAAAACTGTTGTTGCGTAAGTTAAGGCTCACGGTGTGTTACTCCATACGCTGAACTTCCTACAGTCACCCAGAACCTTTCCAATGCACCTTCACCCCACGTTCTAAGGAAGCGGAGGCTCTTATTCACGCAGAATTTGACGGCAGCTCTGATTTCATTTGAAGCAGAAAGTGAATCAGATTTCTTCATTGTCGTTAAATAATATGTAGTCATTAATATAATCAGTATAGCACCGGGCCTTTGTTGTTACGATTTCGAAAGAAATGAGCAAGGCTAACATGTGGCCAAAATCCAGGGACTGCACGAGGTAGGCTCTCTTAGCTACACAAGGCCAAACACCAACTATGCATTCACGTTTCCTTTTCCTAAAATTTCTTTCCTCTTGCTGTCTCGTGAATCTCTTCTCTAGAAATTTTCTTAATATCATTCCTAACTCCAGGCGGCCAGTAATAATGTTTTGTGCATCTCCGGTCTTCAGCAACCCGCAATCTACAGAGAAACATGGCAGGAAGCCGTACCCAACCTTCTACGTACCAAGAATTCGCGTGAGAGACGCTGTATTTCGTTTCTGACGCGATTTTCGCGTGCAATGCACGAACAGGTGAGTGAATATTAATAAATCACGTAATGTATAAAAATCTGAGAGAAACGAGTCGTAGCCATACACGATGTGTATCAACAACTCTAATGACCCGCGACAGAATCTTGATTGAACGACAGAATCCTCCGACCATAGGCATATGGAGGACGCAATTGGCGAAGGAGATCCGGTCCTGGAGACTGCGGTTGAAGTAGCAACGGAGATGGACAGGCCGAAGAGTAGAAGACCAGGTTTTATGGCCTTTTCGGCCAGTATTGCCTTCGCATCCTTCGGTGCGCTATCGAGAATACTCTGTTTTTCCTTATGTTAATAACCTCAATGTCATCGTTTTAGGATTCCATCTATCCTTCCTCGAAGATGTGAAGACTCCCACATAAACGCCTCCACTGCTGAGAACGAAAGACGTGTATTGCATAACATCCATTGATATGCAAAGGTCGGATTATATCTCAAATGACAGTTTCATATGGTGCTAAGCTCTCGCAAAGAGTTTTCCAAATCCCTCCCTGCCAAGACATGATATCCGTCCACTCTTTGCTATCCCGTCCAAATATATTTCGAAACCATGCCATCTGTCCGCCAACGACTAAATCTGCCCAAGACAGCGTTTCTCCCATCAAGAAGGGCCCCTTTCCACCGTTCTTCGAGTACCACACTGCGATCTCTCCAAGCCCACGTTCAACTTTTGCCCATTCCTTTGTAGCATCCTCGCCTTTCGGTGCGATATCTTCCATTTTCTTTCCGTGCGACTTCTCCCTCTTCTCCCTAGTCCGGCGGTAGAATTCTTCGCTGACTGGGTTGAATCTGGAGCATGCAGCAGGGATGACGAAGTTCCAAATGGCTCTGACTTTCGAGTTTAACGCATTTTCGAACTCCATTTGCAGACCCAATGTGTTGTGAGGGAACACTGATGGCATATTGGGGTATTGCTTCTCGAGGTACTCCGCGATAGGGATCGAGTCCGCCATGTACACGCCTGTAGATGGGTCGTGGATAGCGGGGAGAGTGTAGTAAGTGTTTCCGTCGCGCATTGTGCCAGTTGGGGCAATGCCGAGCTTCTGACAATGAGCTGCGATGTCTGGGTATTCGACCCATTCCGTTTTGTAAGGGATGCGCTTGAAATTCAAGCAATACCTGTGGTTAGACCGTTTATTAACGCCACGCATTCATGGACGCTCAAGTCAGAATTGGGCTGTCGACACTGACCTTACTTTCCATGTATTAGGAGACCAAGCAATCCCCGGAACGGTGGAAGGGATATCGTAGAAGATGATGGTCATCGTTGCGGTGTGAGATATCTAGAAATGTGCATCTCAACTATATTTTAACTTCGCAACTATACTTAGAATTCTTGGGGCAAATATATACAGTGAAAAATCCAAGCGCCACAAGCATGTGCAAGTTCTCGCGTCTGCTTCAGCTCACTGTACGGTCGTTCAGAACTGACTGATGTCAATTACCTTGCTTGTAAGCAGCGATAGTTACTTATACCGATATCTAATCTATTCCTCACAAGATAACTTCCTACTTTTTCAGATCGTGGATAACATTCTTCCAGCGTCCTTCATGCCACGGGCTGATGTTGGGCAATGAGGAAAACGAATGTGTATTTGTGAGGGAAAGAGACAAAGAAGGTAAAGTGCATGATCTACCGAAAGCGAGAAAACCGCCCACATGTCTACATACAACGAAGTGGCTCGCGCATCGAGACGGTCACGGGAATGAATCCCAGCAGCTGATATCCATCCACTGCTGACCATTTTCTCCCCAAATAATCTTCGGCCAAGTCAAATATGTCCCCATGACAAAATCCGCCCAGGACGCCGTATCGCGCCCTTCAAGCTCAAGGTCGGTCCACCGTGACCACTCTTCGCATAAGTACTAGGTGTCAACTTTTTCTAGACTGCCTTTGTACGAGATAGCAGAATATGTGTAGAGCGAGAAATTTAGCACAACAGATAGCGATCCTGAATTCGTCAGGATGATGGGATTATAAGCATTTACTTGGGTCGATTACCATGATGGGCGACTGTCAGCCGGGCCGCTCGGCTCGTCGACTCGGCACAATCCGCGGCAAGTTTGCTCACCGTGTGATACTGGGGATGCAACAAAAGAGCAGGCGTCGGCGAGAACAAGGGTCGAGGGAACAAAAGAGCGTTGTGGGCGCATAGCAAGCAACGGCGAATAATAAGCACAGCCTGGGAACAATCGCAAACGTTAAGCGCCTATCGTTGCCGTGGACACCCTCACTTGTTGTCGTCGGCAACGGCTGGCAACGGTCATGTTGTAACTTGTAAGTATTGTAGTTTTACAAGAGGCGAGTGTTGCGGAGTATCGAGGACTGGATTGTCGTGTTGCTATGAATTTCACTCGTACCGGGCGTATATAACACGCACCAAAAGGTTATTTGGAGGTCCATCAATATCCATCCCTGACGCAGTTCGTTGCTTGATTCAATTAGGACGCAAAAGGTTTATTAAAATGACCCTTCCGAACCCGGCATCCCACTTCCATCCTTACCGACAACCCACCTACAGTCAGTCTTCGAATTACGACTACAGCTCCTTCCTAGAATCGCCTTACGTCCTGACTCCCTTACAACCTTCGCACCGCGTCAACACGCCTTCAAGTTTCCGGTCACCAGCACGTACGTCTTTGACGCGCATCTTTGTTTCACCATCTTGCTGATATTATCTATTTCTTGAAGCAAGGCCAAAGAAAAGAGTGAGGTTTTACATACGTGACGAACACATCCCCCAAAGTCCGAGAGTGGACCGCAACGCACTGAGAGACATAATCTACAATGGAAGCAGCTATCCAAGCCCAAACACTGGCAGAAGACGTCGGAGAGCCGCCACACCGGGTCAAAATATACCTCAAGGACTGAACCTTGACGACCTGAGGGAGTTCCTTTATAATGGGAGCCCGGCCCAGGCTTCGAGCCGGTACCCAGGTGGAACTAGAGACCAAGAAAATTCGCCATGGCACGGTATGCGCACGCCGCGGATTCGAACTGTCCCACTACCGGATGATAATGAGCCCGTCTTGCCTTTCGGTCATATGCCTCCGTTGGCACAGAATACAAGCTTAAGAAATTCCGAGAATGGCTGCTCCGCATCGCCGGCAAGCAAGAAACGCTCTGCCGGGTCGGACTCATCTCCCTCCTCTTCAGGCAGCTCCTCTTCAGGTCGCTCCTCTTCAGGTAGCTCTGTCGCCGGGATCGACTGCTCGCCCTTACGCCCTGCGTCCCAATCACCCGTCGTGGTGCGCGGCGCGCCGACGCTATTAATCCACGAGCTCACGAACGAGAGCAGACTAGATTGGGATATCCGCCTGCTACCCTGCGCTGCATCGCTCCTCCCTTGGGATTCGCACCGTGTCGCTCCATACGCGCGTCCCGACTTGCATGTACCAGCTCTTTGCGCGGAGACCAGGAGTGCTACTATATCCTTCGATGGTGACATATTCGAACCTTTCAGGACGGCCTGGGGTAACATCGTCGTCAAACCTAGCTCTGCGCAGTCAAGTCCATTGACAGAGACGAGCAGTGTGAATTCCCAAAGCGAGCCGATCACGCTTCTCGATATCCTGGACGCGATATATCGCTATTTCCATGAACGCCTCTCCGCAGAGGAAGTGGCTATATGCACTTCCACCCCGGCCAAAAAAGCGCAGCTTAAAGCAGCGTGGAGAATGCGGCGTTCGCATAATGGGCCCTATCAAGACCGAGATTATTATCGCAGAGTCGACCTGCTGGGCGATACCTTCAAATTCCGCAAGCTCAAAGTGGACATGATTGCGGGCAGCTGGTGTCATCTCCACTTGAGGCTTTGGTGATGCAAAAAGAATTATTGTTTCGTTCGAGTTACTCATATCCTGCACTAATACCTGTTATCGCGAACACTGCCATGTTGTATATTATTTCGGGTAATTTTCGCTTGATGGAATAAATTATCTGTATTTTAGCAGTCATTTTGTATTGTATTCGCATCCACTAAATATACATGTCTTAAGCAATCACAAGCTCTCGAGCTCAATCTTGGCCCAATGTTAAGGATCTCCCCTCTATCGGAGACTCTCTACCATCCGGGGACCCATATTACCCACCATCGAAGTTCCAGTGTTCCAATGTTCAAATATCCATTCTTTCTTCATAAAGCAGAGGATCAATTTCATTCGTCGTCCGCTTTATTAGCTACAATTGCACGGTGCTCATCTCCACCATTTCGTTTTTCGTTATGCCTTGTCTTGCTGCTTTGAAAATTGTTCTTTACGCACAAGATAACTCTTCTAGAATAAATCATACTTGTGATTCTTCGTTTTTGTTCTAACTGTGGTTATGCGACTCAGTTGTAAGCCCATTCATTTGTATGCTGTGTTAACAACAAAAATACGGGATAATAACAACTGGAACCGTAACCTGCGCGAATACACCCAGAAGGAATTTGGCGAGAATTTCAATTTTCAGGGAAACAAGGGCACGGACTTGGCAGGGACTCAGACTCGACGGGAGATGCCGGGCGGAAGTCGGGCTCGACAACGTCGATGGAACAACCCTTACTGTAGTCCCTCTGCCTGAAGTTAGCGCTTTAGCGCTTTCGCACTTACAGGGCCACTCATGATTCGCACTCAGACTGCCGCACAGCATTTCGCATGCCTTTGCCGCTTAGACCTCTCCTCGAGCATTTCTTTCGTAGTGTCCCGTATCGCATGGGCCGCTTCATCTGGTGGTCTTGTTGTGGGTTTAATTGTCGCATTCTACCCGTCGGTAGGCCGCGTGCTTGTTTCCTGGCCTTTTGTTACTGAATCATATAGGGACAATAACCAGGCTGTGCACAATTTGTAGGCACTTGCAGTGTACGCGCATGGGCCACAAGCAATTCCATATTCGTCGTTACCAGGGGAGCCGCAGAATCATATAAAGGGCACATCTTTCCACCTGAAATATTATCGCATCTCTCACCTCACTCACTCACCATGTCACCAAATTCTTCTCATCTGATTCCTCTGCCTTTTCGGCTTCACGCTTCATTCGAAGGCTTTCCCATCGCAATGGGAGGTGCCCCACACGTCTCAAGAAACCAGGGCAGAAAATTCCCGAACTGGTTTAGACGATAGACTTCGTGATGCTTTCCAAAGCCTCGCCACTATGACGGCAGACATATCCCGTTCCATTCGTGACGCTGGATCATCAGATCCTCCCCCTCCGTACGAAGACACCCCTGCTTACGAGGCTATTACCAACTCAGCGCTGGCGGCTGTGCCCAAGCGGTGGCCATGCGCTCCTACTACAGCGTCTACTCCTTCTGCCGACAATGCTCTCGTCCTTCGACTCTCAGTCCGCCACCCACCACCGTTTGAGAGACTCCCATGAGCAGACGCTTCTGCCACGAAGCTTTGTTGCTGCTGAAAACGGAACTGTGATCCTCGAATCGTACTTGGACGTAGCCCCTCATACCCCTGCTGCGACTCGAACTGGTTTCTCGTCCTCGTCATCTGCAAGCGCGAGTGCAGATACTCAACGCTACACGTCCTCTTCCTCTTCCGTTGTTGTTGATGAAAAGGGGAACGAGGCAATCGTCAACATCAATATGCGCGGTGCGACTCGCGCTGAAATGGCGAGGGTCTATAACCGCCATAACCTGCAGGTTGTTTTAGATCCACCGACTACGAAACGAGGATGAAGATTCCGCTGAGGACATGAATTATACGGCAGCGCTTAATATCTCTTTGTTGTATCCCTTCATGATCGCCATGCGGTTTTTCTCCTGTTAGGATTCTTGAGTGGTCCAGTGATGATCATCATTGCAGATGCAGTGCCAGTGGACATTGTGTATTTTAACGTGAGGTCTCATTCGCCGAGGGTAGATAGACGAATGACATTCTGAACTATGTCGAAATTACTATATTATTGCTACTATGTAAATAATATAGGAAAATGCCACCTGTCCTCATTTACTCGGGTAGAATATAAACAATAACAATAATGAGCTCGGCCAATCGCTGGTTGTTGATGATCGTGGTGAGGAATAGCGTTGTAGTAATGAGGTTTGGCAGCGAATCGCCTCAGAGAGCCGCAAAGGGTCGCAACGATCTCAAGTTCCTTCTGTAAAGATATAATATTAATAAGTATGTCCTAGGTACTAAACGGCGGCATCCGCGCCCTGGAAATAAGGAATGTATCTATTAATCGCATCCCTCGCCAATCTCGGCCAATCCTGGAATCGAGCGGTGAAGAAACACTGAGAAAAAATTTCCAGTAGTTCTTTCGAACTCGATGATCTGTCCAAAAGCCGAAGGAAACATCGCAAAAGCCACCTTTTGAGTTCTTCGAATCGATCCTTCAAAAAGAATCGCGTGTCATGGTCCAGGAAATAAGGGTCTTCCAGGGCAAGGCAAGTGTGAAATTCATGGATGGGGCCAGAGGTAAACGCCATGGACAAATGCTGCTCAGGATGACTGGTGATCAGGAATAAGAGGGGGAAATGGGATGTCCGTAAGGCATTAGAAACCGCATGCAAGATGCTAACTTGAGCGCTAGGATTTTCGCATTCATCTAGACCGTCTATAACGACGACGCAAGGACAAGAAGGGGAATTGAAGTGTCCAGCTTCAGCGAGATCACGGATGGGCTCCGTGAGCAGAGACGAAAACTGAGCCTCGGGTGAGAGCTTGAAGATAAGAGGGTCCTGTTCGACGGCCTGGATTATACCTCCCTTCAGCTGCGGGATGCGCAGCGCAGCCTGATATGCGATTGTGGGTATGAGATGATGTGCGCTGTTACGGGAGGAATCCATCCTCGAGAAGAAGAAGCTCGCGAGGAGTCGTTTCTCATCTTCTAAGCGGTGGGCCATCGTTTTTGCGATCGTAGACTTCTCGATGCCAGCACCGCCTTTGACCCACATAACTGATGCGTTTGAGTCCTCAGTGCCGTCGATCCATTTGCCGATCCTACCAAGACCGCTATACGTGTACTTATATATGGACGCCCCGGTCGATTCGGATTGCAAGCACACAAAATGGAATTCACAACGGAGCATTCTATCTTCAAATCATATTTTCTATGAGAGGTTGATTATCAAAAAAGCGCTGGTAAGACTTCAAAAATAGCAAAGAATGAAGCTTAACTTCAATGTCTCAGCTTCAACTGGGGTTGAGCGGAAGGGGCGTAAAGGGAGGGGGGCAAGGATAGAGATGAGGATGCAGCCTGAGGGGGTGTAGGGCCCAGACAAGGGCATCGGGCTAATATCGGTATCAGTGTCCGCTTCCAACGCAGTTTGCACGACATCCAGCAGCCGGGAACGATGCAAGACAAAAATGAACTTGTTGCGCGGGCTGACCGTGATAGAGTCCTCCGCCTGGGATTGGGAGCAGAATGGCAGCCCTCTGAGGACGCGCAGGGAGACGATGCAGAGGGCATGGTCGAGGGAGGGGAGGAAAGGGTAGGAGGGTGTTAAATCTGGGGCTTCAAACATGAGGGTAGAGAGGAGAATGCACGGTGCGGTGTTCTCTATTATTCGATTGAAGTCGAAGTTGAGCTCGGTGTTGAACGCGACGACGAATACGAATGCGAATCCGCAACAGGATTCGCCTCCGCCCTGCAAGACACACCGCCCAGACTTCTGCCAGCCGAGAGTATATTGGACGGAGAGAAAGAAAGAAGGATAACTGAAACATTAAGATAAACATAACGTGAGCACGAGAAATATAAAACCCACCTTAATCTACATGCCCGTCCTCCAGTCCCACACATACACCCCATCCTTCCAATACATTGTCAATCGTGTTATGATAGTAGAGCACCAACACGAGGTGGTCGCTCACGATGTGAGTTTCACGGCGAGCAAAGAGGCGGGCTGAGTTGCGAGGTGGAACAGAATTTGGATGAGAATCTCTGGCAGGAGAGTGAGCAGATTCGTTGTTTCCTTTGTGTTTGATCCCGACGATGCTGTAGCCAGGATTCGAGAAGTTGAGCTTGGTGTGGATGAAGCTGGTGTCATCGTCGTTGGTAGCGTTGGCGTGGACATGTGCCACGGCACTTAATGAGCTTGGTGAAACACAAACTCGACAGCAAAGCCTCAGAAGAACGAAATTGAAGAGAAACGGCAATAAGCACGATAGGAAGTAGTGGCGGTTCGACGACAACCGTCCGGATCGATGACCACAGAAAATGTTTGTGCTCCCGGACTCCGGGCCGCTACGTTAGACATGATAGACTCATCTTATCTTATCTCGGCTCCTCCACAAGAACAGCAGAGGCGTACTCGAGTACAACGAATGGCCAATGGCAATATTATTGAAATAAATGCTGATACTGTATACAAGCGGTCGCGTTGGAGCAGTCCAATCTGACCGGACTCGGGATAGCAGAGGCTCGGATACGCGTCGAGCAGGCGGTGCGGTGTCGAGTCGCACGCAATGGCAAGAGGCAAGCCAGAATGGTTCGTCTACGAATGCGGAAGGTGTCTACAAAGGGACGTGCTAGCGTTGGCGGGAGCTCCACGGCAGGATTTTGACGTTTGTCGATCAGACTTCTTCAGTTGCCGGTTCTGAGTTTGAATTTTGCCGGCTGTCCTCTGCCCATTTGTGCGGTATTGTCCCTTCTACAATCACATTCTGTCTGCATTTCTCAGTATTTTCTGTACATTTGTTCGTATTTTATTGTTCTTTACATAATCTAGACATATATGTTGAATCATAAGTCAATAAGAAGCTCTTTTCCCCTCATTCCGTCTTCTCCCCATTCCTTTTCATAGGTCCACAGCATTTAGTATGTATGTTGTTCTCACCATTACACGTTGACCTTCAGGCCATATATCACTCAAGACATATATTTTATATTTTTACATATTTCGAGGCTTTTTTGGCACTCTCCCACACCTTTAGAAGTCACCCAATATGTTCTTGCACCATTGACCGTCAACAGATTTCATTTGTTGGGCACCTAATCTTCGTGCTTTCGGAATTAATTAATTTGCCAATGATGACGGTTCTCGCACACAAAAAGAAAAGTGGAAAGCTTTTGGGAAGCCTTTGAGAATTTCAGTCTTCATTTTATTGCTAGTTGCAATCCGGATGACTTATCTTCACAAAATTAGCTGCCGTAGGAGATCTCGAGACTCAAGAGTGCACATATGATGGTAAACTTACATAAAGACCATAGGTTTACCTAAAAAACTTGACATTTCACGCCTTTTCTTCGTGAAGTAAAGTGCCTTGAGGTGCAACTTATGAGCTGCCGGGGCTGCCGGAGACGGAGTTTGATTAGGAGGCACATGCTGGACATCAGAAGACGAAAGCGAAAATGAATTCCTGCCGTGGAGCTCCCGCCAACCTTAGACGTGCACAGCCTCGATGCTATCTAATCTATCTATCTAATCTAGCCGAGGACTCTGCCAGACCTCCTACAGCGTCACCTAAAACGAGATACTTAGTCATCCAAATATAAGTAGGGTTATTTCGATGGATTTACGCCTGGATTTACGCCTGGCACGTGACATGTGTAACCCTGATGCGAGAACCCACAAAACTCGAAGGGGAAAGGCGAGAATGTCATTTTCGGCTTGGCAAGACGTGCCGCGAAATAGTAAAGTACATTGTGAGGCAAATTTTGGAATTTTGAGCCTCGGAAACAAGCCATTTTCGAGGTTTTCAGCTTCAGATGCCTGCTTCAGATGCCTGTAAATTAAAGTACAAAAATTTATTGCAGAGAATGCAAGCACAGAGGCCTCAAGGAAACCCCTCTGCACCTTTTTTACATGGTTTCGGCACCTGACAGCTGTGCGTTCATGAGCCGAACAGGGCCCTTGGGCCCTGACAGGGTCAAGGGACCTCTGAGGAATTGAAAATAAGCAAATGGGGTCGTGAACCAGCTCGGGTTCGCTGTAAATTGACCGTAAATCGAGCTGATTTACGGTAAATTGTTCGAAAATAAGTTCTTATGACTACTTATGCTGCCAGAACAATACTTATATGAGCGAACCGGGTGATTTTAGCTTATTGAGGGCATTCATGCAATTCATTCATGCCATTTGTCATATCTGTCATATCAAAGGGTATATCAAAGGGTATATCGCATTTTACAACCATTATATATTTTATATCAGCTGTATAAGTGTTGTAAGTGTTCTAATCGAAGAGGGGGCAGGGGAGGGCGCGCGAGAGGCGGTGGGAAGGACCCGAACAACAGGCGCCGAACAACAGGCGCTGTCGAAGAAAAACTATTTTTGGACGCGTTTTATTCATAGCGTTTTATTCGTACTTATCTCCGAGCCATCAATCCGTAATCCGTCTGTCCCAAGGCAATCCATCCGTCCCAAGGCAAGAGCGTCGAGAGCGCGCTGCCCGCCGCGTTGGTGGAAGGGGAGGCGGCGCAGCGCACACGTGACCTTGTAAATCGAGAGTCACGTGGACCCTCGGCATCCTCGGCACCCGCCAGCGATCGGTAAATCCTACGGCATAAGTACAGTTATTTGGATAAACAAGCTCCGCTTGACCCTCGCTCCGCGAGGGTGGTGCCGGCCGCTTCGCGACCGGCGTGTGCAAGGAGAAAGCTTACATAACTATTACGTAAAATTATTACATAACATTCTGACATAAGCAAACCCCGTCCTCTCTTAATATGTTTGATTTACGGTCACCGGTAAATCGGGGAAGGACCCTGAGGCTGCAAGTTCAATGAAACGACGCAATTCGGATAAAAGATGTCGGGAGCTGTGGGGCTTAGCAAAAGATGCCGAGGAAATACCAAAAGGAGATTTTTAAGATTTTTAAGCAAGCCTTTTTCGAGGCTTTGAGGCTTTAATATAGTGTAAGGCTTTAATATAGTGTAGATATGCTCATAGAAATTTTATTGCTCAAAATGAGAGCGCAGAAACCTGAGGACAATGATGCCCCACCCTCCCAGAAGAGTTTCGGCATAGGACAGCCGTGCGTGATGAGCCGAGAAGTTGGCGAGAACAACCGATGGGATCAAGGGAGCTTTGGGAAAATAAGCACGGCACGGCGTGGCGAACTGGTTCGGGTTCGCTGTAAATTGACCGTAAATTGAGCTGATTTACGGTAAATTTCTCAGAAATAAGTACTTATGCCTGCTTATGCCCACCAGAGAGATACTTATGTGCATGAACCAGGTGCTTTTTACCACTTTTAGCACTTATTGAAGGAATGCAAGGCAATTTAAGCAATTTGAGTTGAAGGAGGTATTTTATTGAGCAGTATATTGTATTCTACAATAGTTTTACATTTTATCCGAACTCTTGAAGTGTCTAGGCAAAGGTAGAGAGCTCAAAACGGAGGCGACGGAGGGCGATTGAAGGTGGTGCGACTCGTGCGAGGGACCACCCGAATAGGGTTTAGGCACCATCGGCAATGCTATTTTGGGCGGATTTCTATTTATAATATCTTCGCGCGCCATCAATCCATCCATTCCGACCCAAGGCGAGAGGATTTCGAGAGACGCGTTGACGCCGCTGAGACGCGTTGACGCCGCTTGGGACGAGGACGGAGGCGCGCAAAAAAACAAGAGCGCGCGTGACTGTAAATTCAAGGTCACAGTCATGTGATGTGACTCTGCTAAATCCCGTAAATTCCTCGGCATAAGTACAACGTGGTAGCGCCACTGCAGCTGTGATATCTGGGTTTGAAAGGTTTGACCTTGAGCTTGAAGAGTCGGTGTCAAACCCAGCAAGCACAATTACCATCATTGTAGCAAATAAGTACGGATGAGTACAGGCATAAGTACGGTTAGAAGACTCTTACGAACGCGATGGGCATCCGACGCTAGGGCCGTTACACCCTCATCGGGCTTCATAATATCATCTGGAAATGAAAACAATTAGTGACCTCTCGCTTAGCTTCGGCTTCCCGGCTCGACACAATCTGAAAGCATTTAGAATAACAGACTTGTATCAGATTCCTGCGGGGAGTGTATATCGTGTAGGACGACGTCCATCACGCGTCTGTCAGCCTGAGGAGCATACTGAAAGTCCCGCGCATGCAACCCCAGACCGAGCACGACAGCAACGACAGGAGAAAGCATAAGAAATGCAAGAGAGCAGCCAATCCACTTGCGGATGACGTTACGGTCGGCCTTAACTGTTTCGGTATTGCAAGCTCTGTCCACATATTGAGGCTGAGACTGTTCTAGACTCTAGAGATACCTCACTGCGCAGATGTTCATGGGTAAAATTGTAGGCTTTTGGTGAGTCTTCACGAAGTGACGGGTTGGCGCTTGAGTTTGACAAGTCGTCCAGGATGTATGACTGTGATGAGTCTGAAGTTTTAGGGGGCATGAAAAAAGTTCAGTGGAGTTAGGATACGTTGTAAGATGTGGACGAGCTAAGGCTTTCAAACGGAGAGTTGACATCTGTCGGTGTTATCCTTGCTTCCTGAAGTGCACGATGCTGATGAGCCGTATCTTCCCGCATCGTGTAGGGATCGGTGGAAATCGGAACATGCCAATGTCATGCGAAACTGAACTTAACCTCATGCACATTCAAGTCTCGGGTAATCGGTTTCTGTGAATGTAATGTCACCGTAGGTATTTAATAAACCACAATTTTGGGTATTGAATAGCAGGCCAAGATCTAGTGGTGTCCAGGAACGTCACATTGCATCCCACAGCAGAAGCATCACAATGAATAGGACGGGGCAACAGGTATTGAATGAAATCGCCATGTTAAAAAAGCTCCGATATAATCGAATCATCGCACGTTATTTTTAACTGGCGGTGAAATTCCACCGTGACTCATATGACGTTGGCCAACCGTTAGAGAATGTGAGCCTCGTGATTTGAACAAGCAAGTGCGCGGAAGGCACAAACAGGAGATTGAAGCAAGGAATGTGACAGTAATGGATATGCAAAGGTACGTCGTCAATGCCATGAGTGGGACCAAATATTCTAGTTCGTCTGTAATTAACTTGCCAATCAATGGAAATTTTTGACGTACGGTGAGGTGAGATTTACTCATGCTTCAGCGTATTAAATATATCTGCATACCAAACTTGGGATTTCGGTCCCAGCAAAACAAAGCAAAAATAAGCGCCCGCAGCTAGAATGACATTGGCGTGAGAAAATGTCATGAGCATTGACGGTTGCATGTTCCAATACAGCGCTTTGCATATTTTTGTGAAAGTCGAAACATTTTTGAGCGCGATCACGTGTTGATGGTACCTTAACCAAATACGCCCGGCACGGTCGGCACCTGAGACTTCCTCCATCATCATCCTACCATTATGCAACCTTTGTGCGCTATCCAACTCATTTAAGCCCTTATTTTGAAAGTTTTATAGCATGTAATGAGTAGTGTGTATTAATCCCTGAAAGTCATGGGCTTAAAATCAAGAATTCACCGAAGATCACAGTGGAGTGAGATGAGATTGTAATAAGTTATTGAATCCCTACTGGAAGCACAAGACCTTTCACGATTAGTGGTAATTCAGTCCAGCATAGCACCTCTTTCGATGTGCTGTGTTCTATAACAGACGGTTGGGGTTTGAACAGCTTGAGGAGCGCCGTCCTCGACCCTCGTCAAAAACAAGAATCCAATTTGAACCAATAAGTGCCTTCCTTGAGACACAAACATGCTGTTATATTGCCTGAGAGACGAGACAAGAGACTTATTGAAAATAAAATACACGACAAAGCAAGATACTGTATCATCCTCGAACGACAGCGACAACCGCCCAAGCCAAGTCCAAGCGTCAAGCGCCCTACCCAGAACCTGCCGAGACGTTGCCGACGATGTTTGGTCAGGCACATCGGCACGTGACCGCGCTCAAAAATGTTTCGACTTTCACAAAAATATGCAAAGCGCTGTAATGTTCAGCGCTCGGTAGCGATATACTCGTATATGGTAGAATCAGTCTTCATTCCTCCCTAAATCAGGCCTGAAAATTCTCGCCATCCATCCCTCTCTTCCTATGGCCTTACGTTGCGACAATCAAGTAAATCTGGCATCAGTAAAAATGGGCAGCGACCTGTGCATGTGACCGGCCAATTGGGGACAGTAATCTTGACATGGGAATTTGATTTGATACCCCCCATGCTGGGGGGTATGGGTTATGGGTTATTGCGGACCTATGGGTTGTGGCGTGCCATTCCCCGCGAACCTAGTCGGTGGACGGGTCGAGCTATGGGATATAAGGGGTTATGGGTTATGAGAGGTATGGGTTATGAGGGGTCCGACTGTAATGGGTGTCCAGAAATAGTTTTTAATTATGGTCTCATTGTGTTGGGAAACTAATTTCCTTCAATTCCTTATCATTCAGTCCAGAGCCGTAGGTACATAAATTCGCTCGCAGACTCTCTCAGCTTTTTTTTTACCCCTCCTCGCTCACGACTACAAGCCATGTCGGGTCCAGATCCGATATCCCTCATTGCCCTCCTCGTATCCCTCGTCGCACTTTTTTCCGCTCTCCTCCAGGTAGCCCAACAATACCTATCGACCGCGTCCGACATCCGCCACTGCTCAGCGTGCACAGTGGGTGGCTGGTATGAACAAAGCCGTCGGCGGTTCATTTGGAGCGAGCTGCGCTTCGAAGTGTCTTTTACCACTCCCATCATCCGCATTGGCATCCTACGCTCTAGCATTTACGCTCCTCCGGACGCCTCTCTTTCGCTTGGAGCGCCGGACGCCTCTCTTTCGCGTGGAGTACCGGACGCCTCGCTTTCGCATGCAGCACAGTACATTTTTCATCGTCCGAACTTAAAGGACAAACCGGACCAATACACCCAGTCTCAAAATCCGTGGTTCCTTGATCTTACTGGGACGCGCGATAAAGCACGATGCACTTGGCTCTCTCTCTTGAATGCCATGTCCACTATACAGCTCCAAGTTGACATTGACGAACGCACGCTCTCATTCGACTTTATGCCTGATGGAATCAAAAAACCGCTCGCTCAGATGGACCGCAAGTCATTCTTGACCATCATGTCACTCTTCCAAGTATCATGGCACGAAGGTTGGAGAAAGGAAAGCGCATCGGGAGGCGGAGGAGGAACTCGATGGGACACCCCAACAGGTGCTGGCCCATACTGTGAAGTCACCTCTCGTAACCTCCTCAACTTTGGCACCGTCATCTCCTACCAAGCCTCTAAGGATCAGCCACCGATGCAGTTCAGTATCGTCTCCGAAAAAGCCCGATCAGCGATGTTCAACTGCTTCGATCTAGGATTTCACATTGTTCTGACGCATTCCGCAGAGGAGATATACAGGAGCACTAAGGACCTTGCTGGCGAGACCGCGGCAAACACTATCAAGAGCCTCTACGTTGCCAACGATGGTTGGTCCCCCGGCCTTGCAGAGGCGATCATGTGCTTCGCTGAACCAGAGATGCCAAAAGCCATCCAACGCGGCACAGATCATTTCATATCCATTTTCTCTGCTCGATCCATCGCATCTATGTTCAACGACCGCCCTGTCGTCCGACTTCTCATTGGGGAGGTCGTCAAGGATAGAACCCCGGATGAAAAACAATTCGCCAAATGGGCAAACGATTACATATCTTCCTCTTCCTCATCGCTCGCCTTGCTTGAAGCATTACAGAATTTTCGGGAGATAGACCATCATCCCATATTGTGGTCAGATGCCCGCAAGTGCTTGGCTTTGATCAAAACCCTTGACGAACAGTCAAGTGCATTTTACCCTTTTCTCTCTCCGAATCAATCCAAGCTCGATGTACAACGCGAGTTCGCTCAACTCCAGGTACAATTTGGATGCAAACTCCTTGAACAAACAAACAATCTCGCAAACCACTCCCCGGGAGGGTTCTGGCGCGATTTCATCAGCTCTGCTGTTGCCACGAACTACGTGAAAATATGCTCCGCTCTCGGGGAGAAGTATCCAAATTGGAGCGAAAAAAGGAGACATGATTTCGTCATTAATAGATTCATGAGAGGCGTTCTATGGGGAATTCATAACATGAATCGTCCTGGTAACCAGCCCACTGATGAGCGGTTGTTGGAGTGTTCGTTGAGTAGCCGTTGGCTGTCGGATGCGTCAACTCTTTGGATGGATTGAGCTACTTCTCAAATTACTGTTAAAATCCCTACCTTTTTCATTCTTAACCTTTCAACCGTTGCAAAATTAGTTACTCAGCTCGATATCCAGACGCCTGTCTTGTTTTGCATTCTCTTATTTTATACGCGCTCCTTACAATTATAAAATCCAAATTCAATAGAGATTTAGCGCGCGTCTATTCGAGTATCACGTCAGCATGGCAATTCCAGGATGGACATTCCTCGACTTCCGGAGCGGTAAGGCTACTTCGAGGACGCCTCTACCTTATGACTTCGAAAGACCACGCTCTAGGCAAGGTACCGGAATATTCTACGATTTTCCGTACCTTCCTACAATGAATTTCTAGTTAACCTCTCCCTACTTACACCGGTAATAGCTACATCGTCCTTTATGCCACAAGTTGATGTCGAGCAACGTGGAAAACGGATGTGTATTTGTGAGGGAAAGAGACAGAGAACGTAAAGTGCATCATCTACCGAAAGCGAGAAAACTGCCCACATGTCTACATACAACGCGGTGGCTCGCGCATTGACATGGTCACTGGAATGAATCCCAACAGCTGACGTCCTTTCACTGCTGGCTATCTTCTCCCAAAATAATCTTCGGCCAAATCAAATATGTCGCCACGACAAAATCCGCCCAGGACGCCCTACCGCCCATCGAGGACGCACCCCCACTCTTCGCGTACTAGGTGTCAACTTTTTCGAGATCGCCTTTGCACGAAACAGCAGAATACGTGTAGAGCGATAAATGCAGTACAACAGATAGTGATCCTGAATTCGTCAGGATGATGGGATTATAAGCATTTATTTGGGTTGATTACCCTGACGTTGTCGTTATCCAACGCATGGGCATAGAATCCGAGTTGAATCACTGCGTTATCGGGGTGCCCCAGTGGGCCCACGGGATTCGGCGGAAGGGGCGGAAGGGGAGCAAGACCAGATATGAGGGTGTGGCCTGAGAGGGTGTAGGGCCCAGACAAGGGCATCGGACCAGTATCGGTATCAGCGTCCGCTTCCGACGCAGTTTGCACGATATCCAAGGGCCGGGAACGATGCACGACAAAAGTGAACTTGTGCGCGAGCTGATCGTGATAGAGTCCTCCGCCTGGGATTGGGAGCGGAATGGCAGCCACTCTGAGGACGCGCAGGTAAAAGATGCAGAGGGCATGGTCGGGGAAGGGGAGGAAAAGGCGGGAGGGTGTTATATCTGGGACTTCAGATATGAAGGCAGAGGAGGAGAAGGCACGTTGTTTGCCGTTGAAGTCGAAGTTGAGCTCGGTGTCGAACGCGACGACGAATACGGATGCGAATCCCCGACAGGATTCGGCTTCGTTTCCCCCTTCTCGTCGTTTCTGTAAACAATTTCCTTCCTGCCAGGAGCTTGACCCAATACAACGCCTTCCTCTGCAGGTCACCTAGCAAATATACCCCACCCGTCAAATCGTATATCTCTCTGGGGACGTGTCCCACTTTGATCTGGCACATCCGAGTCGTCCTCGTCCTTCCTTGTCCTTGTCCTTGGATTTCTCCTTTCCCTGCCCGTCCTTCTTTTCCTTCGCCTGTTTCGTTCGAATCTTGATCTTGAGTTCCACCACCCCCCCGTCTCTCACTCTCCTCCAACCACGCCATTTTCTCCTCCACCGTCATCTTCTGCCTTCCTGACGTAGTCAAGTAGTGGTTATCCACCTGATGCGTCGTCGTCAGCGCAATTTTGTACCTAAGCAGCGAGGAGCTGCAGATGAGGATGTGGAGGTATGTAGCTGCCGGCGAGCAAAGAGGCGGGCTGAACTACGAGGTGGAACAGTATATGGATGAGAATTTCTGGCGGTAGAGTGAGCAGATTCATTGTGTCTTTGGGTTCGCTCCCTACGGTGCTGCAGCTAGGGTTCGAGAGTTGAGGTTGGTGTGGATGAAGCTGATGTCATCGTCGTTGGTAGCGTCGGCGTGGACATGTGCCACGGCACTTGATGAGTTTGGTGAAACACAAACCCGATGGCTCAGAAGAGTGCAACGTCAGGGTAACGCTGCAGCTGTGATATCTGGATGGACATCGTTAGTCGAAAAGGTTTGACCTTGAAGAGTCGGTATCAAACCCAGCAAGCACAATCACAATCTAGCAAATAGGTATCGTTAGAAGTCTGTCACGAAGGCGGTGGGCCTCCGATTACACCCTCGTCCTCCTAATACTCGTTATTCAACGCCCACGTAAGTATGAGAGAACGAAATGCCAAGACAATTCTCCTTTGCATCGGAGAACAATGATAATCGATCATTGAACGACACCAATCATTTGAAAGATGCCGATCCCAAGGCATGCAGCACACGCGACCAAGAAATGGCAGATCTATAGCGATAACTATGTCCGGCAGCCAAGAATGGCGTGTGTTCCAGAGCTCATCGCAGTTAGACCATTGTCCCCTCCGTGAGTGGTCAACGACGAAGAGAGCGGCGCCAGGATATCGGCACAAAAAGCTCGAAGTCGGGGTCAACATCCCAAAAAGTCGAACAAGGCACTGACTTGACGGGTTATTTCGCAGTGCCAATCAAACGGTTTCTATAAATCGCGGCTCCCGCCTGATTTCATCATAATCTGCACAACTAAAGAACAAAAAATCGAGCTGCCATGGTAGAGCAATTTAATGCTATTTTCAGTCTCAAGGCTAACTAAACTACAATCGAATTAGCCCCCCAAGATCAAATACTTATAAAATATCGAACCACATACCGTACTCAGTTCTGGGTCCATCCACCGCTCGCAGAGACGGCGCTCCCACATCAAGCGCACCATCGATAACGGGTCCATTGGCGAGGTTGAGCTGGACCTTAGAGTAAACCTGAGTCACAGGCACCGCCTCTGACTCGACTCGACTCACCACGATTCGGAAAGAAACAGTGTCGCAACTGGTTCAAACGCGCCTGGAGAGAAGGTTAACAAAGTATCGCTTTGGAAGACTAAATCGCTCTTACTTGGCATTTCCAATATCACTTGCCGCGACCACGCCTGAGGATGGGTCAGGAGCAGGCATGGCCACCTTCACCTGGGACTCCAGCGCCATCGTCAGCCATCTCTCCAGCTCTACGTTCTCCTGCTTTAACCGGGAGATGGTATCGTCCTTCGCCCTGGACTCGATGACATTTTGGGCAAATACCTCGCAAAGATTCTTATAGAGGTCTTCTAGAGCACCGTATCGCACCTCTAATGACCGCGTGTCAGGAGACGCCGGTTCTGGGGTAGAAGCAGTAGGGTGCTCGTCGGAGGTGGGTGAAGAAGAGGGCAGTTGGACAGATGGAGTCATAGCAAGTGTAGAAGACGTTGAAGCATGCGGTCGGGTCGAAGGAACCAGGGTGGATGTAGGAGAGGAGGCACCCGGTCGCTCTGGTCGCTCTGGGGTAGTCTGGATGGGTGCATTGGAAGAAACGTGAAGGTTTTGAACAGAAGTGGCGGTCCCGTTTATTGGTCTCGGTTTATATGTGAAAAGCGATTGGTTGGACATATTGTCCGAGGTCACAATCCGATACATATCAATGATATCATTCTGGGACATATTGCGAAATGGACAGTTGGGATCGGGAATTTGAGGAGTGGAGGTGAAAGTCTTTTCGAACGCGTCGTATCAGCTAAAGGAATAATTTCATAGTATAGTACAGACGTACTGTGAATCCCGAGAACCCTGTCTCAGGCTGGGGCTGCACAGGCACGTGAAAGAGTATCGTGTCAGGGCCGCCTTTCTGCCGTTTGGAAGACGAGGGTCTGTAAGAAGACTCAGGTTTTCGTTTCTTTCCCTTCGCCTTGCCATCTAGTGTAGGATTCTCCATTGTCGCCTTGTGTCAGGGGCATAGCTTTTAGGGTCAGGACCAGACAGCTCGTTCATAGCCTTGATTGCCTATGACGCTACAACGCACGGTGATGCTCTACGCGTTCCCGAGCAACTGCAATGCGAGAGTGGTCCCTTCAGTAAAGGTTGGTCGTGGGCGTTGCAGACAAGTTGTCTGCATGCGCTGGCGCACATGGTCAGCACAGCCACGTCCCAATCTAATCTAATCTATGCGAGCACCCGCTTATGGGAACCGTTTTTTTCGTTCTCAACGGGCATTGGTTTTACACTTATGCCGAATGATTTATCTTTCCCGATAGCGCCCTCGTCCCATGCTTTTGCGGGGCTATGTATTGTCCTGCTCACGCGAACCCCATACTTACTAGTGTCTTCTGACCTAGATGACTCAAATCGCTCCCAGGTTTACAAATGCAGGGGCTATTATTGGCGTACCATTTTCAAAATTGCGTGTCTATGATATCGAAATTCTCGCGTTCCGTTCCAGTCCCGTTGTCAGCCAAGGAAATGCTCATAATCCCACCGTCCTGACGAATTCTGAACCATTCCCAAATCACCCCCAGATCGCTATCCATCTAGCTCGGCGCATATTATCCTCTTTCTCGACTACCATGACTATCATATTCTACGATATACCATCAACACGACCGGGGAATGCCTGGTCGCCGAACACATGGAAAACGAGGTGAGAGGTCTTAATCATAACATGTTCTTTCCTGCATCTAACAAACAGCGCCAGATACTGCCTCAACTTCAAAGGCATCCCTTATAAAACCGAATGGATCGAGTATCCCGATATCGAAGAGCATTGCAAGAAATTCGGGATCCTGGAAACAAGCAAGAACACCGACGGGCGTCCGCACTACACGCTTCCCGCCATTCACGACCCATCCACGGGTGTATACCTCGCCGACTCGTTTCTCATCGCCGAGTATCTCGAAAAGACATACCCAACCCCCAGTCTCTTTCCGCACAACACGTTGGGGTTGCAGACACCCTTTAATGACACTTACGGTGGACAAATGGACGCTTTGTGGAACTTCATCCTTCCCGCGACGTGCCTGGTCCTCAACCCTCCAAGCGAAGAATATTTCCGTCGTACGAGGGAGAAATTGTTTGGGACAACACTCGAAGACCTAGTCCCGAAAGGCGAGAACGCTGTCGTAGAATGGGCGAAGTACAAAGACGGTCTCGGCAAAGTCGACACCTGGTACGCGAAGAGTGGTGGTCCGTTCTTGATCGGCGATGCGGTGTCCTGGGCGGATTTCGTCGTCGCGGCGTACTTGATTTGGTTGAGGATTATTTGGGGAGAAGATAGCCAGCAGTGGAAGGATATCACTTCGTGGCATCAAGGACGCTGGAAGATCCTTATCGACAACCTGAAAAAGTACGAAACTATCGTGTGACCAATAGATATCTGTAGCCGTGTATGATTACAATTTACCGTTGCTTGTAAAAGTTGAAATGAGTCAGCACGCTCTTCTTTGTCATGAACGGCGCTGCGGAAGAAGCGAGCTTGTGTTCCGCTGCGGATGTTAACCACGAGAATTCTAAGTATAGCTGGCCTGTTTAGACATACTTAATTGACAAACGACGCACTATTCTAGATATCTCCTACCGCAACGATGACCATTATCTTCTATGATATCCCTTCTACCGTTCCGGGGATTGCTTGGTCTCCTAATACGTGGAAAGTAAGGTCAGTATCGACAGCCCACTTTTGACTTGGGCGCATTTGAATGCGTGACATTAATAAACGGTCTAACCACACCCAGGTATTGCTTGAATTTCAAGGGTATCCCTTACAAAACGGAATGGGTCGAATATCCAGACATCGCAGCCCACTGCAAGAAGCTTGGCATCGCCCCAACACGCACAAATCGCGATGGAAGCCCCTACTACTCTCTCCCCGCCATCCACGACCCGTCCACAGGCGTGTACATGGCAGACTCGATCCCTATCGCGGAGTACCTCGAGAAGCAATACCCCAACACGCCATCAGTGTTCCCTCACAACACATTGGGTCTGCAAATGGAGTTCGAGAATGCGTTCGACTCGAAGATGGGCGCTATGTGGAACTTCGTCATCCCTGCCGCATGCTCCAGGCTCAACCCAGTCAGCGAAGAATTCTACCGCCGCACTAGGGAGAAGTCATATGGAAAGAAAATCGAAGATATCGCGCCGAAAGGCGAGGATGCTGTGACGGAATGGGCCAAGGTCGAACATGGGCTCGGCGAGATCGCGAGGTGGTACTCGAAGAACGGTGGAAATGGGCCCTTCTTGATGGGAGAAACGCTGTCTTGGGCAGATTTTGTAGTTGGCGGACATATGGTGTGGTTTCGGAATATACTTGGAACAGATAGCAGAGAGTGGACGGATATAGTGTCCTGGCAAGGAGGGATTTGGAAGACCTTTTGCGAGAGCTTAGCACCATATGAAGCCGTCGATTGAGAGGATTATGTTAGATGCCTCACCCACGACTTGTCGTTCATTTTTAGCCACGTAGTTGAAAACAAAGCTTTCATGAAAGGGTTATATAACTTATACATCGGGACGCTAGGCTAGCAAGAGCGATTAGCTTCCTGGCAAGTTTCTCTGTAGATTGCGAGTTGCTGAAGATCTGTGAGGCACAAAACTTTATTACCGGCGTTGGGAATGCCATTAAGAAAACTTCTAGACAAGAGATTCGGTTAAGGGGGACAGCAAGGAGCAGCAAGGGGAAAGAAAAGACGTGACGTCACCAATATCGCCCAACTTTTTAGCGCCTGCCTGATCTTATTGAACATTCTTTCGCAGCTCGTTAAGAGGTCTCTCTCAACTCAATATCGCTACGTGAATTGAACCGAGCCCTTCTAATTGTACCTTTTTATGGTGCGAATCCGAGTCGGCCTTGTCGTTGACAGTTGGGCATCTTTATCATCGTGCAGGCCTTTGAAGTTTGAACTCAACCATTTAGAATACACCTGATACAACACCCTAGAGCCAGCTGGAACCCAAAAAACACCCATACACGCCCTTAGAAATCAAGTACTTATTGATGGACAATCGCCCGACAATGATGAAGCATATGAACAACGACGAAGCATATGGTGGTAAGTAGTGATCTATATCTGTAGCTCCTTCCTAATTCATCGGGAGGACAGCGATATCGTCAAATATCGATTTAAGAAGTCCGTCTCATCCGACGACTTAGGATGATGCGTAAGACTCGATATTCGACCTTTCATCCAAACCATGACCATCGTCTTCTATGATATCGCTTCAGCCGCTCCAGGGGGTGCTTGGTCGCCAAGTACGTGGAAAGTGAGGTTAGTGTCATGTTTTTCTACAAGTCTCAACCTCTAGCCTTCTGCAACCCTTGAGTGACGTCGCTACTGGTCGAATTCTAGGTATTGCCTGAACTTCAAAGCCATCCCCTACAGAACCGAATGGATTGAAATGCCGGATATCGAAGCGCACTGCAAGAAGTTCGGCATTGCAGCCAACATCAAACGCAATGGAGAACCCTGCTACACGCTCCCAGCTATTCATGACCCCTCTACGGGAGTATACATTGGGGATTCCATCCGTATTGCGGAGTACCTCGAAAAACAATACCCTAACAAACCCACTGTCTTCCCGTACAATACCCTGGGTCTGCAGATGGAGTTTGAGACAGCGTTTTGGACCCAGCTCCGCGCGATGTGGCAGTTTATTGTCCCTGCCGCGTTTCCCAGACTTAACGAAGCCAGCAAAGAATTCTACCGCCGTACTCGGGAAAATTCCTTTGGGAAGAAGCTCGAAGATATTGCACCAACAGGGGACGACGCCGTCAAGGAATGGGCAAAGGTTGAGGAAGGGTTTGGAAAGGCCGCTGTTTGGTACTCGAAGAACGGCGGGAAGGGACCGTTCTTGATGGGAGAAACCCTTTCTTGGGCAGATTTAGTCGTGGGTGCATATCTGGCATGGTTTCGAATTATTTGGGGAGAAGAAAGTAGGGAATGGCGCGACATCGTATCTTGGCATGGAGGCCGCTGGAAGTCAGTCTACGAAGCTCTGAAGGCGTATGAGACTGCCGCCTGAACAACGTAAGGCAGAGTCCGGACCGGCTTGCATCGGCCGAATCGCTACACGGCAACCGCCTTCGGTATCAGGTCGGCCGCGCGAGCCGCCATTTGTATTGTAATTTTTCTCCTCAATCCTACCAACTCTCTGCAATATTAATCAGACCGCCATTATTTCACGCCTCTGCAAGGAAAGGTATGCAATCGATGGTATCTCAGGCGAAGCACTGCGCAGGACTGACTCTTGTCGAAGACCCTAGCAATGACCCAACCTCCCCTACCGAACGAGATACTGAATCACATCGTCGATGAGTTGGCCATTGCTGAGGAGCCTGGAGTACATTGGTCGAAATCTCTCACGGCGTGCTCTCTCGTATCGCATTCAATGAATTATAGAGCACAAAGCCATCTGTTCCGCCAGATCGATCTGGAAATGGGCAGACAACGGATATTCATTTCGCTGGAAAAGCATAAAAAGAAGTGTCAAACGCTCTGCGACCTCCTCGAAACGTCTACAACTCTTTCGTCACATATTCGATACCTTCGGCTGGGTGATTCATCTAACAGTCCACTCCAAATTTCCGAGGAGAGCGCCGCCATCTACACTCGACTCCTGAAGGCGCTCACTGGCTTTCGCGTAGAGAGCTTTCATTTCTGGGGAAGTGATCGCGCAATCGACCCTTCCGGAAGTTTTGGCCAGGCCTTTACCTCATTTATCCGTCAAACGAACCTCCTCAAATTATCGATTGCACGGGCCGCAATGTCCCTCAGGTTGTTTTCCTCCCAAGACACATTGCAGCATCTCAAGTTGAGCCGCATCTCTCTTTTCAACGACGCTGTTGAGGATCGCATCGACACAATTTCACCGTCCATTCACATGTCGCTTCGTACACTTTCTATCGCTTTGCGCATCGGCGAGCGAAAGGACCTGGAAAAGGCTATTTCACTGAATAAGCTCATCTCCCGACTTGCGGTAACATCCGCCAATACGTTAACAGAATTTCGCTGGATTATAGATCCGGGTAAGCATTTTTTCGAAAAAAAAAACTCTTCTATCGACTGGGAATGCTGATTTTCCGTCAGGGATTGTCGTGGAGCCGTTCGACACACATCCAGTTGACCTTAGCATTTTGCGCAAATTGAAGAGTCTGCGATTATTTTCCTCCGCATACGGACCCAGCCCATCTTCTTATAACATTATCCACGCTCTTGCCGGTGCACAGGAACCTACTATCGAAGTCTTCGAGTTCTTCTTTCACGAACCATACAAGACGATCAACGATCAAGTCTTGCGAAACCAGGACCGTTGGCAGCCAATCGATAATCTATTGGCAACCGCTGCATTCCCTCATCTTCGTCGCGTCCGAGTCGTAATGGAGGACATAGGAGTTTACAGCGCTTTTGATGTCGGCCCTGTCAAGTCCCGTTGGGTCTTCGAACGACTTTTCCAGCATGTCCTGGAGAAAGGAATACAACTCAGCGTCTCGTATGTCGATGACGATGGAAACGCCGAAGATGTACAGGAGCGCTATGATTGAAGGACATGATTACCCATTTTACGCACCCTTTCTGCCTCGACGTACAGTACGGAGCCAGGGAATCTATCCACCGATCCTTCCCTCAATACCGTTCTTTCTGAACCTACACAATATCAATACATTAATGGAGACCGTTGGATTGTTGACTTTGATGAACTTCGAGTAGATGAAATGACTGAGAAAATCTCCAATTACATCGTAGGAAAGGAAGAAAGGAAGAAAAGGCAAAACTAGGGGGGTCAGGCTTCAACATTCAAATCCTAAGTGTGTCCCTCGAATGTAGACGAAATATATTTGCTGAGACAGAATAGAGACTCTGAATAATTTTTACCTTGCCTTACTTATCAGCATGAAAGACGGTTAACGGGGCACGGTCGAAGCCTTGTGAGGTTTCACAGGATGATTTGAACGTAAATTATATTCGAAAACTCCAAGTCACATCCCATTACAAACATTGGCTATACTGTAAACGGACGTGGTCAGTCGCGGACAAGTTGAAAAAAATTAATTTTACTCACGTATGCATTCGAGACCGTGCAAGTGAATGGGGAGGCACACACTGTTTATTTCATGATATAAGTAATGGAAAAGAAATCCAAGACACACAGGCTGTTTACCTGTAGGTCCAGTGAACCCAATACCGCCACACTGTGCCCAATGGGCAGCGGTTCCACTAGTAGGAGGCGGGGTAGAAACTGGGGGAAGAGTAGTCGTTCCGACAGGAGGAGTAGTTGCGGGGGGAGCGGTAGGTGTTACAGGGGTTCCACCAGGTGTAAGGGCGCTCAGGCCGAACCAGTTAAGCGTATCAGTCTCGTGCTCCGGGACAGTGTGGCCAACGCCTTGAGCGAGTATGCCTTGTACGTTTGGACCAAAGGAGGCGCGGGAGTAGCCAGCTTGGGGATCTCCGCTGACATTGGTGACGGGGGTTTGGCTGACACCGAATACGTCCGTCCACTGTTTGATTTCTTCCCAGAAGTTCTGCGGGTACAGTGTCGTATCACTGGTAAAAGCAATTATCAGATTGTATCGAGAAAGCGAGATAGCGGAGACACCGGTTAACGTACATAGTACCGTGCCAGAACTGGACCTTGGGGCGGGTGCCGGTGAAACCAGGGTAGCCAGTGAGGACCTCGGCACCCCATTGTTGGGGCGTCTGGATCAACTGTCCATCCGCACACTGACTGTTCCACGCATTGGGGCCTGCGAAGCATCCGTATGGAACACCCGAGTACAGGGATCCAGCGGCGAACAGATCTGGATAGGCTCCCATGAGCACGTTGGTCATCATCGCACCCGACGACGTCCCGGTCGCGAAGACGCGTGTGGAGTCGACGCCCCAGTTGGCGATCGCGTAGCGCACGATACTGGCTATGCCAAGCGAGTCACTTCCACCATCGTGCGTCAGCGTCGCCTGGGTGTTGACGTCCCAGCAGCCGCCGGATCTAGGGGCGTTGGGGTAGACGACGATGAAACCGTGTTGGTCGGCAAGCGACGCGAGAGATGTTCCAGTGAAGTAGGCTTGCGCAGTTCCTGTGCAGTAGTGCATGGCGATGATGAGTGGTGTAGGGTTGGCGAGCGCCGTGGGTTGGTAGAGGAACATCCCGACATTGTTGGGGTTGGGCCCAAAGTTGACGGTTACCTGCTGGAGCGAGCTCGTGAGAGCGCTCACTGAGGTGACAGCCGCTGCAACAAAGAACGATTTGAAGGCGAACATTATCGATTGGAGACAGAGAGTACTTACTCCGAGGGATTTTATAGCAAAGCGGAGGATCTAGAAATGGAGTAGTATCCTGCCCATCCTCTTAATTGTAAAGGTCGCCAAATTGAGAAGATGGACATGAGACTAGCAATGGAGGAGATATAAGAAGTCGAGTTACGAATGTGAACAGCCAGCAATAGCCAGCAATGAAAATAGAGCACCAGGGGCTTCCTGACGCGACGCTAATCCCTAAAATAAAAATGAAGTGGTGAGTCGGTATTTAATCGGATACGTCAACCAATCCGCCTCGGTCGCGTGTTGGTCGCGTGTTGGTCGCATGTTGGTCGCGTGTTGGTCGCGTGTTCTCCTCGACTTCGGTGGCACGACGACGATGAGGTGGAGAGCGAATTTTGTCCGAATATCTGTCCACTGACCATTGAACGTCGGATCATAGTTACATTTTCGTTAAAAGCACTTCCTTCTAGATTAGATGTATTAGACATTCATTTACGGCTCTGTTGCGCGAAAAGTTACCAGGATTTGATTGTTAGTCACGGTAGAGTCGATGTTGGCAACTTCCATTGCCAAGGAACGAGTTGCTATTTTGCGGCTTTCTTGCACCTCGTTTGTCAGCGGCGGTCACGGTACCGAGACATGTCATGTGGTTGCGGATGTACAAAGTCGCGACGCGATTTCTCATCTCTACCGTCGCGTCGGACATACCAACTACAAGGTATTTAGTAAGTACACGCCATCTTTTTCTACCAAAAAGCTGTCACATATAAAAGACCGAAGGCTTATTCTAAGTTTCTTAGTGCGCACAGCTTCGAAGTCGTTCGAACTGCATCAGTATCAGAAATAAACCACCTTGAATTAATGGCGCCTGGTCCCACCTTATCCAGTGACTACGACCCCAACAAGTGTTTGCTTTCTGCAGGCGGGCCTTGTCAAGCCTGCTTGAAACTCGTCACACTGGATGCACAGATATCACATCCTCAATCTTCGATAATCGACCTCAGAACGAAGCGACGACTACTAAAAACAAACATCAATTATCAACATGACCCTCTCATCCACCGTTTCCCCGTTGAGATCGCTGCGCAGGTCTTTATCTTCTACGTTGAAGAAATTATCCATCACTTCCGGGTCGACAGCACCCCCGAATCGGAATTGTCTGCTCCTCTCCAAATCCTCGGTTCTGTCTGCCATACCTGGCGAACGCCTCAACTGTGGTCCACCATAAACGTCCATCTCTACTCCATCTCGAGCATTCCACTCCACATCGATATGGCGAGACGGTGGCTGAATCGTTCTGCCCAACTTCCTTTGTCAATCAGCCTCAGTTTTTCCGATTCATATGCGATTCAAATGGTTTCGCCGCTCTTTGTTCTAATTAGAGAGCATGCTCCTCGTTGGCGTCAGCTAAACTTACGCATTCGAACAATCTACTATGAAAAACTTATCGGCGGCCTCGATATCCTTCCGTCCCTCCAGAAAATCGTGCTTTATCCACCCTCCGAGTCGACTTGGACATCTACGGAAGATTTTTGCACAGGAAAAACTCCTTGCCTTGAGCACCTCGAAGCATCGAATATAATCCTCGCTAAAGTTCATGTGCAATGGAGTGCCTTGACTTCTTTTGATGCTACCGGGATATATTTGGCCGATATTTTAGGACTCCTTCGCTGGTCTCACTGACAACTTGTTCGCTGCAGATTTCGCAAGATTTCCGGCCACATGGGGATTTTTCCATTGCCAATGACTCTCATCACGCATCAATCCCTCAAGCACCTGTATGTTCATCCGAACGGCGATATAGCTTCGGAATTGGACCTCTTATTTGACCGCCTCGTCCTTCCATCATTGCAATACTTTGAGTATGATTACTCTGGTTCAAAAGACGCTCTACCAATCGACAGTCTGCAGTCCCTTTTTGTTCGTTCCAAGAGTCCCATCAGATTAAGAATCTCCCAGGCAGGCAGCCTCACAAGTGACGATACCAGGGTCAGATTTTCGTAGCATGTGCCGACCCATCCACCCACCTCTAATGCCATCCGCGATCGCCGTTCGTAGTTTACCTATCTCGGTACAGGATACCTGGGTCCCAATGATCTGAATCCCCCGTCGACGGTCAGCAATGCTACGACTCCGACAAATCAATCGTAGATGTCGTCCATCGGGAATCCGCCTGGATATCTTCGAGGACACGGCGATTTTCAATCCCATATCCTTCAACAGTAGGCTGAAGAAGTGATATCAGGATTCTCAGTACCAGTTACAAAATTACAAGTTACAGTCAACGCAATGAAAACATTCTCCATCTTCATATGTAAGGATATCACTTATTCAATCTCCATATCCCATCACGCACAACCACCAGACCTTCTCTCCTCGCGGCCTCCATGAACGCAGCAAGCTGTTCGATAGACCGATCGTATCCAGGAGCGAACTTCAGCATTGTCTGGATCCGGTCCAGAGGAAGCGTCCCGAGATTAGTAAGCATCCCTTCAATAAACTGAGTGAACGAAGAATTGTCAACAAGCTGCTTGCATATGGAGGAAAGGACGACGATGACAAAACAGACCTTCCAATACACGCGCATCTGCTCCGCTTGTTGTTCTTGAACATTCATCAGTGGAGGGTTCTCGGGGACATCTGCCGCTGAAAGAGAGAAAAGATGAAAGATAAGACATCAATTAAGGCAATCACCAAAGAGGAAGCAAGGGCGAACCCAGTCTCGACGGATCTCGTTCTCGTGTCCCTGAACCTCCTTCCTCCGCTCTCTCGAGCAAAATAAACGTGTTCTCCGGATCTTCCTTGAGCACGCCGTAATCTACCCATGTAGACAACGCCTTGAGAGCAGCACTCCGAGCAACAGAGCCAACGGCCGCGATGAGCTCTTCCAGGGTCCACACAGCTACGCAGGAAAGCGAAAGTAAGTCAGTATCTATGAAGGTTCATAAAGGCAAAAACTCACTTTTCTGAGAAAATAGTTCAATGAACGCAGCTTCCAACGGCGGAACGTCCACCTTCAACGTCCGATCTTCGAGCTCCACTTCGAGCTGTACGGTACCGAGATGAGGCAGCCACTTGAGCTTCTTGTCGGGTTTGAAAACCGTAAATTCGTGAGCATAGCCTTCTTGTAATCTAAAGCACAACAGGGTGTTAGCACTCGATAAAAATACCATATAAACGCTGTCAACGAACGTTTGAAATTGACCTGGCATAACCATATCGCTCGACTCCAAAGCTGGCCAAAAGTGACGCGAGATGATGGTCGGATGGAGGACAGACTGTAAGCAGCTCAATTAAGGGAGCATAAGGGGCATGAAAAGCACAAGAAACTTACATTTTTCTGCGATTGCACATGCCCGTCTATCCTCTTCGAATCCGTCATATCCTTCAGCATCACCTCGCACACCTGCAACGCAGCCTCTCCGAACCGAATCTTCAAAATCTCAATATTCCTCCTCTAGATCGAAGAACCATTGTTATGTCAGATCAACATTAGACCGTAAATGGACACTAAAACAAAGCAAGACTAACCTCTCGCTCAACCCGATCCGAATTATCTTTCGTGATCGCCAACAATCTCTGCGCTAGAAGCACCTGAAGCTCCTTAACGAACAGATCCTTCGAATCATAGATGCTAACGAGAGTGCTGATAACGTCGCTTGGCTTGTTGGTGCGGAATTCTTAGGACAGTTTCGTTAGTTCAATTGATTCAGGGGTGGACAAAAAGACAAAAAGAACCGAACAAAAAACATAAACGTACCAGGCCCTGCGTCGATTGGCTCCGGTTCCCAGTTCGGATCACTGTAGTCCTCTAGTTCGGGTTGCTGTAGAGGCTGGATGGGCTCGTTTTCGTCGACAAGAGAGTCGCCCGAATCGTCATCGCCGACTAGGTTCGCCACTATACTGCGAATGGTGTCGGGTCGCTCTCTAGCAGGAAAAGAGAAATTCAGCAGAAAGCCAGTGGAGGGTAGAGATATTTTATACCTAAGGTAACGGCGTATAGGATCCGCGACTTTGAAGAGCAAGACGCCCGGAGGGTCCACTATCCGAAGGCATTTGATTGTCGCAACATATTGCTGAAGGATAAGTTTGGTTTCGGCTCCAGGATGGAGGAGTCGCTTGCGATTACTGGCGCAATTGATCAGTATCGTATCGTATCAGAAACTCTTCCGCAGGCAGAATGCACATACGCTTTCCGCAATGTCTTAACAAGATTTTCTCGTTGATCCACGCGCTGAAGGCAGTCCTGCAAAATAGTTCAGAATTTGGAAACGAACGTGGCAGGATTTACTGACTCGTAAGTCAAGCAACGCGCCCGCGGAATCAGGATAATCAATAATGATATCGAATATTTCTTTGGTTCTGCGGGAAATCGATATCATATTTAACCCATCGAAAAAGGCGGAAGCGAACCTTAGGTCACATAAAGTCTTGTTAATATGAAAATCGAAACGCGATCCAACACCCTGGAGCATCGACTTTGCCTCTTCAGCTAGAATGAAAACCGCTCATGAGAGCGCGAGTATAGAAAGATATAAGAGACACGTACGAGTAGCAGCCTCCCTTGCATAGATATGCACCATCCACGGCACAACGTTATTCGTCATCCACATCCTCAGGTCATCCATCATCGGTTTCGCCCACTCGCCCGTGCAGTTCTTCAGCACATGATCTTCGATAAACTCGTACCCAACGCTGGCGATGACGCTCTCGTACCGGTCGATAAGGCCGAGCGCCTCGAAGATTTTCCACAAACCCGTGTGGGCGCGGGCGTTCGGGTCCCATCGTTGTATCGTGAGCGTTCCATCTTCGCTTGACCCATTCTCAGATGGCGCAAGAAGGGATGTGCACAGTTCCTTAAAGCCGTGGGCAAACGAAGGTGGAAGGGAGGAAAATAGGCGTGTTTGGAAATTAAGGGTGTAGGCCGTGGATAAAGTAGGACCGAGCCTAGACGGGAATGTTGAGTAAAACAACGCATACTATGAAGGTTACTCACTCTGTTGGGGGTGCCCAAGCCTTATACCATTCCATCAAACGTGCGACCAGAGACTGGAGTTGCTCTGGGGATTTCTCCAGCTGAAGCCGACATCAGTGGGAGGGACATTTCGTGATATGTGGCCAACGTACTTCATATAGAGCCATATATTGGCTAATCTCGTTTTCTATGAGGTGGAAGTTCTTTCTCATGTCATCTAGTGATATGACGTTAGTGTAAGGCCTCCAGAGACAAAGCACGACCACTTACCGAGAAAACTTTCTAGCAAAGTCGGCAGCTTTCGACATTGAACGATAAGATTAAACGCGGGTCCTGCGATAGTCAAGTCTTTTCCTATCTTCGTCGTAAATACATGTATAAGTCAAGTAAGATACACAATGAAAGAGATATATCTTACCGTAAAGTCTGCCATCCGCATCGGCACCCACCGTGTTGATATCCCGCGGGTGTAGATATTGCATAGAAATTTCCCAAGCCTATATTGTAGGTTATTAAAGATAGGAAATGACCAAGACGCTGCGCACATACCTCGCTGAAGCTCATCAGCCCAGATATGCCCAGTGCATCTCCGTTCAACCGGTGAAACGATTCTTGCCATTTTGCGCCGACCTGGGATTTGAGTGCATCGGTGGCCATCTCGACAACACAATCAGCCTCAGTGGGCTTGAGGGTTTTCGCAGTAAGTCAGAGTAAGCCTTGTAAGAACTGAACCTGCGGATCGGAATGGAACTTTGCTGGCATTGAAGTCACGTGACTCAAACGCGTCTCGCTTTCAATGTCATTCTCTTCATGGTCCGCGTCGCCATTGCGCATTTTCCTAGCAAAGGCCGAAAAAAAAATTATTGCACGAGGCAAGTACTCCTTCGTAGACGCCAACGCGAGTGAAGGCACACGCCAAAAATTTTCAAAATGTATTGATGCCACGAAGAGGAACTATCTACGGTATACTAAGTTGTAACGCTGACTGCAACTTGTATAAGTGCGCGCTGAGCTACTAGAGGTAGAAAGTGGAAATTGTACATCATTTCTACTATGTACATCTCGTCATCATGTCACATAGGTCTTGGAAAGCGAAGTAGTATCTGAACACCGTTATGTACAATTTTTAACGAAATAGCATTTAAAACATCACAAGTGGGGCGCACAAATGAAACATCAAACCAGCCGACTATATCACCACTCGAAGAATAAAAAAAAAAGGGCGCTAAAATCCAAGCGCGTCATAGAAAGAAAACAAGACAAATCGCAAAGGCGGTATGAAACAGAAAGTGAAGCACAAAGTAACTACAAGGAGCGCAGGTATGATGGAGGTATATGATGTCGAGCCATGTGGATGCGAACTTGGGAGAGCTGATTGTCAATGCTGATAATCAAGGGTATAAATAGGTTCTACATGCGACTGCCGAGCTCAGCGTTGTAGACATGTTCAGATGGAAGAGGAGTAGTGGGTGGTATCAGAACTGAATTCGAACTGCTCCACAAACGGCGTCAGTAACGAAGAACACTCGCAACGATGAGAAAACGCACGTTAAATGGCACTGAAGGTTTGACTCTCCACGACCGAACCCGCGTAGCTGCTCACACGCTTCGCAGCAAAGAACGCCGGGAGGGCTTGACCAGGTTCTCGGAGACAGTCAATGGGAATGAGGCCCCTCTCACAGTCAGCTTCTTTTGCTTTTCCTTTCCCATCGAACCCCGCCTGGATGGACTTTTTCGACGAGGGCCCAACCGTCGTCGAAGGATTGTATAACGCGGACGGCGTCGTCAGGCCGAACTTTAAGCTCGTCTACGAGGTTTGGATCGAAAGGACGACGGATGTACTCGACGGCGGCGAAATCGCCTGTCGAGGCATTTGAGTGTGCAGGGGCAGAATGGGCGTCGTCGAATGGGTTATTGTCCGCGAAAGGGTCGGAGACAGCGACGCTTATAGTAGGCATTGCCGGTGTGGGCGGAACTGAGGGCGTAGGTGGAACCGCACCGGCCTCGTAGAGAGACCCTTTAGTACTCTTGTGAGCGAGCGTGGCGGTGCTCGCAGGTCGAATATCCTGAGGTGCGATCTCCAGCTGGATCAGGAGGTTTTGGGAAAGCGAAAGACTCTGAGGGAGAGAAAGGGCGAACAGACGTCGGGGTAAGGCCTTCTATCGTCATGCTGTCGCGGTGGTTAACGACGAGATATTGCGAGTTATCAGAAGCATGGCTTCCAATAGAGAACCGAGGGTCATTGGGTGAATTGAAGTTGGATGCGTCGATAAAGAAAGTAGGCGCGGTGCCTTTTGCGCGCCCGACTTCAGCCATTGGCGGAAGGGGCGGAATAATGAAACTTCCATTTAGAGGGGTATGGGAATGGTCGATGGTAGTAGCAAAGCTGCTACGAGCGCTTCGGGCGCCACTGGGCAATATTTCTGCGCTGTTCCTGTCACCGTATGTTTGCGACGTGCGATTCCTGGAGAACCACCAAGTATTCGCTCGTTGGTCGCGGCGAGCTCTTGAACGTCTCCGAAACACGAAAACGAGGATGCCAATGATAAGGAAGAGAAGGAGAACGACGATTGCTGCGACGACACCAGCTGAAATATGATGTTTGCTGGCGCTGTCGACGGCACTTCCATCGGTCGAATTTCCTCCAGAACTTCCACCTGCACTGAGAGTTGAGCTCTGTGAGCCGTTAGCGCCCGTGGAAGGGGACGCAACGCCAGTTGATGAACCTGAGGAATTACCGCCCGCAGTTGAGGGGAGATTGCCAGCATTGGCTATACCGCCTGCTCCTCCATTTGACGAAGAGGACGTGCCGCCGTTCGCTCCAGTCCCGGAGGAGGACGTAGAGCCTTCAGGAGTCGTACCGCCGGTGCCCGATGAACTATTGGATAATAGAGAGCCACCCGTCAAGGTGCTATTACTATTGCCTAAATTGCCTGAACCTGACGATACAGTGCCTCCTGAGGTTGTCGAACCGCTTCCTGTCGATGGAGTCGACGTTCCTCCTCCCGTGGATCCAGAGGAGGTACCGCCAGTAGTCGAACCACTGGAACTGGAGCTTGACCCTCCAGAATTACCTCCAGTGCTTCCGGATGACGCACTACCACTGCTGGTGCTACCTCCACTAGAGCTACCGCTACTACTCCCACTGTCGCCAGTTCCAGTGGTGCCAGTGTTGCTACTTCCGCTACTGCTGCTTCCACTGTTAGTGTTCGACGATGAGGATGGAGTTGGAGATGGTGCAGGTGCAGGTGCAGCAGTGGTGGTTGTCTTAGCGTTCGAGTTGCTGCCACCAATGAGGGGTGAAAGCAAGGGACTAAGAATCGGCACAGACGGCAGAGGAATGGGAAGTTTAATTAGTTGGGGGTCGCGCGCCTGAATAGTTTTGTCCGCGATGGAGCGTACAATAACGGTATGATCGTTAAATCGACGAACGGCGCGCATGGTTTTGCCGCTGTGTAAGCTCTGCGCCCGTTCTGTTAGGGGATAGGAGACTGTAAAAAGAGAGAGATTTTTAAAGAGTGTGGGGTCGTCTCGAGGACATAGATTTTTGGGTGAAAGACTCCGTCAAGGTCAAATCAAGGTGGAGCTGGCATAAAGGGTGTGTCAGTAAAAGGGTAAACCGACACCTGGCAAAGGTTTTCTGATCATAAACACCCCCATCATATTAATTCTCGTACGTGCCGGGAGAAATAAATTCAGGGAAGAGAGACCGATTCCGAGACTAGTCCTAAAGGAGCTACTACGCTGAAATATTTTCTGACCCTTGACGGATCGACAACAGTAAACAAACTTCCTCCCACTCCACGATTTGATTCATTTTTATACCTAACTTTCCCGTCGTTACGCCCTTCTTTGGCACAATACTCTTCTTGTCTCTCAAGACCATGCGCTCGACTTTAGCAGAGCACAACTCTTTGTCTTTGTGCTCGGAAAGCTCTCTCGTTTGCTACTGCCTTTACCGCCCGTGAACGCATGATAAACCACGGCGCATCTTTGTAGGCGCCATGCTTTGTTCCGTTAAACAATAAAGGCAGCTTGAACAGGTGAGCATATGATACTTCAGCATATGGCCAATGGTTTTGTTGCGGTTACATTTGACTGACATTCTCTTCGATGTCATGATCTCTCTACATCTACGACATATCTCATCCACATATGTCCCTCTTACAGATACAGCCGCGGAAGCCGCACAACTTTGTGGGAACAACTCCGTGTAAAAACACGAAACGTTTGGCTCCCATGACGACATATCCATCTATCCATGTGCAACTCTGCTCATCTATGTCCCACTCCTAACTTCACTCACCCCACTCCTTTCACGCCTCCATACGTGTGGTTCAGCAGGCGCTCAGAGCAAATTAGTTGCGTAGATTCACACTCTCCTCTTCCTCTTCCATATTTGCTGCGCGTCAGACGAAAATTCCGAATCCCTGGGACGCCATCGCTAAGTTAAGCTGCACGCACGACCAAGGCTCGTCGGAGATGAGGAAGTCACATCCACTTTTTCTCATTTCCCCGCCTTTCACCTGTCGGACAGACCTCGCTAAACCCAGCCGAAATTCTACTGTCTCCGTACATCCACCTTTCATGAGAAAATGCACGCGAAGCCTATTCAAACCCTCGACGCTGGATAAATCCCAGGCGTCGGATCGCGCAACGGACTTTTTGGCGTAGAAGCGTCCTGGGATCTTCTCTTTTTCGACATCGCCGAGATAGAGTCGGCGTCTTTCTGACTCTCTATTCCCACTTCAATATCAATTACCAGCGCTCTGGATTGCCCTAATGCAAGTATTACGCGCACCGAGGTCAACCATGTCTCGTAGACTCGTGTCCTATATTCCTGTCCTATATTCGAAGACAAGTATGTACGCACTCAACGTTGGAATTGACTTCAGTTCGAACAGTCTTCAGGGACGTCGCCATTTAGAACGACTCTCACTCAACCTTGAAAACTGGCACGAAGAATGTACGACACATGTCTCCAACGACATGACAGTAGCGTCTAACTTTAAGTATGTACGGCACCGACAGAATCATACCACTATACATAGCGCTATGATAGCCCGAAGTCTTTGACACAGCCTAGACCACGTCGACGATCACATCCAGTCCTGGCCAGTCCTCCAAACACAAGAAGAAAGAAACATACATAAGTATGTACTCTGATATGATTTCTATTCCACCACCACACTCCTGATGGGTCCTGAAACGAAGGCCTAAATTCAAAAGGTTCTATCCAGGTTCTATCTGGCCAAGACGAGACGATCATGCCGGATGGTTAAATGCAATGACGAACATCAAATTAAGGGCGGAATCTCCGTCGCGGCTCCCCCTGACGCCCACCCGAGAAAGTGTGTAGCAACCACCGCGCTCTTGTGGGATGACTGCACCCACAACCATCATGATGGGACGATGGCCGAGGCCGGTCAAATTCAGTGCGAGACGAATGAAATGAGTGAAAATTCCTAGACGTACTCGAGGTATTTACATTGCACTTTGCTACGAAGAACTTTCAAACAGTGGCATTTTCTTACCAATTTGACTTGTCCAAGGCTCAAGCGCTCAAGCTCGGGCACCACCAACGCAACCAATATGTACGTCTAGATTACAGTCGAGGAAGCTAACTAATGTGCATCAAAATCCAGATTACAGTAAATCTACGCTAGGGGATACAGTATCTGCCCGAAATTATCTGTCCGAAATAATGTCTAGAGATAACCAAAGATAAGGAGATAGATGGACAGCCAGCAATGAGGCATGGTTCTGATACCGACATCGTAGTAAATGTGACAAGTACGTACTGTACAACGAAGACTGGTGATACAGCTACACATGTATGTAGATTATCAGACAGGATCGTCGAACGGGTTTCCATCACCGAAAGGGTTGGTATGGACCCCAGGAGGGATAGGAGGAGGAGATTTAGGCACTGGCGGGATAGGAGGGATGACCACAGTGGTACGGACAGGGGTATGTGGGCCCGAATAGCTTGAAGGTCTTAGAGATACAGAGTCTTGTAACCTGGAAGGAGGCTTCGGGAACGCGAACGTCTCAGAAGAACTGAATAGGCGAATGGACATCGGCATATTATTGTCATCAAGCAAACCCTCGCGCTGGTCTGCAAGGAGATCCCGCGAATCGCCGAACGTGCTCGTGACGACTGAGAGCCGACTATCGACTGGAATTAGATGATCGCTCCTACGGAAATGCATTGCGTCCATGAGGGGGGTGCGTACACTCCCATTTTCTCGAGTGAATCCGGCCGTCGTTGGTGAAAGTGGCGGGACATTGGACTCGTCGTTAAAAAGGGGCGAATCAGATCCATGGTGATGGAAGGTAGTGGGGAAACCATTATCTGAAACGCATCGTAGACTTGCACCTAGGCCGTCCTCATCATGTTGTGAGGTCCGTTTCTTCAAGGGCAAGGGCCAACACCGACTTGCCCATTGGCCGCGATACCATCTCCTCTTCCTATGCTGAAGGTACACCAATAAAGCGAGAAGACTGAGGAGGAAGATGATAACGATCGCCGCGATAACTCCTGGTGAGAGACGTCGACTTCTGGACTCTCGAGGCGTAGAACTCGGGCTGTCTGCGCCCGTAGAAGGATCATCGGTTGAAGTAGGCAGAGGAACGGTGGTAAGGCTCGTGGGAAGAGCTTCGGGAGGCAGCCACGCCTTAGCGACACCGCTTGAATATGCGGTCAAGGTAACATCATCTGCACTAGTCCTGGTCGTAGGAAGGGCCCCAATCGTGCTCGACCTGGCATCTTCAGCATGAGAGGGTGTTCTGCTGAAGACGAAATGAGTTCTCTCTGACGAAAAATCATTTCCAGATGGACTGGGGAAAAAATTGCCCGCGGCGCTTTTGCTACTTCCTAGGGGCCGACTGCTCCCATCGTTCTGGGTTGCCGACGGGGAGGCTGAAGTTGACGATGTGGTGATGGAAACTTGACTTATGCCAGTAACAATTATAATGGAGGATGTCAAGAATGGCAGGTCGACGGACAGGATTATACTGTCAGGAAGATTGGAGCTCATCTGGCCTGCGCTGACCGTCGAGGGGGGAATGGTAAAGGATGGCGCGCGAACTGTGTCAATTCGTGGCCTGAGTGCATTCCAGGATCGGTCTTCTGTAAGGCGATAGATTTTAGTGAGAAATTTTAATGAATGGAGAAAGAAGTGTAAAGAATGTGAATCGCCCGAATACATAGGCGTAAAGGCGAGGAAAGCAGCCGTAGATCTAACGCCGAGCGAAAGACACAGCTAAATCCGCAGATATAAACATGGGCGAAAATGTTTAAGGGAGTGGATGGACGCCAACTTGTAGCCAGTAATCGTCTGTCGTTTGTCTGCAACAGTGAATGTCCCACTGAATGGTTGGCAAGTGTGGCAAAGAAACCGTGCAACCGCACCAACAATGGGACCGAATGCTCCCATGATGGTTTCCCTTTCGGTCGAGTCTGCGTCGAGACATCTTAACACCACAATATGGGCGAGTCCGGTTACTCCATCGAGATCAACCAGAGATCTGTGTCTTATGCATACTCGATAATCTGTATTTTGCTGGTAAGTGAACTGGGCGCGTTTGAACGTGCATTAAAAACGTACAAGCGCTGCCATCAGAGCGGGTTGGAAGAAAGAGCGAGGGTAAGTGTTTGTGGCTCCTTGACGTATGTAAGTAGAGGGTTGTTAACGTAGCAACTCGAAAGGCATCTGCAGCGTTACACAAAACTGAATGCTTTGTGGTGACTGGTCACCAAAGAGACCCTCGGTCAAATCGGAACAAAAGTGGGGCTCTTGGTGCGAGCATCCTGGTAGCCAGCATGCGCAAATGCCCACTGCCGACAGCCACACATAATGTAGCATCCGAGACTTAAGAGGAGAGATACACGGGAGGTCGTCACTATTATGGCTGAATCGCTGACATTAAAATCGAGGTATGCAAGGATGCAGAGGCGTTAAAAACTCAATAAATATGACAATGGTCATCCCCGAGAACCAGATCCAGTTGTAATATCATTGCGATCCAGCATCTCGTATCCCTCCTCGCCATCTTCTTCGTGATCATCCATTTCCGTACCTCGGAGGGGTGCGTATGATTCTTCACTTTTACTTTTGCCAGTCCTGGTCGAAAGCAGACTTTTAAACCATCCGACAGATGGTGTTGCACGGGCGTTTGAGGGGGCTGATGGCCGGTGAGGGGAGCGGAAAAAGTCGGCGGGGCTGGGAGGAGGCGCGTAATCTTCTCGAGCTCCTGCAAGCGATAGATGAACCTGTGTTAGAAACTGAAGACCACAAATCAAGGTCGACTTACCTTCTCCGAATACAGCATCCATTTCTTCCAAAGGGATACCTTTGGTTTCTGGATATACTATCGCAAATTAAGGAGACGCAGGTTAGTTTTGAGAACTCCAAATATTGATGAAGAGAGATGCGTACGGAAATACACTGTGGACAGAAGAACAATATTATTCCTGGGCTGTAAAACGGTCATCACGAGCAACAAACTCACCGAGAATAAAACTACAGACGCAAAAGAAGGCATGCATAAAGTACAGACGCCATGTGATCACTTCTTGAAGATAGGGCGTTGTTTGGCCGACAATCCAGTTGAAGACCCAGTTTGTGGCAGTAGACAAGGATACCCCTTTGGCGCGAAATGTGAGGGGCATGATCTATAGCGGTTACATGTTTGATCAAAAGTCGTCATAGCCAAAAGCTTACCTCTGGAGGATATAACCATGGTAAAGGGCCCCAACTAACACGTCGAAAGGTTGGTTAGTATTATTCAGGTAGACAATCAAGGATTCATACCTATAGCCAAATGCTGCATTAAATACTACTACACTAACGACGACGGCATCGGGGGTCCAAGATGTGTTTAGGTACATAAAATAGCCCGTAGCGCCAAGTGCCAGAGCCATCTAGCGCAGATATTTAGCAAAGAAAAATGAAGCAAAAAATTGGCTTACAACGACTGCGCCAGATAACAGTATCGGACGACGGCCCCATCGATCAACGAGATACCAGCTAAATATATTAGTGAATTTTGGATCAAAGGAGGAGAGAAAAGAGGACGTACGGCGGGAGGGTACTCAGGATATATATTATTGAATTAACTCCGGTCATTAATATTGCCTGACGGCCCAGCCAGCCAGCCTCTGGATGTATATAAGCATAGAACACGAGCGGATCGATCAGTCAACGAACCTTCAAAGACGCGAGCTGATGATGATTGCTATCAGAAGTTGCAATGAAAAGAGCTGGGGACGAACGACTTACGAGCATAATATGAAATTACTGCCAAAGGTCATTAGTTAACATGAATGAATAAATGACAATGAGAACGACAACTACCGTTGATGCCATTCTGTTTCAATTATTAGATCTTGCGGGTCACGTTGAGAGGATATACTCACAAGTTGCGCAAAAGCCTGAGAAGACATTGCCAGTAGCACTCGTCTTTGATATTTCTTCCACATGGTTTTGTATGACCTATCATCTCCGGACGCTCGCTAAGGAGACAGGTAAATCTTGGCTTAAGGCGTTGAAAGAGAAAGAACGAACGAACCTGCATCACTACTGTGTCTTTGATTTCATTAAACTCTGCTTTGGCGACGGTCCCATTGAGGTCCCCGCCATGGAGATCCGCGAGAACTACCAGCCCTTCCTCCTCCCTGCCTCTGTCTATGAGCCATCTTGAAAACAACGTCTCAAAAAGTGGAATATATGCGGGTTGAACTTTGACCATACCGGGGACTTTCGGGCATCAATAGGGAACCCGCCGCAAGGATAGCGCCAATCACACACTGAATGAATAAGGGTAATCGCCAAGACATATTCGAGTCCAGGAATGAGCAGAAGAAATCTGTCCACTGCAGCGTATGTTCAGTTAAAAGGTTTGCAATTGATGCATACATAACATGTCGCTACTTACCACCGAAAAGGAGTATCCGACGATATTGCCCGTAAATTCTGCACAGGCAAGAGCGCCTCTCTGAGAAAATGTGAGCAAAGACGCCAGAAAATAGGCTGATTGATACTGACATGGTTCGGAGGAGATATCTCACTCTGATATATGGGAACGATGGTCCTTGAGATAAATGGGTTCCAATGTCAATCTTCGAGGTTCAAGTTTCACTCACGAAAGAAGTCCGACACCCAATCCACTGATGAATCTGCCTAACACCATAGTTCGAAATCCAACAGCGAATGTTTGAAAGACGCCTCCAATGGTGAAAACCACCGCCCCGCTGAACAGAGTTCCTTTCCGACCAATGGCATCACCTACCCGACCAGCGGCGACTGACATAACTGCCAGAAAGTGAGCACATGTCGATTATACACAGCGAGAAAAACTTACTGAAAGCTCCAATTTCTAGAATGGCCACCATTGTTCCAACTTCTATCGCATTTGGACCATCGAAAAACTTGATAAAATGCGGTCCAGTGATCACTCCCGACATGACGCTATTGCACCATTAGCGTTAGCGAGAACAAAGGAGATCTCAAAGGTTACGCACCCTTGATCATATCCGAACTTGAACCCGGAAATTAAAAAGTGCATACTGCAAGAAACCCGTAAGGAACTCACAAGAAAGACTCCTAGGCTTGCGAAAACCGAGATGGCGTATAACAATCGGTGTCCAACTAACTTCCGCCGCGACTTATGGTACGTTGGTACTGCCATATTATCGTTGCTCTTTAGAGATCCAGAAAGGGATGCTAACACATTCAACGAGACAGGAGTGTATTGCTGGTCAGCGTTGGTGAGGGTCGCGGTGAAGCTTGAGGTCGTTGCCAACGGCGAACTGGTCGGCTCGTTGTAATGGAAAACACGTGATCTGACAGTGGTCGAACTTTAACTCTGCCCGAAGCAAGCCCGAAGTCCGAAAGTTGAATCAGTCCTTGAGAATCTGAGGGGGCAGGAAATACGCAGGAGTTCGACTGATATATTCATTAGATAAATCAAGTAAATAAAACTACGTGATAAGCCTCGCGAAGCAAAACCGAAGAATGGTAGATGTCTGCTTAAATTATTGGAACATTCTACTGCATGTGATAATATTCGACTTCTAAGCCTCGCGCAGAAAAAGAGGAGTATGACGCATGGGGTACACTGAACAACAAAGACCCAAACTGGACTTGGGACGCTTTGCTACCCTACTTCAAGAGGTCAGAAATATTTTCTGAGGAATGTCATTTCAAGTACTTAGGAAAAAATAAAGAGAAGCAAATGGACACTGTGGGAATTGAACCCACGACCTTGCGCAATCAGTTGTTCAGTCATCCAGCACAATTAGTCGTTCAATTATCACGGGAATGGTATGCCATTTCAAGTACTTGGAGAAAAAAAAGCAACCAAATGGACACGGGTAAACCAAAGGTTCAACTACGACTCGCATTCCGGATAATCCTCCAACCACTTTCTCATAAAGTTCTGCATTGCAAGGGCTAGTGCTTGGAAGTCCGGTCTCATGACCGGAAAAAGACCGGACCAGCAGTCCGGTCTTTTTGACTTTTGAGAATAAAAGACCGCAAAAAGACCGGTCCTGGTGAACCGGTCTTTGCGGTTAAGACCGGTCTGAACCGGCAGATTTATACGCCTTATAAACCCCTTCAAAACGGTTATTAGCACGTAAAAAACGGTTGAAATCTGATAAAGTTATGGTCAAAACTGTAAAATATCAGCTGAATTGGTAGACTTTGCAGAATTAAATCATATTTCACTCAATTCTTAACCAATTTTAACGTTCTAGTGCTCGATTTGAAGGTTATATGTTAGGTAATAATGTTTATTAATACATAAAGGTGCGGTCTATGCCAGTCTTAACTGGTTTTTTAATTTTCGGTCCAGACCAGTTAAAGACTGCAAAAGACCGACCGAGACTGGTCTTCCTCAGTTTTGTGTGGTCTTTTGCAGTCTTAGGACCGCAATAGACCAGTCTCGGTCTCGGTCTAAGGCTCTGGGGGTCAAAAGACGGGACTGGACCAGACTTTCAAGCACTAGCAAGGGCGGGTCCTGGTTTGATGTTGATGCCAATCTCGGGAAAGAAAGTCACCTTTGCCATGATGCAGAGTGGAATTGTCATCTCGCACTCGGTGAGCTGATCAATCCACTGCGGCGAGATATTCTTGCCAGCAGGGTCAAAGGCGGCGATGCATGCACGCAATTGCATGCTGGCATGCTGGCATTCGTGGCTGGTCTCGCTAGCAGCAGAAGGGATTGTCGAGGAAGATGACGATGAGACCGGCGGAGGTGGTGGACACAACAAGGATTGAGAGGTGGACGACTCAGGGGCGGAGGACTTGGCGATTGAGGACTCGGCGACGGTAGAAGACTTGGTGATAGTCTTGCGAAGATAGGTCGTGGCATTCTTAATTTGATCCTTTTGCCGGTACTCATGAAGGTTCGCCGTCAGGAAGGGTTGGCCTTTGAGATCAGAGACCAATTCAGCATCGGACACGTAACGGAACTCTTTTGCGAGGATATAGCAATCAGGAGTATGTGTGTGATCCAAACGACAGTCAATCAGGATGTACTTGTGCTCAGCGTGCAGATGTTCAATCATTTCCTTCATTTTCATCCTATGTATAAGGTAATGAGAATAGATGAAGAGATGTATAAAAGCTTCAAACGTACTGGTGCGAAGGATCACACCCTCTAAAGCTGCAATGAAAGTCATGGTCATAGTCCATGCCATAAATTCCCTTGCTCCAATGCGACGTCATGTGTCTATATATTTTGGGCACCGCCAGGAACAGACTGGTGGGACACACACATGAGATGAGGGGACGCCATGAAATAATGAACTCCGTATGTGAATCGGGGATCATGGAACCTTTTTTTCTTGATTGGCTGCATCAGGCTCCTCGCCGTTGGCTTGGAAGAGACAAATGGGACAAAAATAACGTGTCATGCCATTATGAGCAGTGGCGACACGGGTCTTGATGCTCAAGGACAATGGGCCACTAAAGGAACTGTGAGGGTGGTATCAAGTTTAACGCATAGGACTCACAGCTTCTTCGAAGATCCTGTTCCAATATCCATCTCATCATCATCTTCATCCTCTGGTCCATCCTCGTCTTTGTCACGATCTACATTGACATTGAAGTGATCAACAATGACCTCTGCAATGTCTTTGTCTCGCTGCTTGCAATGCACAAGGAGTTTTTGATGACAGCCGTCCGCATGGGTCTTGAGGTCATGGAGTACGACATGGATTTCGTCATTATCCATATCAGGCTCTACTGTGCGCAAGATATCCGTGCAGACAGGACAGCGCCAGGAATAGCCGCGATTCATGTGTTTGGGTTCGCAGGACCAGAGGTGCTGGCTGAAATGGTTTTTGTGGTTCTTGTGTCGATCTTCATCATCCATACTGGTGTCTGAAATGCAACAGTGACACTCTCCTCTATCCAGGATTTCATCCAGCTCTTTCGTCCCAACAAATCGCATGAGGGTAAAGTGTCGTGGGTTGTTGGGCTCATTGTCGATCAGCCTGATGAGAGGATTCGACTTGTCACCGGTTTGGAGGACGGTGAGGATGTGACGGTGTATGGAATCATGAGTAACAGCGGAGCTGCCAGAGTCCATGACATTCTCAAGAACCTGAGGATGGATGATGGGTGATGCTGGATGGCTTGACACCTGGGCGTTAGGCATGTGAGCAGAGGGCAGGGGCAGGACAGGTGCAGCTGAGCTCATTGACGGCCGCACAGTGTTGCTGATCCCACGACGAGGGCGGTGGGTGAGAACCGGCTTAGGGGCAGGGCGGTCGATGTTTTGAAGATGAAGAGAGTTCGGCATACTAGCCCTGAGGGTCTAGGAGAATCATCCATGACTGTGCATTAACCGAATAAAAAAAGTGCTTACTTTGTTCGCCATGTGGGTGTACCTGACGAGAACATCTGACCATGCATCCAGAGCTGCTATGACCAACGGATGCTCCAATTGCTGTCAAGGAAATAAATTAGCAAACAAAGAATGACAAATGAATGGCCAACTCGCATGGTCTTCTACATCTTCAGAAGTACAGCCAAACTTGGTCCTGACCTCGAATTCTGCAACCTCGAGCACATTCAAGAGTTGATGCAGGATAGGATCTGTGCGTAGCTGTTCTTCGCTGACGCTCGCAACCATGGGTGCCTTGGATCTCTCCCACGCAACCGAGCCACGAAGGTCTGTGATGGTTAGATCTTCCTCCATCCCATGTCGAACAGCGGTGAGATCGAGAGCCCTGTGTGGGACCTGGTATGTGGATTTGCCGAGATGGCTCCCAATGCGGTGCCCCATAAGATATTTGAAATGATACTAGAAAGATGTTGAACAATGAGCAATGAATGAATAAGTGTAATGAACCCCTGGTATCTTTCTGGCCATCTTGCTTGCAAAGCCATAGCGAAGTGAGCGGAGGGTAAAGCCTTAATAATTGGTTAGTATATGCGCGAAAAAAAGAGGGCAAAAAAAAAAACACCTTCCCAACCAATGAATCGTCGGAGCTTGGTGACCATGTGGTTTATTGCTGAAAGTGTCATGGGTCCTTTGCCATTATTAGATATCCAGATGGGCTTCTGAGCTGCACCGGGCTTGTACTCCAATTTGAAAGGGGTAGGTGGCAGGTTTTTATGATTAGTGCTCAACGCCACAAGATCTTGCTCGAAAACTCCAGCAATGATCCCTTGCGCCTCTAACATGAGCATAGCATCCATATGCATGAGGTTGCGGTCAAGGTTTTTCATAGAGGTACACATGCTAAGAAAGTATAATCAGCAGTGAATGTGAGGGCGAGAATAGAGCATACACTTCACTTTCCTCAAAATGCATGCCTTTCATATAGTTGAAGACAATAAATGCCTGAACAGAGAGTCCAAGGCCTTCACCCCAGCCAGTAACAACAAATTTGATATCCTGGGAAATGTATATCAGATGGTGATCAATGGAAAATAAAACAAATACTTACACCCCACTTCATATACTGGTCGGTGCCTTCAAAATGTTGAGCGACAAGTACACTGCCTGGACGAGCACCATGGGTGTAGACAAAGGAGATGAAGCTGCCGACCTGGAGCCGCTAAGATAATGATGACTAAGGTAGTGGTCATGAAAACAAGGTAGGATCTCACCATGAAGTTCGAAGTAATCGTCAACCCATTGTTGCTGAGGGCGATGAAGATCTCCTCCAGATCTTCTGTTCTAACCTTCGCTTTCTTGGATTTCCTGGTGCTGATGACGTGGTCGATAAACGACCAGGTGTTGACGGCCTATAAGCTAAATTAGTATGATGGGAAAAGGAGTTGCGAGAGAGAGAACTTGCATTGCTCATCTGAGCTCTGGCTTGCCTGGTTGGGAGCAGGACCCTGGCCCTGGCGAACTGGGATGACAATGAGTGGGTGTTTGGCATCACAAAAAGGGATGGCATACCATTCCGTACATGCTCGAAAGGAACATGCATGTGGTAGTGACTGACCAGCCTTTGACAATGTCCCTGAATGCTGACTGTCCCTCAGTAGCGACATGGTGAATAAATGACTTGAAGAAATCAAGATTTGGGAAGGGGTGCGACATTCGGATGGTCTCGAGAGTGAGGTGTTCACTTTTGTAAGCAAACATACAGTACTCAATCCAGAGTCGTCAACAGTAATTGTATCAGTATTGGGTGTTGGGGCCGATCGGACGAAGGTGGACAATGTCGAAGGTCTTGACATTGTCCATCAATGCCTCTGCGGTGCTGAACTTTCCTGCAAGTTCTTTGTCCAAGCGCCGCTTTTGCTTCTTGAATTGAAATTTAGACAATTCGAGTTGCGCCGACAGAAGAAAAGGCTTACCGAGCGGGGATTGATCGTGATGGTTCCAGCAGGGGCAGGCCTCTTGTTCTCCTTGTTCTGAAGGGACGGACAGTCAGCGAATGGATTGGCAGGATGGGAGAAATTGCGTACATGTTTGAGAGGCATGGCAGTGGTTTGGGAAAGAAAGATGGAAGTGTGTCACATCGCCTTTTGATTTGGACTGAAACATTGGGGAGGAAGCTTTGAAAGAGGTTGAGGATTTGGACGACGGCTCCATCAGAGAGTACACATTGAAGGTTGACATCACGTGGCCCCAAAAATCGCGATCGGACACTCGCCCCGCAACCTGATCAAGGTCAACACTGTCCTCGTTCCGCAATCCGATCTGCTCAATGTAGATGACTCTAATAAATAGCATAGTCCAATTTTTCATAGAATAGGTGAGTGCTAATTGATATGATTTACAGAAATACACACAAGACGACAAGGCAGTGGATTCGATGAGAGGTGAGAGTCAAAAAGATAGACCAAGGCTGTCGACAGCAGCCACCAAGAAGACATCTGCCAATTGTAACGTGTAAGAGAAAGAGAGTGGTGGTTTTGAACAAAAGGTGGTGGGGTTGCTTGGTTACATGATTTCAAGTGGACTTGGAAACTTTGTTGACTGCACATGTGGATGACACTGAGGATAGAGAGGAAGCAACGATGTTGCTTGGGAATTACATAATATTTCGGTTGCCATATATAGGGATGTCATGTGGTAACCCGAACGGCTCCGTCAAAGGTTGCGGATGACCACTCTCCCAGCTTGAAGTTGTTCCGCTATTCCTCATCTCTTCATTCATGTTATTAGACAAAGAGGCGCTAGCTAAACGTTTCTTGGGACTCGGTGCTCTCTCATCAGAAGATCCATATGGCGACAGCTGGCGACTTGGAGCTGTTCTCTCTTCGAAGGTCAATGGTCATTAACGATGGAGGCACCTGAACATGTGCATGACCGGGGTACTCTGGTGGTTTGGCGTTCGCAGCAGCGAGGGGAATGCTATTTCCAATGGGGCCAAACCTGTCATCTGCAGAGGCATGTGGAGAGGATTCTCGACTCTGGGCTGGTTCTGATGTAGTCAGTGATGACGGATTCACAACAGACAAATATCTTGGCAATCCAAATTTTGGGATTCCAGAAACAGAGTGGGCAGCGTCATTCAATCTTGTGCCTCTTCTCGCAGTGGATCCTGGCATCGTATGGAAATCTGAGTAGGGATTGTATTGGACATCAGTTGCATCACTGTGAAGTTCCTGCGGAAATGGAGAGACAATAGAGCGGAATATGCTTGCTTCAGCCATTGTCGGCTGTGCGCCCCTCGTTAAATGCATTCCATCATAGCCATCCACACTGTCGCTTGCCATCGTCCTACCACCATGCGGAGGTTAGAGGGCAAGTGGATTGTAAATCACGTCCTCGTGTTTCTGACCTCTACGCCGATGCCAGAGAACACATAGGATGATAAGTACAAGGCCAACGAGTGCCCCGATGACTGCGAGAATAATTGTTAAAGTATGTCCTCGATGATCGGACATGCCCAAATTAGTGCCCGCTGCTGTGCCTGAGGCAAAACTTTGATTGGAGGCGACAACAGATGAGGCCCATGAGACAGAATTAGCACCTGTTGCTGTACCAGTGGAGGTGACCATGACTATGGTTAAGTCTCCAGAAGTGGCGCCCGCTGCTGCCGTCGTTGAGGTGATGATAAGAGTAGAAATCAAAGTGCATGGACTAGGGATAGGAATCGGGGTGTCAAGGACTTCAAAACTACAGAACACGAAGTCTTAGTGCTCGTGTTTTAGCATCATCGGAAGAGAAACAACACTGACGTGAACATATCCACAATAGAGTAGTTGTCTCCTGGATGCATAGAAATGACAATTGTGTGTTGCACGCTTTGCGTACCCAGGTAGCTGTAAACAACACGAGAAGGAACAGTAGCAGGCCCTCCCATTGCCTGTGGAGCGCTATGATCCTCTAAATCAAGCGTGTTGGGCATATGTCCATCTACGCTGATATCTGTGGTGATGTGGTATGGCCATAAAGTCACCCAGAAATAAAAATTAATGACTGTAACGGTAAAAAGGAGGAGGATCAAGAATTTAAGAAGTCCACAAGACAAGACATGGAGGGCTTACAAGTATATGTTATCATCGCAGTGTCGTGCGGATCGGTGGTCACCATGTGCGTCCCACCTGCATCTAGCTGTGGGCTTCTTGTCACAATGCCCCAGCTTGGCCGAGTTGGAAGATAGGCTATGAGGGGATCCTGGTCATCGACAGTAATATTCTGCAAAGCGCAAACGGCCCCAAAGTGCAATATGAGTCCAATCCCGGTAATGATGACCTGAGGATGCATGTCGAGGAGTCAATTATATCTCGAAAGGAGGTACATGGGTTTTTATCCTCCTGAACGGACATGAGAATGTGGCTGCAATCACCTAGGCCGTGATCATGTCCGATAGGGTTGAGAGGGGCCCACTTCGAAAACCAATGACTTTATTGTCTGTCATTACCTGTATATGCTGTACATCTCCATCCAAGTGCTTAAAGTGTTGAATATACCTGGCGAACAAAAGAGAATGGACACCGAACAGAAGGACAGAATTGGCGCAAATTCTGTTTGTTTAAGCACCGACGTGTGTTCAATATCGGATTGAACCTGACAAGACGACATGATGGCATCATGATAAAATCTGATTGGGTGCCTGAACTAAGGTAGGCGCCATCAGGAACTGGCTACCTTATGTAAGTGCTTATATAAGCAGCAAAATCTGGCCTTCAGGAAAAAATAAAAATTTTAGACATCATTTTCAGTAATAATTGAGCCAAGCATGGGTGAAATTATCCTTGACTTACATTGGATAGAAATGGATGCATTTAGGCCCACTTTAATGCCATAAATTCTTGCCCAGACTTGCCCCCACACGGTGTGTTTGAAGCATGGTCGTCGGCAGACGATGCCGCTCGGGCCGACGGTCGCTGACCTACCTCTTACATAAGAACCCTAACCCTAAGTCATGGCAAAATCTTGAGGTCAAAAATCTGAAAAGTTGCAGAATGAACGGGAAAGCATGAAAAAACACTCAGAAAAAAAATCAGGTTTTTCCAAGAATGGTTAATAACTCTCTCAAAAGTTACTCAATTTTAAATCGGTCTCCTGGGAGTTGCAAGGATGCTCAAAGGCTTCAATTCTGCGATCTTAGAAATGTGGGAAAATTGTTTGTGACCGAGGAATAAGAGCTCGTCGTTCGCTTACATAAAGGTGTCAGTTCCTGATGGCGCCTACCTTAACAGTAATGCTCGGGATCAGAAACCAAGTTACGTATCACAAGATGAAGCCCGAAATATCGATAAGTAATGCATCCTGTATGTAGACTATATATTCCAGCACCGAGAGTAAAATTAACACTCAAGCTTAAGGCTGCCTGTCAACATTCTCAACTTCGAATTTGATGTTTGATCTTAGTCCCGGAATTCGCAGTCGTGCATCTCCGGAATCCACTACAGATGTGATCCACTCTACCCTTTGATGAGGTACGGAAGCCATTAGGAAGGAGGAGAATGAAAGGAGAACCTGAACGGATTGATGCTAACATGTAGTATGTAGCTCGCGTAAAATCTTATCTGATAAGGTCAGGGTCACCGAATTTTGGATATTGTATCCGATACATAGATATGAATCGATTGCAGTACTTGACGTTCACGACCATGGCAGTTATCACCCTCCGCGACGCGACAAAGCAAGACCTCTCTCAACTAGTGGACATCATGAATTACTACATTGAGAATTCAGTGGCTTCCTTGCGTACGGACACATTAAACTCGTCGACTGGGTACCAGGATATATTCGATAACGTCCAATCCCAACATCTCCCGTTCTTCGTTGCCATCGATAACTCCCGTGTTGGTCGTATCGCTGGATTTACATATGCCACGGGGTTTCGAATGCCAGCATATCAGGGATATCGCCACACGGTAGAAATCACGATTTACATACATCCCGAGTATCGTGGTCAAAGTGTTGGATCGAAGCTTATGGACGCCCTCATGGACGCACTGAAGAGTCCAGTTAAACTCGGTGCACCAGAAATCAAACAGGTGCTGAGCATCATGACTTTGGACGAAAATGGACCAGGGAACGGGTATGGGTTGAGAGATTGGTATGGTCGGTGGGGATTTTTCCAGATCGGACACATGAAACGCGTTGGGTTCAAGCATGGAAGATGGATCGATGTTTTGATAATGCAGGCATCACTAGAAGAGTAAAAACGGGTTAAATAATAATTTAGACTATCGGTACGACAGAGACTACTCAGAATAATGCAGGAGATGTGTCATTTAAATAAATAAACCGAGGGCGCCCCGTGCAAAAGAAAAAGGATATCACCTCGAAAGACCGTCACCATCCTGCATCGAATTCATCCGCCCTCTATCATTGGTCCTTGGAGCGCCCAATGTCGCGAAATAGTCTGTCAAGACCTTGAGGTGCGCAGCCGCTGATTTATCCATCTTATATTTAATCATCCATAGATTAACATCTGGAAGACGATGCTGTTGGAAATAAGTAGGACTTAGATCTATCATCTCGCAAGTGGCAAGTGTAATTGAATGGCCTGGCACTGGGACCTGCAAGCCCAGGGATGAAATTCACACGTAGAGCAAGAATTTAGATCGCAAAGTCCACCCAGAATCAAAATTAAAACGTCCTCGAAAAAAGCTATCGCTGGAGTGAGACCGAGTCGTCCGGAACCTCTCATAGCATTGCTGTTATCATCGACTAAGCTCCAAAGAAACTATCGGAGACAAGCCATACGAGTCCTCACGAGACTCTCAAGAGACCCAATACAATTTTTAATTCTTGGCCCAGGCTATTCCTGTAACTTTCCGGGCTAGTCGAGCCTACTGGCCTATAGAAAGGAGAACTTTAAGAATCACACTGTTCAATTGTCTACGACCTTTTCTATCAAGAATAACAACAGAGATAATCACACTACATACTTGGGCTCCGTAAGCGCATCTATACCGGAGTAGGAGAAATGGTGAATTTGAGACGATCACCCTCTACCTCGCAAACAATGTAATCCATGTTTTCCACAATGAAGTGAGCGCCACAATCCTCGAGTTTGGAATGATCATGGCTGGTGCAGACGGCGATGACAGTGGCACCACTAGCGACGCCGGCGCGGATACCGCTGGGCGAGTCCTCGAAAACGACGCAACGTTTCGCATCATAGCCAAGACAGTCGGCCGCTAGTAGGAAGGGATCGGGCGCGGGTTTTCCAGCCTTTAGGCGCTTATCGTCGGCTGTGATAGTGACTTGGGGAGGGGTGATTCCTACGCGTTTCATGCAACCGTACGCTAAAAGATGTATGTAGTGTAAGAAACATGGAAGATACAACCGAAAGAAAATAGGAGTCAGCGTACCATAGGTTTTGGCACCAGATGTAGCGACTGCATATCGTCCTGCTGGTATGGAATCGAGGATTCTTCGCACACCGGGCAGAATGCGAACAGCGCGGTCGACGCTCGCAGCCTCAAGTTGCCATGCCTCAAGCACGCATTGTTGAGGTTTCCCTTCAACGTCGGGATTCCCGTCTCGGATCATATCCTCGTCTTCGGCATCCTTAAACGTTTCTTCGTAGGCGCGTAATCGAGCTGCAAGGCTGAGCATGTTAAGAAGACGATTGCCAAAAGACGGGCGCCTGACATGGGAATCGACGGTAGACAAATGACGGGAAGATGGTCCTGTTGGTCCTGGTGTAAAGTCGGGCGTTGTGTCGGATGATGAAGCATACGAAATAGCGTGGTGAGAGTCGCGATGCTCTACATGCTCTGGGGTGAGAGGAATGGAATCTCTATGAAGACGGTGCGCATCGGCATAGTAGAGGATGGTATTCTCGAATCTCTCCACCTCAGCTTCGATTTCGTGATCCTTGAGTTGAGGCTTGAATTGAGAAAGATTGTCGATAGCACGCTTGCCATGAGTGGCGGCAATGACATGTTCGGGATCCTGCCCGATGTCTTTGGCGACCTTGGCCCAAGCAGCTTCAACTGCTGAGATGGAATCTGTGAGCGTACCGTCCTAGGAACTACGTGTGAGTTAAGGAACAGCTAAGAGACAGCGCAGGACGTACCATGTCAAATAGCACGGCATCAGCATAGAAGATTTGAGGGGCGGAAGACATAGTTTAACTATAGGGCAAGTATAGGGACTTGTTTTGGATGGGGGAAGAGGAGCGATGGGTGGGAAAGAGGGATGAACTTGAAGACTTTTAAGAGCGATGGATTTACAACGAGCCTGGAAAACTCCTATTCATGGGATACCTGTAGTTGAATCAACGGTCAAAGAAATCCAACTTGAAGGCATTATCAAACGTTATGCTATTGATTGTTGGTTTGCTTTGACGGCAAATAGGGATTCGTCGGTTATATGTATATATTCCTCTTCCTAGAACTTGGTCAAACGAAAGAGCAATACACTTTCAGTATCGGTGGAAAACCCTGAAAAACAGACAAGCTCACGATGTGAGACGGCCGCTTAATCACGTAGACAGCATGGATCCCAACGTTTACTTACCTCAGAATCCCAAATTCGAGATCGCAGAAACATTGAAAAAGCGCATGGCGTTGTGTTGTATTTGGGCCGGCAAGATTCCCAGTGAACCATTGCCAAAAACTGCGGGGAGCACTCCAATCTGACCGTTCTTTGTATACAAGTTCTTGAGGACGTTTCATGGTAGCGCTATGCGGTGCATCATCGCAGGAAAGTGGTTACATTGCAAGGCGATCGCGCTGGCAAGTGCACTGCACAGCCACATCTGATCTAATCTAAGTAATCTGTGTATAACTGTATGTCGAGGCGATAACACAGGACTGGGCTTGAACGTATCGGCAGTCGAAGTCAGACGACCCAGCAGGTAAGGAAGATGCTCTGCAATTTATAACACATGCATTAATCAATACTGTTAGAGAAGCGAAAGCAGCTTAAATAAAGACAACTCTCCGCACAAGGGTATGTACGGACTACGTAAGCTAAGGTAAATAAATCCCTGAATAAAATCAACAAATCAAAGTATTTCTTGTAGCGGAAAAAGGAGAAGAATATCGCAAGAAAATGCACTAGTGTCATGCGTCGAATTTATTCCACCCTCTATCGCCGGTCTTTCGAGCTCCCAAAGCAGCGACGTAATCCTTGAAGACTTTATAGTGCGAAGACACTGATCCGGCCATCTTATCCGATTCGACGTAATGCGTCTTGAGGATACTCTGTCGGTCGGTGTAGATGAGAATAGGCGCCTTGAACCCTTGACCACGAAGGTACTTCGTGATCTGAGTCCCAGCGTCTTCATTGCGGAATGGTACACCGTCGGGACCGGGTTCTACCCGAACTTGGTCGGATATAAAGCGAATATCGCCTGGATTATCGTGCGCCTTGAGATATTCTATGAGGCCAAAGTAAGCAACCGACGCAGAAGCAGAACTGACTGAATCGGACCTTTATTCACGTCAATCCAAGTTTTCGCCGTCGAGGTTGAGGCCAACTGGATGACAGTGACCCCGTATTTCGTGGCTTCGAGTACTTTGGGAGCATTGCCAACTAAATCGTCGTCGATCCAAATCAGCAAGGGTAATGGAGGATCTAAAACAATTAAGTTAGCCTATTTTCACGAGAGAAAATGCAGGACCCCTATACCTTCAGAATAAGAGCTAATGACTTCCGTCATTTTCCCATTTTTGATCAGTTGTTCGAAGGTTTCGCAAGAGACGTAACCCGTATTTCGTGGGTCAAGACGGAGAAGCAACCTTTTGCAGGCAAGTGGACTGAGATATAGTGCGAGATACGATGAAATATCTACGCAAAAATGGCTGGTTTTGGCGCTTACGGTCTGAAATATTTTAGTCGAGGAAAGAGCGTATCATGGTGAATCACTCACTCCGTCGCCGTAACATTTATCCCAGAAATCAACCACTTCCGGATTTGCAGTGGAGACAGTGGGCTCAATTGTAAATGGAAGTGATTGTATTGGAGTGTCAATTGATAGGGCCCTCTGAGGAGTATGTGGGACGGAAGGAATCACGTTATATCCATGGACATGGTCGACGATTTGGAGTGCCCCCGTCAGCATAATGTAGCGAACCATTAATCGGTCGCGGTCGCCTTTCAGCTGTTGGGTAGCGGTCAGGGGCTGTACCCATCTGAGGAATCGATGGGAACGACTTTCAGTCCAAAGCCGCAGGTGGTAATTTATGTCGCATAATATTTCTTGGATCGAGTGGAGATTGTTCACGAGTGATTGATTGGCTTCCAGCGTTTCAGGGTCAGAAAAGAGGGGTGTCATATTGGTTTGCATCAGCTGGAGAGTACTGGCGATCTCGTTGGTGACATCTCTCATTTCTCCCAACTGTCCTATGTAGGCGAGGATTCCTACAGTAAGGTTGTAGACAGTGCTAGCAACATCCATGGTGGAAACGAGGTTGTGGGGTTTGGTACAGAGCAAAACCCATGAGACGATTCATAGTTATATTGGCGTAATCGTTCCTTAAGGCACGAAACCCGGGTCTTGAAAGAAGACAAGATCCAATTCCGAGCGCTGGAGGCGATACATGTGGGCTGGGTCTTCATGCTTCTCTCTGGAACACATCAAGTTCTGTCCAACGATGATAAGCGCTCTAATACCCAATCCAAAAAAGATCAGATCAGCGATTACAAAGCGGTATTTCGACGTAGGACCTTCGGAAACAATCATGAAGATGTCAGACCGCAAACCGTGGACCTGCGATAGCGAGCAAATAGCGAGAGGCAATCAATTGCAAGAGCTCGCCGCATTTGATCAACATTTGTTTTGAGTTTGTCAATGTTTGTGGCTGCACCGGCTCAGTGGAGTGAGACTCGGGCCGTCCAGACCTTTCCCGTTGGCGAGATTCCTGTCAAACTCCAATGAAATTGTGTCTCGATTCGTAGAATTCCGCGAGAGCTCCAATTCAATCCGATTCTCAATAAATTCCTCGAGCCTTCCGACAAGCCTCTGGAAAGTATAACTGACCAAGAACTGCCGCAAGTCAGAGCGAGATCCGACTTTGACACAATCACAGTAGCACCACATATGGACTACACTCGAGTACGTGCCATCGAGGAGAATGGAAAATTTTAGGAGAACGACAAATGCATGTGTTGGGGCTATTCTCCAGACCTGGTAGGCAAGCGTTAGGTTCGTCTCCAGCGAGGTCGGACTCCGGCCCGTTCTAAGACTTAGGCGCGCGCTTGATGGGAGGCGGACCCCAATTTCCCCAAATACTCAAAGGAAAACAAACTACTGATCGAATATAGCCATAGAAGCCACGAAAAGAGATCGAGACTCTATGTAAATGACCCACAAATCAGCATTCCCCTCCCTAGAGGCTCTTCATTTATTTTTGCGGGTGATGTCACTGGACATGTACATCTCGTAATATTTCTTTCCAGGTCTGCATAGAGGATAAGTCAGCTAAGACGGAACTTGGGGACACCGGGTTGATTGTTTGTGTGGTCGAGCGACGACTCGAGCAATTGTTGTAAGGGATGTGGCGGTGAGTGTTTTATGACCCGTAACGAATGTAAGGGACGAGTTTGGTATGGCCGCACGAGGCCGTTTGAAGCTGTTCGAAGTTCCGAATTTTCCTCGGCTAATTGCAACTTCAAGACGTGGGCTCTTCGTGAATTCGGGAAGGCTTCCACTAGGTACTCCAGGAAGATACGAGTCTCTGCTCATGATCATCAGCGAAGGGGTCGGGGATGGCTTCAAGCTACATTTAGGTCGCAAGCTAAGGATGTTGTTCCGGGGCGAGCCTCCGCTGCTTAAAGTCTAAATCCATTCACTTAACGGCCTTTGCGGGCAAGTAGTAACGAAATGTTTCAACAAAGGCCTCGCCGATAGGCCGAGAACCTTACGTATGTATGTACTGATACTACATTGATCCTGTCAGTGTAAGTAGATGGATACTTCTAATTTTCATCTCTCTTCAGGCTTCCGCCTTCGCCACCCAAGGCGTTCCCATTCGAAACACTTTTTTTATTCTAACGTGCGCAAGTTTAAAAATTATAGAGAAAGAAAACCATGCCAAGGAGAGCTTCGGCCAAGCCGTCTTCGGCTAAGTACATGATAGGTACTAAATATAGGAATCACGTGTAACTCACAGCCATTTCTACATTAACCTTGTGTTCTAGTTCCGTCCTCATTCAAAAATCTCTTTTCATCTCTTACTATTGTCTACGCTTTATTGTCTTGGGACTTGCAATGGCCCTCAGAAACAGATCGAATCTGCATCTTACAATGCCAGAACCAGCTCCAATCGAGCAATGGTGGGAAGGAGGGTCGTCGCCCGGTACGTGTCTCTTTTCTTGTCGTCGTCACTTGCTAGAGCTAGACACTCATGAAAATGTCTGCCACCTTTCTCAAATCTCCGAAATCTCCTCGAAATATGTATTTTCCACCATCTGCTGGCTTTTCGACTCTCACATTCATCGACACGTCGTCCCCTCGCTGGAACATGGCTCCGAAACCGACTTGGAATCTGACGCCTCCACGGAAACGTAAAATACCACCTCCACTGGACTTAGGGAGTATAGAAGAAGAGGAGGGTTCATCAGAATATGACTGTGGATATCTTGATTTGGGCGCCGAAACGCCGTCGGCGAGCAGTCCCAACCTCGTCGAGAACGCAGCTTTTGTCGAGCAGTGGGCCGCTGCTGGCATCGCTGTTCCCAGAGTGCCAGCAAGACGTCCCTCTTGGAGAGCATCCTCTTCGGGCAAGGATCGTGGACGCTCTACTGGTTTGAAGAAGGATGCTGTAGATCGAGACTGTGGGATCTGGTGAGTACTCGAACGATGCACGCGACGAGCTCATCGCTAAAATTACTTTTCATAGTTTCGAGTACGCAGTCGTGCCATGCAGGACGCTATGTTGCGGAAAGATATTCTGTACGGGGCATCTGCAAGATGTACGTGCATCCCGTCTTGTGTTCTCTTCAATTCGTCATTCATCTACTCGATTTTCAGTGGTTGCATGGTCCGAACGCGGAAGGACGGTGTCCAAATTGCGAGAACGCTTGCTCGCTGGAAGGTGGCACTCTCTCACTCGCCCCACCTACCTTCCTCCCCTCCTCCCCGGAAGCCCTTGCTCTGAACAAATGCAATAAGCCTATCCAAGCGAAATCCAAGCCCGGGGTATACTCTTCCTCGCCCCTCACGGCTCTTCAGCCTCATCAGAATGACACACTCCAAAATTCACCTCCCCGATCATCTCCATCCGGGGCATCTCCCAAAAAGACTACGGCATTCCCTCAGGCTTCACCCGATGGGGCTTCGTCCAGTTCGTCGTCCGCCACTGTGTCCTCGGTGTCGAGCGACGAGGAGGTCAACCCAGGACATCCCTACGCGTTTCCTCTCAAGCTCGACGTCGTCGCCCCCTCTGCGAGCTCTGCGAACCTCAGCACCACCCCTTTCTCCGCGTCGTGGGGCGCTATTAGCCGGCTCATGAGCATCGTGACATTCCTGATGTTCTTGTACAAGCTTCTGTCATGAGGTCCTCCGCGGCCTGTGACCCCGTGAGGGGATCACGCTGAGACGAAGCCTCGGAAGATCCCATTCAATCAACCTATCCATTCAATCACTACCACCACTCCTCTGCCCTTGGTATTATCAGACTCATCATCTCGCTATCGCCGACACCATCCTATTTCTTCTCATCATCTTTACGAGTTACGACCCTTCACGACCCTTTAGCATGTTATTATTCGAATCGAGCACTCTCTTCCTTGCCTTTCTTTTCTTTGGCCGCCATTTTCCCTTTTTTTATGGTCATCATAGTTTCGCTTTTTGTTCGTGTCAATCATTGTATTTGTAGCTCAAGATTCATGTCAGTATACGTCTCTTCTTTTCATCTTCATGGCAGCCTGTGGGAAACCCACACGTGATCAAGGTCCGGAAGCGCGGCGCCGGTTATCCATTTAAAATTACTTCTGTTTCCCAACTGAGTCTGTTCCCTCCTCGTCTCGAATCTCATCCTCGATCCATGTTCTTGGAAAGCAAGTCACGAAATACTTGGGAGACTAAATACTGGGAGCAGAACAGGTGCAAGCTCACGAGCACGCTTATTCTACTTATCAAAACTGAAAATATAGGTGGTGGCGGAACAAAGTCTAGAGAGCTCAGAGGACGCTACAGTCTCTTTGACTTTCTTACCCCGGGAAGCTAGCCATTATGGCATGACGCACACTGGCGATATACGGCCTTACCTTCGTGTATCCATAGAGGTCGACAATTCAGTCCTGTTTGACGCCTTCCTCTTTGCTTATCAGCCCCCATCGCTCGATCTGTTGCTATCTGTGCTCGCTGCCATCTGTTTCTCCTTGTGGAAATCTTGTCCTCGGTCTCCTTTCCGCTTCATCAGATGTCGCCGTCTTCTGTCTCAATGCCTACTTACTATTCCACCTTTTGCACTTGGCTGCGCGCATTCTTGGGTTTACCTTAGGATTGTAAGATCATGAAAAGGATAGCTAGATTTACTCTGTTTGAACTTTGATGAGCAGTTGGAATCCGAGCGAGGCGTACGCGTTCGGCGTGCTCTGAGATGGCTCCCTCGATCCTCCTCCATGCCGAAGCCTCTATTGGTGCCACTTTCACCTGATCTTTTCCCTCTTCGGAAATAGGACTCAACAGTAGGAAGTTTTCAAGGTCGTCGTTTCACGATCAACGCCAGCAGCCCTGGTCCCTAGGTTGTATTTACAGTATCTTCTGCGTCAGATTGTCTTAGTGTGTGCAATGGCTTCTCGCCTCCAGCGTTGCTCCAGCGCACTGTGAATGCCTCATATTACGAAAAACAGGACCGTGAGCCCTCTGAGTTGAGCCCAAGTTCGGGTTTGGCCCGCATGAAAAATTAGAATTCAAAAGTCCTTCGCTCGACCAAGAAAGGAAGATGTTAACATTCGCAACATGACAACACCGTATCAAACTTGAATAAAGTACAGAACTTGAGAAAAGAAAGGGTAGAAGTACTAGTATAAACAACAATTCTACCGAGAAGATATTAGAAAAGCAGAGATCAAGCTTAAAGCTTAATGGCCGAGTCCTTCGTTCCCAAGAATCTTTCTGACACATCAATAGACAACTCGAATAAAGGCATTTTCAAACCGGATTCTTCAATAGATCCAGCGCACATCCCAGTTGTGACAACCTTCCGCGTCCAAAAGCCAGCTGGGAGGCTCCACAATGCCAAGAAACTCTTGAATGACTCGAACGTCGTCCGTGGGTGGGGTCCGATTGCCACGTTTGTAGTTGGTCGTCAAAGAGATGCAAATGAACGACTTTTTCGACAATGCGCCACAGAGCTCGGGGGTACACGAACGAATACCGAGTTGCTCGCGCACCATCTTCACTAATTTATCTTGCGTGCCCAAGTTGCTCATGTACTTAACTCCTGGGACTTTCCCGGGTGGCACGGGGGTTAAGTCAAGAAAGCCGCATCGACTCCCCATTTCAAACAATTCTGCATTAGTATAGGGCCATCCGTAGTGGAAGCGAGGAGGCTGAACAAAAAGACCGCGTTTTGGGATGAGTCCTTTCGGAAGGTGCTCGACAGGCATCAGCTTGAGTACTGCAAGTTTTCCTGCCTACTAGATATCAGTGAAAGGCGGATGAAAGAATCGTACATTTGCTTACGCGAAAGCCAGCACTACCATCCTGGGGCGGCTGGAATTCGAATGGAAGGCGGTCATACTGAGAAGGATCGAATTTTATTGTTGGCCGAGGTCGAGACATGAAGTTGATGAACGTATGAGGCAGGTTGGAGGCAGACGCGGTGCCGCAGGTTAAATACCAACAGTCACACCACGTGATACTGTGATCCGTGATCATTGGTACCAAGAATTGTATGACCTATGAGCCCATCTCCTACCGTTTTCAGCTTTTGCGCATGGAGCCGCTGGGCTTACTAGGTATAGAGCGCAGTTGAAAATGCCGGCTACACGCGTAGGCGGAGGGACGGAAGGTTGGAGGCAGCTGCAGCGCAGGATCGGGAGGTGGGGCGTGCATGAGGAAACCAATGCGCTAAAAGATAGCGAGAAATAGGATAGCGTGCGTCTCAGGGTTTGAACAGGCAAGTCATCCAATCTTGTGCACCGCGACTTGAGGTTGTGAATGGAGAGACGACAGTGGGGCGGGCAGCGACACGGCGAGAGGAGCGAGGGCTTGGCGTAGGTTCTGCATCACGAACGGGTAAGTAAATGGCTGTTATGATGGGTAATTGTTGATAACTAACCGTTACCTCATCGTTTCACCCTCTCTTCGCTGTCCTCCCTGTCCTCCACTGCCGCATCCACTACGCAGACGCCCTCCCAACCCCGCAGCTTCGACCATGTGCCTCCAACTTGGCAATGATAAACGGGCGGCGTTTTTGTATCGGTTACAAGGTCGGATATCTGTTAAGAGCGGCGAGGCGGAGGGGTAAACATACATGTTAGTAAATTCAACGATCGACATTGTCAGCCACGAAAAACTAACCTCCTAAATACCAAGGCTCTTGACGAGGGGGTTGCTGGGGAAGCGGGAGGCCAAAATCTACAGCGAAACGATGAAGACGCTGAATGTGAGGGAGGACTGGAGCATGATGGGGCATGTTCGAGGTATAGAACGACTTGACAGGCCCGCAGGTACCACATTGGCTCCAGAGGTGGTTGCTCCAGAATGCCTCTCTAAGAGCACGGCCCTTGTCGTTCTAGGTTAAGAGGAGGTGGAGGGCGACTATGACGCCTTGGAATTCAGAGCCGCGACCAATGGTTGACGGCGGTGGGGGAGAAGTCGCAGATGTTAGTGGAGATGAACAGGTTGTGCCGGAGTCGAGACCATGGCCCTTCTGGAGGAGCTCGTCGAGGAGGATGACGATGAGGGTAGCGACGATGAGTTGGATGAGCAGGGGCAAGCAGATGCCGGTGCCGATGTCCTTAGGTTGACTGTAGAGACCAGTAAGCACGTAGACGGCAGCCTGAACGAGAGAGATGATAAGAGCGAACGCTGTGATTTAAAGTTGTTAGTTAGGAGAGAGGTGAATACCAATAAAAGTTGAAATGACGAAAGCAGAAACACACTGAACATCACTGGATTAAAGGCGAGCAGCGTCATTGTATTCGAAAACATGAACCAAGTGGGAATAAAGGGCGAAACAAGCAATGTACTACTCACGTTTCTAAGCGCCGCTGAGCTAAGCCCGACCCTCCTTGGCCGCAAAGTCCACAATCTCCTTGCATTCTCCTTCGGCGTCCCTCTTGCAATCCCTGTCCTCACCATCCAGCTCCTCCTCGCATCAGACTGGATAATCAATAATCAACAGCTGGGGTTTTGGTGAGGGCGCTCTCGACCTGCCGATGCAGAATCCGAGGGTGTAAGCCCAAGCCCGGCCTTCCTCCTTCTCGACCTTGGTTCTGGTGCTAACATCGCTGGCTTTCTTCGCAGGTGATACGCCCCGGCTTTGGGTCTGCGTCTCCTCGTTGTGATCGTTGGTGCCAGCGGTGGACGCGAATATGTTTACCGTTTCGCTTTCACACAGGATTCGGAGTCGTGGGTGAAAGGAGGGGCTGGTCATGGTGTTGAGTGTGGTAGAAACACTAGACATAGGCCGAGCATGGCAAGAAAGTGTAAGTTGTCGAGAGGCGAGTACAGGGTGTCGAATGCAGAAGTGAAGTTGGTGGTGATGTTGAGATCAGAGATGGGGCTAAGTGGCTGGTCCTGCACTGAGTTGAGGCGAATTTCGTCAAATGCCGGCGCCGACGCGGATGGAAGTTGAGGGCTAGGATGAGAGCTAGGATGAGGTGGCAACGAATCTCCTAGTGAATGGAGGAAGCAGACGACTGAGGCCGAGCCCTTCCCGGTCATCGTCGTCGTCGTTGTCATGCGATATGTTGTCATGCGATAAGCGACGCTGATTCCGCCAACGCGTCACATGCTCTGCAGTTACCACGTGCCCACATCGCGTCAGGAGTCGCTCGCCAGCAGGACCCCTGATAATGAGGCTCGTTACTCATACATGTTGCGGATACTGGATAGCGGATACTGAGTTTGAAATTAGCCTTACATAATCCTGTGTAGCCAACAGACGTCACTGGCTCAATGAGACACGATATTGGCCTACGACGCGTCTCTTCTTATACGACGCGTCTCTTCTTCTATTTATTCTACAAAACAGCTAACGTTGGTTCATACCGTTGAACATAGCCCTCATCCATATCCTGTGAGTTTCCCTCGGTCCCTCGGTCTTTGATTTTCAGTATCCATTTATGGCTGACATCGTGTAAAAAAGAAGCAACGAGATCGCATGGACGGGCCAGGAAGCGCACACAGCATGCAATTCAGACAAGGTAAGTAAACCAGTCCGTTTTGTTAGGTGCTGGTTTTGAACTGCCATGCTTTCACAGATGACGTTCGAAAGCCGCACGGTCCGAACGTCGGGAGCAGTTCTCCTCATTCCACAACCACTACCAACGACACATCGAGCTCCATCGATGACCACAATGCCGCATCATCGTCGTCCATGATCGTTTCCAACACTGGGCCTCCAGCACCCAATTCCAGTCCACTAGCTCGATGTAAAACGGGTTCCCAAGATCGGCCTCGCAAACGAGGTCGTCCCCGTTCTGCAAAAGTGGAGGCCACAGGGCCCAAGCGTCCAGTAGGGCGTCCTCGCAAACACCCCAATCTGTTGGCACCTATTGCTCAGCGTCCAGTGGGGCGGCCACGGAAGCAGCCTGTGGCGGCGGGAGGTGTTGTGATTGATTTCAGAAAATTTGTAAGTTCTATCTTCAAATTTCAAACTTAACTTTACTGATAGTTTCGCAGATTGTTCCTGGTAGTACAAGGGCTCAACTTCCTGGGCCATCGTTAACTCATCAGGAACAGCCACCACCGCCACCGTCTTCTGAACAGCCGCAGCCGCCCACTCCACCAATCTCAAGCCTTGTACTGCCGATGGAACCTACAGACTCAGAAACCCCCGCACTCCCGCAAGCTGTGATTCCTGATGAAGATCCGGACCGTCCTATCGATGAAGAACCTGATGAGGATGGTGATAGTAGTGGGATGGATGGAGTTGGTGATGGCTTGGGTGAGGAGGATGATGCCGACGAAGATGAGGATGGTGACAGCGACGATGAACACGATGGCGAGAATGAGACATCTCACCACACAAAATCACGAAAGGCTCGTCCTCTGCCATCGTGGTTGATGGAACCATTCAATGTCTACGTCGGAGAGTCTAGTGCAGCAAATCGCGATGAGCGAGGGCTTCCGCCACTGTATGCCAAATTGAAATCATTCTACTTTCCACAACGCTCGACATTCTTCCTTCTGGGTGTGCAGGCATTAGCACCTCCTGTCCTCTACAACCCACGCTTTTTTCTCTGGGATCCAGAGCCACTCTGCGATGCCATTCCCTGTCCGAACTGTGGCAGACCACTTCAACGACATAGTGTCATCCCACGGCCGCGGCAAGTCATCGACCTCGACTCGCGGATTTGGATCATCGGCTACCGATATCGTTGCCGACTCTGTATCCATCCCAAGTCTGGAAAGAACACTGTCACCTTCCAGAGCTGGGATGCCCGGATACTCGCTGTTTTGCCCCCTGCGCTTGCTGCTGAGTTCCCTGCGAAGCTTACCCATCGCAGCGGAATCTCAAAAGCACTCTTTTCGTTCATGCGATCATGTTTTCAGAACGGCATGGGGGCCAAACGATTCTCGGATGCATTACGTGTGCAACATCTGCTTCGATACGACCACCTCCATCTGCAATACCTAGATTTCTTGGCCACACGTAATTTAGATAGCTGGGCTGGCCAACGTTATATGCCCTTCCTCCCTTTCAATGATATGAGCCCTCTTGGCCCTCATGGCTTTGTACCAAGTGCCCAATGGCTGCGCAATCTATACGACAACTACATTGAGAGTCATCGGCAAGATTTCAATCAACATATGGCTCTTCTCACGGGTGAAGTTTGCGCCATCGATCATAGCCATAAGGTAGGCTTTCTGTCTTTTCTGACTGCTCTTCTTGTATCTAATCTACGTTGTGCAGATTACGAAGCATATCGCAAAGGTTAATGGCGAGCGCGTCTTTAATGGCCTTCTTACAGTCACGAATGAGAAGGGAGAAATCCGATCCTGTAACCTTGTTGCCACAAAAGCTCATTCTCAATTTGAGCTTGCGCTTGTGCGAATGCGCGAATCACTTCATATGTATGGCCACACTCAGCCAACACTTTTTTACACCGATAACATGTCTGATAAAGCATTCTTGGAGACGTCATTTCCATCTTTACGTGACGACATTGTGCCGGTTGAAAAGTACAGCAGTCTCGAGCCGTTCATGCTTCCCACTGACGTCAAAGTGGAGGTAAAGGATGAAGCATCATCGATGAATGCTGCACTCTCGACAATTCTCGACAATCTTCCACTTGAGGAGTCAGACCCCGATCTGGTGATTGGCTTCGATGCTGAGTGGAATGTCAGCATCTCAGATGGTGGGGTTTTTACTCGGGGTGAGGTTGCTGTTGTTCAGATTGCATATGAGCGGCGAGTTTATATACTCCAGGTACTGCTTTCTGCTGCCCTATCTTGTGAATGACTCTAATAATTCAGTATTAGGTCGACAAAATGTTAGTGCACAGCAGCCTTCCAGAGAAGCTGGTTATGCTTCTTAGTAATCCACGAGTTCGAAAGGCGGGGCGGCAGGTTAGCAGTGATCTAAAGTATCTGCATGATTGTGTCAACAATGCACCACCGTTTGTCGGTGCCCTCGATCTCGCCACCTTTGCAAAGGAACGGCATGTCGTGGCAAACACAAAGTGTAGTCTTGAAGATCTATGCACTATCGTCCTTCGAAGATGCCTTAGCAAGAATGTTTCAGAGCGGTTGAGCATGGCTTGGGAGCAACAAATTCTGACGACCGAGCAAATCCGATATGCAGCGACTGATGCCTATGTCCCACTTCTCCTCCATGAAGAACTGTCAAAGCTCAGTATCCCGAAACCACTTCCTATCAATCCAGTTCCACGTACACCTGTCCTGCTTTACAACACTGACAACACTGTTCTCATTGCACGTGGTCATCTACCAGCTACTTCCAACCTTGCATTTTTTGACGGGATTAGCATTTCGCCATCTCGAATCCTTCTCAACATCTCAGAAGTCCTTGTACCAGCAGCCATTGTTTCAACCCATCATAAACGTGCACTGACAACATTCGGTTCTCCTCCATTTTCACTTGTCTGTCTCCGCAGTCACGTTCGAACATATGATCCTCTTTCGAGCTGTCTGCCATCATCTGGCACAGTATCAAGTCAGGCCTTGCCAACTTCGCTCGCAGATTCCATCCCGCCAACATCAAATCCTTCACAACCAGATGTTGGTGAGGTGATCAGCGCAAACAGCAGTCACAACACTGAGTCCGAGTCTGAAACTGCTCATGCGAACAATGATGTGCAACTTGAAGGAGATGCAAACGTGGATGGTATTGGTAACCTGGTTTGCAGTGTTGATGACTCAGGCTTGCTGGGCTCGGTGGCTGTGGACAGCTCAGAATCTCATCTGAAGGACATTGATCCAGAGAGCGACAAATTTGGGAGAGAGATCCTTGCCGATAAGCCTAGTACAGAGTCTGATTGGGAGCCCATCATCCGAAGTCGGGTTTTGAAGGACGTCTTCCATGTCTTCAACATGCTTCGAGTGGCAGTGCATGGCGTGCGGAACGAGTTTGGCCGTTTGCTACGAGACGCAATCTTCATACCAGATGAGCAAGACCGAGCACGCATTGCAGCCTGGGGTGCAACCCTTCAGCCACCAATGACATTTGAACAGTTGCGGGCAACACGCCCTGCATGGCTATGGCGACGATGTAAACGAAGTATCCCGCCACCAAAGATTCTTTATCCACTTGTCGAAAAGGTGTTCCTAACATATGGTCCTCTAAAGGATGCGACGACAAAACTTCCACTATTTAATCACCAGAATTGGCGGACTTCAAAGCAAATCCTCGAATTGATCCGCCAAGGATTTGTTTCGGACCCACCTGGCATTCCGCTTTACATGACCATTGGTATTGACTCGAAGGCGGGAAATCTCCCAATTTATCGCTGTTTCCGTGGCACTAACTTCACAGAAGGTGGAGTCCATACACATCTACGTTCACGGCTTCCCACATCAGGTGTCTCTATTCGTCACATAAATGCATGCTTATCTGACTTTGTACTTCAACATAACTTACGAGTGCGTCTTTGCGATATCTCTTTAAAATTGCGCACCATGCTAAATTCTTATTGTAGGTCGGCACTTTCAATAGCACTGGGCAACAATACCGAGGACATTATTCAATATGGCTTACCAACAAGCTGCAAGAGCGTTTGGTATTTCTCGAAGATGTTTTAATCTGCCCGCTTGTGATCAAGGGGTGGGTCAATGGCAACCTCTATCTGCCTACGACAGAGGCCCTCGGCATTCTTCCTATCCCATTGGATATTCGTGCAACAAGTGGAATGGCCGAGTTCAACCCCAATCTTGACCAGAAACACTGCCATCACTACCTCGCTGGGATGCAGGGTACACGCAAAGCCATTCTTCCAGTACATACACCCGCCGAACATGACCTATTCCATACGTTGATGAAATCCGACCCCGCTTTCACCTCACGCTCAGCCGGGCCGAACTGGAAATTGTGCATAAAAGTCTGGAACAAGCACGCAGATAGCAGAAAAGACATATACTACAAGGTAAGCAATGCACGAACACTATGACAGATGGTACCAACTAACATAAGCCCCAGTTGGTTGAACAACTCAAGACGTACTATTTGGAATGGATGACAAACCTGAACGTTAAGCAGTCACTGTCTCTATCTTCGGGTCTGCGACACCCCGTGAATTTGGCAATAAGGGACCCCGCTCGGTCAACACTTGCCCCTCCAGTTCCAGTCCGCCCTCTCACATCACCCGCAGTAACGAAAGGGTTTAATTTACCAGAACCCCGAGTTGACGCCGCCCAGTTACCGCAAGATGAGTCGACTCCGCCATCAATGTCCTATTCTGCAAGCGACATCGCACCTCCACCCCAAACACCTGGCTTTCCCTCGCAGTCAGCCATTACAGCCCAGGTGGTGCAAAATCCACGCAACGTAGGCCTGGCAAAATCGGTTGCTCGCAAACGTGTTGCGGCCGAGATGGAGCGGTCGCGCCCACAAAAGAAGCAACGGCAGGCTCGTACATGCAGGAAATGCAAGCAGCCTCAGTGTCCTGGCAGGCAGAGTGTCCGAAATTGCCGCAATCCATGTCAAGACTGCAGGAAGGTGAATTGTCGAGGGAGGAATCCTCACAAGCCAGACAAGAAGTGCGACGTTGCGTGGGACTAGTAGTTTGATTAGATTACGCTTCAACGCATCTAAAAGTTGATAATCTGTCCAATTGACGCACCTTCGAGATGATCTAAGCGAGTATCCGGGCAGCCCTGTAGACCAAATCAGGAAAATGTCAAGAATTCAGTGAGAAAATACCTTGTGAACCGAAGTGGCACCCACGCTAAGCGAGTATCTGGACAAACCAGCTCGCCAATATCACTTTTCTGTGTTGAAGCGCCCACGTCATGCACAGCGCTGATGTCGAGCAGGTGTGAGTCCCCGAGGTGCAAATTTCGGTGCAAGCTTCTGGCTGTTCCTCAGTCTCTCTCCTCGCTCGCTCTCCTCTCACGATTTTTGATTTATTTTTAATTATTTTCTAATATTTTGCAACATACACCAGTATCCGGCCGATAATGATGGGCAAGGTCGGATACTGAAATTTCCTTATATGGTGCGCCATAGGTGGACAAAAAGGAGATAATGTGCCATTTCTGAGCTTATTTTGGAAACAATGCTCAAACTTTGGGTGGAATTAATGATTTGGCCCAAAAATGGCTAATTTGGTCCAAAAGCCCTGGCCCCATTGGCCGGTTTTTGCCGAAAATGGCCATGGGTGGACAGTATCCGACCTCCCCCAGCACTAACAAGGGTCCTTCGCCAGCGAACTCGTGTCACGAGGGTCATAATGAGCGGCAGCTACTTATGTTGTTGGCAATGACAGGCATCTGCCGGACCACCCTCCTCACGTTCTCCTGCCGCGTACGCAGCCTTCTCCTGTTCCCACATCACGCGGGGGCTAACTCTCAGGTGCCTACGTGAAATCTGGGCGTGGGTCGTGCACCTGTCGAAAGCGGACTTTTTGAAGGGCGAGTACGGAGTATCGGTTGTGTAAGTCTGTCTTCAGTGCAAGTGTTAAGACGTAGTTGGGTGAGTGATTGTGTAGCGACCATCGGGCTGGCGCCTCATCCTCTCCTTCGTCCTACTCGGCATCTCCTTCAGATGGCATATCCCCCTTATCCTGCTCCTATTCTTCCCATATATCAGGCTTGAAATTCGATGGCGACGGTGCCATCGACCCAGCAGATGTACGAAAGTGTGACTTGGCGTCCAGTTTCTCGACCTTCCTCGGTTACCACTCTCACGGGTGATCTGTCTGAGAGAGAGGCTGGCGATGAGGACGGTAAGGTGTCGACGGAGGGTAGGGGTGGAAACAAGGGAGTAAGTCTAAATAGAGGCGTAAGTAGAGTATACGGAATAGAAAACATGACACGTACGTACCTCCTGAAGAGCCGTCGCCCATTCATTCAAGGGTGTATCTCCTTATCGCGGTGCGAGGTGAGAAGAAGCGGCCCAGCAGGCGAGCGCCAACGGGCGTGGGCTAATGCAAGCAGGCGGCATGCGATAGGAACATCTTGACTGTGAAAAGCTGATATCAACACTTGAGTTCAGTAGATTGAGAAGAGAAGCAACGAACTTACAAGGCGCGAAGACCAAAAATGGACAAACGGTTGAGAAAGAGCCACAGAGACGATGGGCAACGATTAGGCGAATTACACCAATCCGAGAGAAGGCAAGCTATTGCGAGTTATACTCACAGCATGCAGAAAGAGAACAGTAGACATTGCGGAACAAATAAAAGCTTTCGAAACAAACAGCCCAACCTCGGGCCGGATCACCACCGTCTATAGCTGCTTCAAATCGAAAGGAAGGTCTTTGTCCGCCGCTCCCTCGCTACTCTCGCTCTGCTTTCACCTGCTAACACGGGAACACCAGCGACTTCCAGGACAACGGCCTCCTCACTACTTCCAATACCTGGTCTAGCCCCTCATCCTCACCGTAAGTTCGCCCAGCAACGAGGACCCAGAACTGATGGAGACACTGAGTCTCGGAGGCAACATGAGCTATTGCCGAAATGGCCAACCCGAAAGCGAGCTATTGCAAGCTGCTCTTCCACAGGCGTCTGGTCATGGGGACCATCACTCTTGAAAATGGGGGGTCAGTTAATTTTCTCCAGGAATGGGTGTCGGGGGAGAACACGAAGTCGGTAGTGGAACCATTTAACATTAGTTGGACTTCATTTTCGAGCCGCTTCTGAGCCTATTTTTTGAGAAAAGCAGAAGGAAAAGCTACATCAAAATGAAGTGAAAAGCGACCGAAAAGCGCCTTCGTAAAACATCCTAACGGTACTGCGATAAATAATGGAAACTGTAGCAAAAAAAATACATCAGAGTAGTTAGGAGAAATAACACTCAGACCATGTCTTGCCAATGGAAAGATGGCAGGAATAGTCGATGAGAGTGGTGCCTTCAGGACCGATAACAAGTGTGTTACGAGGATAGGGCAGCTGGGTACGAAAGTGGGGTGATATCCAAAAACAGAGGACATTGTGAGCAGTTATCCATCCATCTTGTTCGAATGTGAAATCTTCCACGGACAGAATATCGCTGTGTACATGGTGAGATAATAAAGAAGCATCGACTGAGATGTCAGTGAAGGTTTCAGCAACGGCGTTGCCAGTGCGTGCATCCCATACTCGGATGGTTTCATCATAAGAGCCAGAGACGATGCGCGTGCCGTCGGGAGAGAATGCAACTGACTGGACTGTATGTGTGTGCCCTTTGAATGGTCCAGCGACGGTGTCGCCAGTACGTGCATCCCATACTCGGATGGTTTGATCCTCGGAGCCAGAGACGATGTGGGTGCCGTCGGGAGAGAATGCAACTGACTGGACTGGATCTGTGTGTCGTGTGAATGGTCCAGCGACGGTGTCGCCAGTGCGTGCATCCCATACTCGGATGGTTTGATCGTTGGAGCCAGAGACGATGCGCGTGCCGTCGGGAGAGAATGCAACTGACCTGACCGAATTTGTGTGCCCTTGGTCCAGCAATGGTGTCGCCAGTGCGTGCATCCCATACTCGGATGGTTTGATCCTTGGAGCCAGAGACGATGCGCGTGCCATCGGGAGAGAATGCAACTGACCAGACCGAATTTGTGTGCCCTTCAAATGGTCCAGCAACGGTGTCGCCAGTGCGTGCATCCCATACTCGGATGGTTTGATCCTCGGAGCCAGAGATGATGTGCATGCCGTCGGGAGAGAATGCAACTGACCAGACTGAAGATGTGTGCCCTTTGAATGGTCCAGCGACGGTGTCGCCAGTGCGTGCATCCCATACTCGGATGGTTTGATCCTTGGAGCCAGAGACGATGCGCGTGCCATCGGGAGAGAATGCAACTGACCAGACCGAATTTGTGTGCCCTTCAAATGGTCCAGCAACGGTGTCGCCAGTGCGTGCATCCCATACTCGGATGGTTTGATCCTCGGAGCCAGAGATGATGTGCATGCCGTCGGGAGAGAATGCAACTGACCAGACTGAAGATGTGTGCCCTTTGAATGGTCCAGCGACGGTGTCGCCAGTGCGTGCATCCCATACTCGGATGGTTTGATCCTTGGAGCCAGAGACGATGCGCGTGCCATCGGGAGAGAATGCAACTGACCAGACCGAATTTGTGTGCCCTTCAAATGGTCCAGCAACGGTGTCGCCAGTGCGTGCATCCCATACTCGGATGGTTTGATCCTCGGAGCCAGAGATGATGTGCATGCCGTCGGGAGAGAATGCAACTGACCAGACTGAAGATGTGTGCCCTTTGAATGGTCCAGCGACGGTGTCGCCAGTGCGTGCATCCCATACTCGGATGGTTTGATCCTCGGAGCCAGAGACGATGTGGGTGCCGTCGGGAGAGAATGCAACTGACCAGACCGAATTTGTGTGCCCTTTGAATGGTCCAGCGACGGTGTCGCCAGTGCGTGCATCCCGTACTCGAATGGTTCCATCATCACCGCCAGAGACGATGCACGTGCCGTCGGGAGAGAACGCAACCGATAAGACCTTTGAATCTGTTTTCCATATTCCGATAGCTGCACTTGGCCAATGCTCCACCCCACTCCCCTTTACATCTATCAGCCCTCGTGTGCGTCCCCAGTAGTTTTCATGCACAGAATTGGACCTTGGGCAGAATGGCAATCCAGAAATGTAGATATGTGGTGTGCTACGCATACACGCCCCAGCTGCAAAGCGCGCTACAAACGCTTCTGCATCAGCCACTTGTTTGCGCGTATTGATATCGGAATCCTTTTTACATGATCTCAGTTTGAAAGTCGACATCGCGGGTGGCACGTTCACTTACCTTTGGCAACCAGTGCTGTACCTGGCGCAGTATCTCCCCACCTATCGCCATGCGTCGTTCAAGGTTAAGTACCTCCATCCAGAACAATAGTCGATGCGTCAGAAAGTCGACAAGCCTTATGCGGACCATGACTGTGGAATTTCCTTGTCGAAGATGCTCGACCCAGTACCGACATGCGTATGAGAGGGCAGCAGAGATGGATTTCTCGATTCGTTCCTGTAAGTCTGACACATCCTTGTCGAACAGGAACGACGATTCTAGTTTGCAAATGTTAAATTTCAGCTGTGCCTTCATCACGTCGAAGCAACCGTTGGCTAGGATTTCACTGTGCTGAGTCGTTTCACAGTGGAACTCCTCTGATCGACGTTTGTCGAAAAGATAGTCGGGAAACGATGCATGGAAAGGGGAAACCAGTCCCTGTACGCCCTCTTGCACGTGTAATATCGATCGCAGTGGCTGTAACGAAAAGCGAACTCGCTGTTCAGCGAGATTAAGAAGCGACGCCAATGTTCGGACAGTCATCGGTTCCTTTGCGCATACCACTGTCCGCAGCGTAAGCAGAATATCGTTCACCTCCTGCTCTTCGAGGCGTTTTCGGTCGACAGCTACAGAAAGAATGCCCGTGTATAATCCATTGAGTTCGTCATGCTGTTTGCTCGACCCAGAGACCATTCCCAGCATTGTCCGCAAGCGAGCGCTGGAGTTCACGGGAAGATCGCCTGGATGAATATATCGCACAGCTGTCGCGGCATAAATGAACAGTTTCCCGGCAAGCTTTGCGAGCCGTTCCACTTCGTTGGGTGATGGGGGTGGGGACATGGATCCAAGCGCCTCGGTGACATACTTCTTGATGTCCGCTTCCACGATCGATTCCTCGATGTCGTGCAGATGCAGTACAGAACGCGAATATCCTGGCGCCAACATCTTCACACGAATTGAAGGCTCCGGTCTACTTGTGACGAAGAACTTGAGGGGGAGGTCCGCTGCGAGCTTCAGCAGTGTTTCAAGAAACAGCCGGAATGCGTCGCCATCGTCGCACTCGTCCAACGCGTCGACCACAATGACCACGCTTTCTGGCATCGCGGTTTTCACCGCTTGCATCGGCTCCTGGACGAGCTTCTGGAATTGCCATTTGACGTCTAGCTTGCTGGCCTCTGGCTTCTCTTCTAGGATTTTGCACAGCGCCGATCGAAATGCAGAAGAGTATTGAGCGAGTTGGTATGCGAGGCTGGGCACGATGTTGTTGACATCGCGGCACAAGGCTGAGATACGAGAACAGAAATAGTTGCCGCCTAGTCGCCTGTTCTCCTCCAACCACTCGCACAAGCTGTATACGATCGTCGTCTTGCCAGTCCCCGCCATCCCGTTCATCCAGTACACCTTAGCCCCTTTCGGATCTACGACCCAGCCTTTTAGATCTTCTAGGATCTTCTCGCGCGTCTCTGCAGTGCACCCGCGTCGCTCGATGGTCGTGGAGTAGCTCGAGTTATATCGAGCGTCGTCCACTGGGGACATGTCTTTAAGTAATGTTGTCTACCAGTGGAATGTCAACTTAGTTATCGATGCTTGGTCAGATCATCCTACCTCGCGCTGTTTTATTGCATAGTCCCAAGTCCGAAGACTAATGAGTCTGTCAGACTCGGCACCGGATACGAATTGTTGTGTACTCACTTGCAGTTGACGAAACAATGACTCTATCCGACGATACCGCTGGACCACATCTCCCTGGTCCTGATTCGCTTCAATTATTCGCATTATCTTGCCGCGCTCTTGCTGTTGGCCGATGTGTGTCAATTCCGCGTTGATTGATCTGCAAAGCTTGTCACTAACACCCGACGCCTGTGCGAGCATCTGACACTCACTCCATGATACGCGCAACGCTGCCGCTAACGTCTTCTGCGACAAGCTTGGTTACATACGGGGTGATAGTGTTCGCCATACTTGTGAGTTCCATCGCAAGTTTTTCATATTCTTCACGATTCCCAGCGACTGCCTGCGATATAAATCAGACAAGGTAAAGAGTGTTGAATCCACAACCGTAACCTACTTGTGTCAGATTCAGACAGGCGACTAACCCACCGACAGCTGACTGGAGAGGAGGACACGCGGCTGCGCTCTTTTCCAGAAGTCGGAGCGCCGTTTCCAGCCCGTTCCATGTCACACCCCAAGGATCAGAAGAACGCTGAGAAGAAGAGTCAGGAGTTGTCAATATAGCGTCCTGAGATCGATTCCTTTCCACACCGGGAGCGTCATTGGGTATATTGGCGGTACTGGTTCCAGGCAGAGCACGGTAATGCGGAGACGACGGGGGTGAAGTTGGCAATATAGTGTCTCGACCACGTCGCAGCGCCTTTGTAAGGCGGTGGATCCTAGAAATTTTTGCTGGAGGGGGAGACGCCATCGTAGTCGAGGAAGCGGAGAGATCTAATAGCGCTCGTAACCAGTCCTGAGTATCATGTGTTGGACATGCGGCGTAAGCCATCTAAGCCTGTAACTGTGTAAGGGGGCCTCAGGCTGTGCTGGAAAGGAGATTATGGTTCACCAAATGCACCATAACTATTTTTAGCGCCCCCCCGCGCTCATACTCGGATCCCCCCTCACAGACTGTAACTTCGTTTTCTGACTCTATGGCATTTACATCACTACTCGAGTACATAGAATAAATATATGTCTTTCCTTGCAAATAGAGAGTTCGATACACAGGCTACCTTGGTTTGGGCCTTGTGATTTCAGAGTCATTCACGGCCACTTCAGAGCGATGATCGCCAATTTGAGAGCAATGTACTGAAATTGAAACAGGTACTTATGCACTCCTAGTGATATAAGCACTGCAGAGCGAGAAAAACAAAATTACGGTTTGTTGGGGGGGACAGAGTTGCGAGCGGGGGCTAAAAATAGTTATGGTGCTGCCACCCCCTTTTGCGGAATGAATGAGGAAGATGGCATGATAGATAGCAATATTAAAAATATCTTTGAAGCATTAAAGTCCTAGAACGGGTGGTGAAGACAATTGAATGTAAAAAAAATTTGCATGAACTCGAAGCTGTGAAGAAGATGTTGCATGCCGAAATCTCAAGAACTCTCGGAAGATGTGATTTGAAATTTCTCTCGCGAGAGGCCTGTGTATCGAACTCTCTATTTGCAAGGAAAGACATATTTCTATTCTATGTAGTAATGCAAATGCCCTAGACTCTAGAGCCAGATAACGAAATTACAGTTTGTGGGGACCGAGTTGTGAGCGGGGGCTAAAAATAGTTATGGTGCATTTGGTGAACCATATGAGATTGCCGAACTGCCGAATGTCGGCATTGAACTCGCCTTCTTTCCCAAATACCATGTCGTCCTCCTTTAGACGGACACACCTGCCCACTAGGCATGCATTCTCAATGTTCAGGCAACCTCAGATATGTTTAATGATCTGAAGAACTTCAGGACCCACAGGAGTAGCTCCAGCCTCCGCCGCAACTCCTTGGCTCCATTGAAAGGAAGATCTGGATGTGCACTATGGTGTCTTGTGCGCAAAGGTAGAGCTCATGGGAAATGACGCGGATAAAATCTACAGGAACATGTAAAGGTGAAGTCCAAATAGTCTACCCATCCATCTCGTGTTTAACTTTATCCCCCGTTTTAGCCCATCAAACTCAGCACGCAAACATCGCACATTATGTCGTTGCACCCTCTTAAGTACTCTCGAACGCCAAAGAAATTACATCCCAACAACTTCCTCATACTATTTCCAACGTTTTCGCTGAGCTGGGTCCCTTTTGATATGATTGTGCGCCGGCTATATGGAATGCAGCTCAATGGAAACAGTTGTGTACTACTCACATTGAGACCGGACCTTCACTAATTTTGAACTCTAGATCGCTCGCCCTACATGCCAGTGAACTCTTTCTCTTCCTCTGACTTTGGGCTCTCGGCTGCGCTTCTCCTCCCCTCTACAACGCAGGCAGCTTTGACCTCGTAGGCCCATCGCCCATCGCCCACCGCCATGAACCTAGAATACGCCACCACCCTTTGCCAACTCAGCATGGCAAGGATCCAAGAATAGATGTATGCACACTGGCAGGCGGCGAAGAGCACCGCCGAAGGTGCGGCATTCGACGGTGTGGAAACGCAAGGGAATTTACCTCATTTGCGCTCTCTGGGCCCCAAACCATTCACCACATGCGGGGGATGAACACGACAGGTTGCCCTAGAGAGGGCGGATACCAAAGGTGACTTGATTGTATGTGGAACGATGCTTATCTCGAAGGTGCGTATATCCCCTCACTTTTTCGTTAACGGTCGTATTGACTTCGCTATGCTGTCAGAAAGATTAACGATATCGTTGCTTGTGTGTTACCTGTACAGACCGACGCTAACGATTCCAATCGATAATGTCGTCACTCAAAAGCCTACTACCTACGCCAATCAATTCCCTATGCCTCATACGTATCCATATGCTAGTCCTTGCTCGGGCTCGTGCCATTTCTGAATCGTGACGCAAACATGACGTCCATATTTTTTCAACTACCACGATGCCAGTGCTACATACGTAGTGCATGCTCTCGTCAAGCTTACACCACCGATGCTCTTTCACGCGGCCTCGAGAAAAGAGAAAGGAATGATAGGGTACCTATCACGTTGGGGTTGGGTCGCCACAAAGACACTATTCCAGCAGCTGCTCGTGCCAACCTGGCGGGCATGGGCGGGGGTGCATCCCGAATTCTTTATCGATGGAATTGCAGCGCGCGATGGACGACGATCAGACGAATGATTCGTAGGCATGTTCTTCCTCTCTGTTTTGTGCCTCGTAGGACAGGTCCATCGCCCGGTAATTTGCCAACGGTGGCCACCGTTATCTATGACCGCGTCGTCGTCATTTTTGTTCTGCTGCTAGTGAAAAGATGGCGTAAATAAAATCATCTCCGGCCTGGAATCGGAGAGCGGAGTGCTTTGTTGGACCCGAGGAAGGGAGGGATGGCTGGATCGTATCGGATCTGGGGAAGCGGAAGCACGGTGGAGGCCACGTCAGGTTCGCCTCTAGATCTGCTCTATAATGCTGTTGTTACGCGTACGGCTTCGGTCTCCCCCCTCGCAATATCTGTTATCTTTTCTCTTTCGCCCATTCTCGCAACCTGGAAGCGAACAATAGCTGACAAGAACACTTTGGAAACCCGGCCCCTCATCCCTTCGGCGGTTGTGATCCAACGTCCAGCTCCTCAGACCCCAAAATTTTTCCTCGTCTATGTATTTCGGTATATCACTCCTCGCTAGCGACATAACTGTGAAGGGACCGCATGCACCTATTTCCCACAAAACAGCTACATACTTTTTCAGATCGTCAGTAAGGTTCTACCAGTGTCCATCATTCCAGGAGGTGATATCCTCCCATTGCCAATACGCCGCGACGACGGCATCTATCCAAGACACCATATCACCCATCAAGAATAGACTGCAACTCTTTCCGTACCATAGCCAGCTGTCGACTTTTGCCCAGACCATCTCTATACTTCGCCCATTCCCCCACCTTCTCTTCTTTCGAGACGAGATCTTCGAGCGTCGTATGCCGACGTATTTTTCCAATAGGGCAAGAACGAGAAGCGAGGAGAACGTTCGTATGAGGATTAGTTGCAATCCCGTCCATGGCGCATTACTTGAATAAATATCGGGCGCGAAGTAATAGCTAACACATAGTATCAGTCGTTTGATTGTACTAGGCTTTATATTTGTTAATCTTCTAAGACCCACGAACATATCTACCCACTTAAGCAGCAGCGACAAACTAAAATTCCCAAAGAATCCAGAATCTGAGGGACCCTCTCGCTGAACCATTTCTGGTCCTCTTCGGAAACAGGAGGCTCGGAAGGAGACCGTTTCACGATCAATGCCATCAGCGCCGGTCCATATGTCGTGTTCATCTTCCAGTTCGGGTCGCTGTAATCCACGTAATGGCTCCTCGCCTCGACCATCCTCTTCAACATCGGTATCGAGAGATTCGAGCGAAACGCCAGAACGAGTATCTTCAGATCCGTGCAAGCGAATCGACGGCCACCTATGACCGGCACATCTGCAGGTGCAGACCCTTCGTCCTTCGGTGGTGCGACCTCCTCGGACTGGGTGAGGAAGTCGATGAAAGCGTCGTCGACGCAGTCGCAGTTGGATAGAGAGAGCGACGTGCAGCGCCAGTTTCTGACGACCGCGCAGAGGTCGAAGCTGCTTGAGAGGTCGTCTAGAGAGACGAATTGCAACCTGTCGTCGATGCCTGCGAGAAAATCGCCGTCGAGGCCTTCGCAGCGCACCAGCTGCACGACTCGAAGGCTATCGAAAGAACAGACGCGGAAGATCTCCTTCACGACCTCTGGCTTTAGGTCGACAAGTGTTATGTCTTCAAAATGGTCCATATCTATGAAGAAATTCGGTGCGTCAAAGTGCGGGTCGGCCAATAATTGCGATTTATCAACTTGAGAGAGAGGAGGGACTCGATTGCGGCAATGCGCTGCATGGCACCCGATACTGCAAGTCCTGCTAACTTGTGATCAGACTTGAATTCTGCCCCAGTCAGTTGCTCGAGGAGGTTTTGGTGAGCGAACCATGGGGCATAGGCTTCGGAGATGCATAGATAGTTGAAGTTCTGTCCATCGAGGCACACAATCTTTAATGTCGGAGAGATCTCCCAGCGCGAGGCGATTTCACGTTTAGGAAAGGTAATGGGCGGCGTCGTTCAAAGATGTCGGTTCTTCGCTAGCGTCGGTGAAAAGTATCAAGTTTGTCCAAAACGCGGGTGTGGACGAAAGGACGTTTCTCCACGTCGGGCAAACGTTTGCGAGCGAGTATGGACAGCAGATGGGGCCACATGAATTCTCATACAGGCGAAGGTGAGCCTGGCCCAGCAGAGATCTCTTGATTAAGTCCAGACTTCCTCCTGGCGGTGTTACATTGAGATGCGCTGAGGTTGGAGTAGACGGCATCGAACATGGGTTGAAGATCCCCATGCATATATGTGAATGCAATAGTAAGGAGTTCTGGGGGCAAAAACTCGATCGTGGTCTTTGGAAATATCCCCGTCGCTCCCGCTGTACAAGGTTGCTTCATTCTGTCAGTTTGGGAGTGAATTGAGTGATTCCTGGAAAATAAGAAAATATTGGAACCTGCCCGAGCGACTTCGAGATAAGGGTCGTTGAGATCAATGTACTGATTCAGTCCTGAAAATATGTAAATGACAGGCAAGTTATGGGATGGAATAAAGGACTGAGGACGGTAGTTTTGGTTGTAGTTTGGAAAGAAAAATTTGGCGTCAAGTATGTAGGCGGTTACCGACGCGTTGTGTGCTATTGTTTGGTAAATGCCTTAGACATCGCTCGGGACGCGCTCAGGGCTTCAGCCGCTATGAACCCTCAACAGGCCCCCACGGAATCGGTCGATGTCCACTGGCTCTTCTTCGACAACTCGCATTCCGACAATGAGCCTCGCGGTGTCGACATCCCTCGCTCACTCTTCGATGTCGCGTCACAAGAATGTCAGAGTCTATTCGCCGCCGAAATTCTGAAGAAGTTTTCATTCCAAGCCCTCGAAAACACTGTTAAGTTTTGGAAGGTGAGTGGCATCCAGCGCTCTTGATCACGGATGTACTAACACGTCACAGCCTAAGGAAACCCTCTTGGTTGATATTGTATGCGAACCTGGATGGACAGAAAGTATCAAAGAATTCCATGACTCTTTGAAGAGAATTCCCTTATGTCGTCCTCTCGCCACTGCTCTGAAGGAGGAGATAGACAACGAAGATGCCGTACACTTGGTCGTCACCGCCAAGGGTACTTATCGACGTCCAGGTGCAGTCGAAATCGAGCTTCCTGAAGTTCAGAGTGCGTTATGTTTGCTCTGCTACTCGAAGATTTCTTTGACGTCACTACAGGGTATCACAAAATCGTTTCGACCCCAGGAAAATCGCCGTCCGTTGGAGCCAAGTCCGAGGAGTATGCTTCTATCCAGACTAATGTAAACGAAGCCATCCACGATGGACGAGACCCATCTCACTCTCCGTTCTCAACAGTTGCCCCGCCAGTGCAAATATTCCATCCTATCTTCGACCAATTCATCCAACTCGTTAGCGACCCTTCTGTCCAACCAACCAACGACGAAGTCAGACAGGCTCAGGAGCTTATGCACCTTCTCTCTGCCATCGGAACACAGGAACCAAACCGCAGTTCAGTAATACGTGCCAATACGAAATTGATGGAAATTCTTCAGGTTGATGTTCGCCCGGAACCACATACCGACGGGACCTCTACCGATTGTGGGATCCAAGTGCTCCTGGTGAACAATATCCGTATCCCCCTTTTCATCATGGTGCTAAATCGAGAACTCGGCGATGCTGGCTGCGACCCTTCCACTCAAGCGGGTCTTACAATGAGACGATCATGGATTCAAAAAGATGTGGGTCTCACTTTCTATTGTCTCTCGTTCTTTTCTTATTTTTTTCTAGCGAAAGGGAATTCGCGACAAGTGTTGTTGCCCTACCCTGATGTTGGTTGGCGGTGGTCCGTGGCTGGGCGTCCTTGGGGGCGTATTCACCGACCAAATTATTGTGCAAAGACTGACTGACCTGATGTGGGTCGGACATTCCTCAACGGAGGAAGACGGGCGAGTCTACCGTTTCGCACGAGTTGTGCATGCGCTCCGTGAAAGTCTCCTTCAACTTCAGTCTTATTACACGGACATTGGCAAAACGGCCTCATTTGAGATTGGCCCCAGACATTCCCGCTATTATCCTCATCCGACTTCATTTACCGACGAGAATGGACAAGTTGTCCACTTTGAATATGTCAAAAAGCTGGAGAACGATGCAGCCTGTGTTGTCTACCAAGCGAAGATTTCCTCCCCCCAAGTCGACTCTCGCGATATCGTGGTCAAGTTCGTGTCCAGGTATGGCATCGAAGCGCACAAGTTCCTCGCCAGCCACCATTACGCTCCGAGACTTCGGTATTGCGGTCCGCTACCTGGCCAATACGTTCCGGCTGCTGGATTCTTGCCCGATTCGCCCGCACAGTCGTTGGCTGGACTGTCGCTCGGTCCTTTGCAGATGGTCGTGATGGACTACGTCTCCGAATGCAAAGGCATCCCTCCCGACGCTCGCCAACAACTTGAAGTGGTATTGGAAAAGCTTCACTCGGCAGGCTATGCATTTGGCGACTTGCGGAATCAAAATGTCTTGTTCGATAGGGAGAACAAGGTCAAGCTCATCGACTTTGACTGGGCTGGCCGCTATGACATGAATATTCGCGACAATTCTCTGCCTGTGGACCTCCAAAAGACGATCGGTACGGATAAGGAACATGTCAAGCCAGTCGGTAATTATGTGTGCTATCCGTTAAACCTATCGAGGGACATCCCGTGGGCGGAAGGTGTAGGAGATCTCGAACCCATTCGGCCCCAGCATGACTGGGTTATGTTGGCCAGACTCCGTTTATTAATATAAGTTTTTCTTTTCTTTCTGTTGCCTCCTTCCATGTATGTATCCCGACATACATGCCCAATGCAGTTGTTCATCATTACTTGAAGGTAGTAAAATGTCGAACATTGAATATCAAATGTTTAAGCGTACATGGAGCGTATATCGTTGTCGTTCCCTTACCCGTTAATTTGGAGCATCGTTGTACCCCCCCCAACTCCTCGTTGCGCAGCTCCGATGTAAAGTACGTACTACATGTTCACTTCATTCTGTCAGTTGAGAGCGATTAAGTGATTCCTTGAAAAAAAGAAAGAAGAACATCTGCCTCAGGCTGCAACTTGAAGACTTCGAGATGAGTCTCGACTCTCACTCATTCGTGGAGAGGCCGCTATTACCGATGCTTTATGTGGCATTGTTTGGTAAAAGCCTTGGGCATCGAACTCATTGCCATTGCAAGCCAATTGCAAGCCTCAAGGTCACCAGCATCATTCCTAGCGCTGCCTGCATGTCTTGTTTTCTATCTCAAACCTCACAAATTCCTATTGAAATTATGGCGACAACCTCTAATAGGTCCGTTAGACTCAGAGGTGAAACATAGGCACCCTCGGTTGAACACCTTGTGAACACCACCGAATATTGGCACGCGATCGCCAACAACCCCTCTGGATTCGGTAGGAGGCATCAGTTTTGTCACTGGCGCATCGTTATCTGATTTTCTGTCCTCAGAACATATATTTTTATCTTAAGTATTCAGCTGAGAATACTTTCCTGTCAACGTTGGAATTACATTTGGGTTTCAACTGGAATTGCGTGGCCGGCCTCTCATTGTGTTGCAATTCAAGACTGCTACTGCTACACTCTTCCATAAACCATCCTGAATATGGCGACGTTGGACTACATTGATGTCCCCCCCGGCGCAACCCGCCTGCGCATGCTATCCGAATCAGATGCAAAGAATGACGCATGACACGAGATACGGCCAGCACCCAAAATTATTACTTCCATCCCACAGCCCTCGCCTCCTCCCTCGCCAACGACAGCCAAGCGAAGATCGTCGATACTTTCTTCTACGGCCAATTCTCTATCGTCACCGACGATGTCTGTCATCCCTCAGCTCTTGCTTTCAGCAACCCTTCCTTCCATGACGTCAACCCCTACCACGTCGAACCCGTTTACTTCCAACCCATCCAAAAGGATCGAGCCGGACAATCCAACTTTACTATCTTCCAAAGACCCGCTGTCGTTGCCGATCATGACAACCAATTTTCGGAGATTCGTGTCAATTGTCGGGCCTGTTTTCTGGTTGCAGGATCGGGTGGAGGAGATTTTGCTGTGGAAGAGAGGGTGGATGAGAACGGCAGTATGGATGGTTGCCTACGCGCATTTATGGTCGTCTCGTTTTCTGCTGCATTAGGCGACTCTCTAACGACATCAACCGTAAGGCTTCTACCCTCATCTTCTCTCGTTAATCCCATATATGGTCCTGATCAGCGTCATTCTAGCGACCTACCCATACCCTGCCGAATCGTCGACAAATCCCCTTGATGCATCCGAAACCTCAAACGAACCTTTACTGACCCACCTCCGGCAGAAGGATCTGTACCTTGGCCAGCCAACATCCAAGCGTTCAAAATTTTATGGGCGCCGTGTAAATATTACCATTTCTTTCTGTTTCTCTTGTTAATTGTCTTCCCACTCAGCTCCGACCTTCACGACATTTTTGAACCCTACATCTATCATCTATATCTCACCCCCGCACACCTCAGTACCACCCACCAGCGAAGCAACCCTACGTCTTCTGCTCAACCTCCTCCCACTGCGCGATCTCCGTACACCACACATATCCTCACCCTCCTCATCCTGTTTTTCTTCCCTCTTCTCTTCATCATCCACCTCCCAACCTTTCTATTCGCGAAACGTGTCTCTTCATCGGACTCGCGCCCTTCTTCGTGACGCATCCCTACAGCCAAGCTGTGGTGCCGGTGCTGCTGCATGCCCTGGTGAAGCTGGCGCCAGTGATACTCGTTCGGCTTCTGGAAATGAAGGATAGGGCCGCTGTCGCGTTGCGTCTGCGAAAGGACGACGTTCGAGCGAGCCCTGTCAAGCTGGTGGGCGCAGAACCTGTGGTCGGTTCTTTGCTTTGTTGTTTATCCAATTGCTATTTACTTTATTTGACAGGACCGCTGCCTGGAGATTCGCCAACAATGGCGGCCACTATGACCACGCCATCTTCGACGTCTTCCGTGCCTCCGCAGAAAGGATGGAGTAAACAAAATCTTCGACCTGTAGAGCGGACTGGTTGGACACGAGGAAGGGATGGCTGGAGCGATGTCGGTTCCGGGGGAAGTGGAAGCGCGGTGGAGGGTGCTGGCCAAGTCAGGTTCGTTCGCCTTTCTTTTACATTCATCTTGTTACACCTTCGTTCGGTCTTTCCCTCGCAACAACCCGTTACTTTCTCTCCCGGACAAAAGCTGACAAAGCCTCTTTCTCACGTTCTTTTTCTTGCTCTCTTTTTCCTAATAGTAGCAATCTCACATTTTCGCTCGCTCCTGGCTGGGCATTCGTGGAGTCGGAGGATTGGAGGAAGGATTTGCAGTGCGTCTGGTCTGGGTGTGGTGGTGATTCTGGTATGTCTCTTCTTTTTTTACCGTTTTCCGTTTGCTGACACATGTGTTTTGGCTTAGACGGATGGGTGTATACAAACGACGCGTGGCTTGGCCCAAGACCTTCTCCGTATACTTTGGGAGGTGGGAGCTTGACGAGAAGGAGGAGATGGGTTCGCCGAGTATGGTATGATCCGAAGAGAGCGAGCGACGATTGCTAAGATTTCAGACATCATGCCTACCTTATGAATGTTCATATTTTATCTTGCATGTTAACAGCCATTTCATTTGTCAGGATCGCCGACCCGCAAACATTGATAACGACACCAGCAACCCATCTTTTCAGAAATCATAGACTCGACCCGTAAACAGAAACCTATAAATATCCTGAGGACCCAATATAAACAGCTCTGCTTTCCCTGACTCGCTCTCAAGCAGCGACCCGTTGAAAGCTACTGCTTCGACCATCTATACTCATAATTTCCGTGGCGGCGGTGTCCCCGACGTGAGTTCTCCAGCTTTTCTCTTCGTTCCAAACCCAAATGCAACTTTCGTGCGGTCATTCAGTACAAGTGTGTCATCCTGCAAAGTCGAGCCACTTTCGACAGTGGATCTTGATATCCGTGAGAAGCCTGGTTTTGGTGCAGACGATCCTCCATTCGGATCTGGGCTTGTAGTGGCGAAGGTTTGCATTGCAGGTAGAACCATGAAGCCAGCTGCTTCTTGAGCGGCTAATGCAGCAGCTGAACTTTTGGCCTCTTCCTTCTTCAACCTTTTCTCCGATTTGCCTTTCGTTAATGGCTGAGGGTCGAGGTGCTCCGGGGCTGGTGGTACGGTGCTAAATGACATCAAGATGATCAGCTAATCGACCCAGCGAAAGGGGCAAATAGTAACCTTCTGTTTCCTACGGACAACACGAAATGCGCCTGCCCAGCTTTCTCCTGCAGCCGCTTGAATGCCTTATTCATACCCAACGGTGTATCCCCGCTAGCCATCGTCTCCCTCTTCTTTTCATTCGCAATCTTCTTCAGCCTCTTCTCCAGTTTCGTCTTCCCGCTCCCTTTCCCGTGGAATTTGTGTGACAATGCCTTCCACGCCTCCTTGCGCGTCATCGGCCGCCCAAACTCATCGTACTCCGTCAGATTTAGGAGCGGCTTGTAGTCTTTGAATGTATCCCATCTATCTTTCGCTTCCTGCTGCTCTCGCACACGATTGTCGTACTCTCGCGTGGCCTGGTCCTTATTCTGCCCATTTCCTTCGCGTTTCTTCATCTCGCGCTGCGCAAGGTTCACACGTTGCTCGGCAAGCCACAGATCGCGCTGGAGTTGTTCGGCCTCGGGTTGGTCGGCGGTGGGGGTGAGCAGGATGCCCTGCTGGCGGAGCATGCTGAGCGTGGAGGCCATTCCGGAGCTGTGGTGCTGCTGCAAGAAGGTGCCAATGTCATGGTCATTGTCACCGTCGAACTCAGCTTCCTCAGCGGCTTTGATAGGGTCTTCGTCTTCTTCGTCAGATCTTATCAAAATATCGTGCGGCTGCTGCTTGATAGGTGATGAGGCAGCCATTGCATGCTCGAATTCCAGTGCGGTAGGGTTGTACTGGATCGACCTGATGAATTCGGACGTGTCGTCAAACATTAGGCCATCAGATGTCTCCTCATCTTTGATTTCTTGCGCTGCTTCGGCTTCATCCAGTGCTCGTTCAGCAGCCACTTTCGCTGCGATCTGTTCGGGAGACAATTTCTTCGTCTTGGAGATCTTCACTTGACGTGATCGTGCCAGAGCAGCTTGCAATTCGTCGTTGTCGACAAAATTGGAATTGAGATCGTGCGCACGAGTCGCAATAGACGTATCCTCTATTTCCATGGTGCTATCGCCAACATTATCATCGGGGTCTGCTTCTACCTGCGTTCGTCGTGATGGTCGTTTCTGCTTGGTCTGGAATGGGAAATTAGTTTCCTGAAAGATCATAGAAATGAAGATGTACTTTGATCTTCTTGAATTCAATATCTCCTTCTTGAACGTAGTCAGAAATAGCGATGTTCTCTGCGAAATCATGCTCATTACGAATCTGTTATAATCAAAGGTGCGGAGGTCACTCACTGGCATAGTCTATCGACAAAAGTGACTTGTAGACGACTATAGCACTCCCGAGATCTGCGCGAGCAGCTTTGCCCAAAGCTCCACCGCACAGACGAAATCCAGTCTCTTGAACACCGTCAATAACCTCGTCGTATTTAGCTAGGACAGATCGTGCAGTTCCGGGTGCAACAAACTCTTCGTCGTCGTATCCTGTATACACTCTCGTCTTCGTCTTGAGATCCCTTTTCTTCTTCCTTTGTTCATCTTCAGCCATTTCGATGTTCTGCAGTTCGTCCTCTTGTTTTTTGTTAGATAATGAAGAATCGAGCATATTCTAAACGCGTGCTCACCTTCGTCATTGAGAATCCGGCTATCCTTGAGTGTGAGAATCTTGGCTTCTCCTGCGTTCATCTCTTCAAAGTCATGGCTGACCTTCAGGCCGACAAGATCTCCTGCACGCAAATCGTTAATCTCTTTCCAGTCGGAAAAGAAAATGCCTGACTTTCGGTATATTCGTCCTGTATGGCACTGTCTATATTGCCAAGTTCCTCCTGCCGTCTCTTCACGGGCTCCCGTTCGCGCTGCTTCGATTTCTTGACCCATTGGAGTGTGTCCTCGGGCTCGCCACCATCTCCAAGAGTGTCTCCTTTGAGCTTCGCATTGAGCGCTTGCCGATTTCTCACCCTGGACGGAAAAAGAAAACACGAGCATAGATGGGTGGATAAACGATTGACAACATGAATCTGAATTTGGCGGCGAAGATGGATTGTCAACCTACTTTTTTATTCGGTCTGAAATCTTTCTACGACAATATGAGCATTGTGATGCACAAGTAAGGTGTGTTGCTACTCACTTTGACTCGCGCTGTTTAGCCTCTGCAGAGCGTTGTTTTGCGTAGTTAGCCTCTGCAAGCTTATCTGAGTCATTTGCTGGGCCAGCATCGTCGACAAGAGGCTTGAGACCAAGAGATACTCGGATCTTGATTGTCTCCTCGAGGCTGATACTCCCTTGGCCTTGCATAGTAGTGCTCAGCACTGATGTGGTCGCTGTTGCCGAATGTGATGGAAGAGCTTTAGATGAAGTTCAGTGTGACAGAACAGAGATTGCGTACGATAAGCCCCGCCAAACCAGCTTAGCGTTGTGGGAGAGGGAGGGTTGATGCCATCATGCCAAGTTGATCATTTGGCTTTGTGGGCGCAGGATTTCGCTTAGGCTTTCGATATTCCTTCTCAGCTTTGAATGCTCTAGTAAGGAGACCCTCGAAACCTATATTGCCTCCATACACAGAGGAATCAGTTTACTTGTTTCACCCGTTACAATCATACCAGTAACAACTCCCCTACTTTATCTAGCTCACTCTCAAGCAGCGACCATTTGAAGTCTGCAACGCGTGCGCCAAACCACTCCACATCCTCTGGAGAGAAGATCGCCTCATCTTGGAATTCCTTGACATGGAGATGTACAATTACCGGCCCAGGAGCCTGCAACGTTCTCCATTCAGGATTATCGTAATGTATCCACCGATTCCTCTTCTCCACCATACTCTTCAAACCAGCAATTGAGATGCCTGAGCGACAAATTATTGCGAGGCCAGAAAGCTCCTGACAGCAGAACTCTGTTCCTTCGTTGACTTCGTCTTCCAGTAGGTCGCGATTTAATGGTCGCGAAAGCGCCTCCAGCACGCTGTCGTTAAAAGCAGGACATTCTAGACTGGTGAGACATTCACCATCCCAACGCCTTAAAACTGGAGCGAGAACCTCATCTGCAGGGATTTCCTGTAGAATGAGCTGACTGCATTCAGATGGAATGTCTAAGCAGTCTTCTTCCACCCAGCATCGTCTAAACCACAGTTGTCGGAGTTCCGGAAGGTATGTAAATTTGAAAATGTCCCCTAAGACGACGCTGTCGATGTCCTCCAAAAAAATTTCATTGATCCCTAGTTCGAGGAACCCGTCTTCAGTTAAAAGTCCAAAGTTAATGTTTTGTAACTTGAGAGAGCGCAGGCTTGGCATAGCGTGCAATGCGCGCACTGCTTGAGCTACGGAAAAACATTCAGGGCGTTCTCCCTGGGTATAGTTGGTTATTGCCAGCGATGTGAGGTTCGGGTGGGCGAGTAACGGTTCGGGATATTCGCAGGCGTACCGGAAGTTGGCGTAGTCAATGAGGAGATTTTCCAAGTAGGGACGGAACAAATCTGGGAAAGGCGTATGCTCTACGACCAGATCCTCAGGACGTTCCTCGGCAATGCAAGATTTTTCTGATTTCATTATCAACGTTTTCAGGATCGTTGTCTCGCCGCGAAGATGTCGGTATGATAATGATAGGGATGACACCAAGTCGGTGCTGATGTAGAGGCTTCGACATCGATGAAGGTGGGGGTTGAGCTGCTCCAACACGTACTGAACCTCTTCTTGGAGGAGACTGTGTGCGACGTCTGGAGTAGCACTAGAAACGCGAATCGTGACATCAATGGGGTGGTTCCGAGATAACTCGAAGACACGTGGCACTGCGTCTTTTAGAGAGGTGGTTGGAAAGCCAACAAGTATAACGGCGTTGGTCCAGAAGGTGGGTACAGATAATAGAACGTCCTTCCAATATAGGCAGACTCCAGCATGCAAGTATGGGAACGACATTGGAGCCATTAGACAGCCCACGAGGAATTCAAACTCGGTTGAAGTTGGGTTTATCTCACTGATCCGACGTCGTATATTCAGAAGAGGGAGTTGGGCATATTCGAATATGATCTTGAGTAACTCGGGTGATAAAGACATGACCGTGGCTCTGGGATGTCCGGATACCTCTTTCACCGATGAAATTGTCGATGTAAGGGGGCCCCTATGTCGTTGCTCTGGAGAAGTGGTCGGACTCGAACCGCCGGGGTTCAAGCTCCCTGTCTGAATGGTTGGCATTATGGCTGAGATCAAAAAGATATGGCTTCAGCATGTACGTCTTGTGGCTCGATATTAGAGGCTTACAGAAGGTCTGCAGCTGTGAAGTAGGAGAACAATGATAGGACGCAGTGGCACCAAATTTCTTGCGCCTGCGACGCGTTATTGGTATTTGCTTTGTATCTACCTACAGAAATAAATAATGGCAAATAAATGATGTCGATGTAGTCTAGACTTGTTCTAGACACAGGTGCTTTGCTCACCGCCTCAGCTGATAAGTGTAAGAGGGAGGAAGCCGAGGTGTGCTTTTATGTTTACGCTGCGCATCTGCATGTCTTGGACATAGCTGGGTTAGGCAACCGGTCAGTCATTCTTCGGTTGTGTTTAAGTTGTCCAGCTCCCCAACTTCCACGCGAGTCGCCGCCCTCTCCTTAACCACACCATTTCTTAAGGAGCAATGGTCGCTGACTGGAAATCATCTCATAGACCTCGTTTGATCCCATTTATGTCTTTATCATTTCGAATAGACTCCTAGATAGACTGTAACCGGCCTTTTTTTCGAGTTTTATTTCGGGATTTCGTACAGTGTTTCGGTAGAGTACGGCGTAGGGTGTGAGTGAGGGAAATATACACGAGAACAATCCTTGGCACATTAAGGCAATAAATGAATTCTAAATAACTAAATCATGCATCGTATCTCATCCATCTCATATCATCCCTCCTCCCGTGCGCCAACCCAGAAATATAAGTCAGGAATATTATATGGGTCCCGCCCACCGAGCCGACGAGATCGTAGTCGTTAACGTATCGCGTCAACGGTATGTACAACTTTGTCGTATATATAAGAATCGGCACGTTGATCCCTTCTTGGCGCACATAGGCCGTTATTTCGTTGCCAGCGGATTCGTTGTACGCATGCGCGTGAGAGCTATTGCGTTCGTAGATGAGCTGGTTCGCGATGATCCGAATTTCGGAGGGGTCGTCGTGTTTCTTGAGGAAATCTGGGAGGAAGGGATCAAGTTAGTTCGATCCTGATGCAGGTCTGACGAACCGAGTGACCCTTGTACACAGTGATCCATCGTTTAGTCGAAGAAGTCGATGAGAGTTGGACGATGCTGATGCCCATCGCGGTGGCTTCTAAGACTTGCGGTATGACGCCCGATGCGTCATCCTCGATCCAGATTAGCAGCGGGAGATGTGGATCTTGAAGAAATTGTGAATAGACGAGGATACGAAGATAACGAGTAACATACCTGACGAATATCGATGGATTGTTTCTCTAAGCTTGCCATTGCTAATGAAAGACTGAAAAGTCGAGAACGAGATATACCCGGTATGATTCTGATCGAGACGAAGAAGGAGTCGTTTGCGTGCGGTTTCGCTGATGTCTTCATCTAGCCACGCGGAAAGAAGGCTGCAGAACTCTTCGCTCGCTGCAAACTCGGACTGTTTGTCTAAGCATGCAAAAGGAAAAGAAGAAGGGCGTCCTCACCTCGTCCCCGACATGACATTTCCAAAACTCATTCACCTCAAAGAGCGATGGTTCGTCCGCCTCATCAACCTTCATCTTCATTTTCTGTGCCGACTTGTTCTCTATAAGTAACCGTATATCGGGTGTTGGAATGACCAAGTTGTAGCTGTTGGCATGCGCAAATATTTGGACAGAGTTCGTCAGAATCGTATAGTGACGAATGAGGCATTCCTTGTTGTCTTTGAGCTCTCGAGACACCGCCCAGGACGCAAGTAGTTGGTGTGATCTCCGAGTTTCCTTCCACTTGAATATGTCAGTCCGAATGATGACCAGGTCATTTTCGAGGTCGGAAAGACAGCATTGGAGATGGTCGCTGAAGGTCGTGAGTGGGAGCAGGGGGATTACAACACTTTGTATCCGAACAGTGAGGTTTAGGATTTGGACGGTCGTTTTACACCTGAGAGCTTCGTACTTTGTGATGATTTCGATTATCTCTTCAGTGAGAGCATAGAGAGTGTTCGGGGTGTTCGCAGAAGCCATGGTCGAAGAAATCACTCGAGAGAAAGTAATGTCGAGAAAGAGATCAGATTTATAACCGGTATCTGGGATGGGTTTAGGTGCCTATAACAAAACTGTAATACATAAGCTCACCGTTAATCGGACGGGCTGACCAAGTTGCACGTTTGCAACGATGCCCAGGCAATGCGACGATTGTCTAGGCCCAGATAAAGACGGTGAGAATGCCACCCGGCACTGACACTACATTCGCGGTGCGCAGCGTGGATTCTTGATGATCTGACGAAGTCACGACTCTCCTCCTGGAATTCGAATGCATAAGAGCTCCGAATTCGTTCCTATTCAAATGTTCGAAGTGCATGTGGACTGTTGAAGTTGAATTGAACGGATGGGTGTACAGGACTATCGTCATCTGTTGTATTGGATGAAGGCGCTCATAGCTTCAGGTTGTGATTGAAAATAATTTACACGGTCAAGGGCGTAGGAGGGGTGAGATTTTGAAAAGCCTCGCCGTTCGAGAGCAAAGAGCGGTTGTGCAGGCACTGCGGTCCTCTGCGGTCGAACACGAAGCTGGGCTTCGTATGCCTGGAATTGGACAAAATGCCGAGAGGCCGGGAAGAGCGGAGTCCGAATCCCGGGACTTTAACTTTTTACACACGACAGTTTCGTGTCCAATTGCAAGTTCATTGTTCGCTCGCGACCCCAACGCTCTTTTTTTCATTATAATTTTACCATCTATAATTACGTCCAATCTGTCTCCCACTAAAATTTATGAGGTCGAACTCCTGATAGCAAAGGCGAAGAAGGCCAAGGCAAAGAAGGCAAGCGGGGAAAGCCAGCCAACAAAGGCCAGCCGCTGCCACCAGCAGAGGACACGGCCGGTCATGATTCTGATAAGGAAAACGGGAGTGAGGGTGATCTATAACTTTAAGGTATGGAGTTTTTCTTTTCACTCGTTTCAATGCTAAAATCGTTTCAGTTCGCCCAAAAATAGGGCCTACATAGTACACCGACAGGCTGGTATCTGCCGTCGAGGAGAGCATTCGCTATCGAACGGCCTTCCAATTCAAAGATGGAGATGTCCCTGGCATCATCAGAGGTGGCATGACTATTCCCCATGTTTTCCGTGAGATTGGCGAGGCAGTTTTCGACAAGGGCGTGGATCCTTCTGATAAGGCAGCCCTTAACAAGTTAAAGATCCGTGTCAAGAATAGGGCATACGTGCGTATTTCTGATCTCATCTGAAAGGAGAGATGCTTATGTTGGTTCTTTCAAGCTTCTTTGTGGCGACCAGCTGACTACTTCGCCTTTGGGTGTCCAAAATCTTCCATTTTCGTCAAGCATGGGAGAATATGATGGCGAAATAGATAGCATGTCCGGAAATCTATCTCTCACTCAACTATCTAGATAAACCGCTCAATGGCAGGCCGCGCGTTGCGTTGGAACTATTGCCCTCTGCTCCAGCTTGTACTCCGCCATGAGTATCGTGAAAGACGAGATCATTTTGGTCGAGTCAGTTGTCAACGACAAATCACTCGATATCTTTTCGATTCATGAATGGAGTGCACGACGTCTCGTCCTGGATCCCTCGTAAGTAATCGTGTTCCCTTGAATGCCTCTTATTTAACTGAATATGTGATAGAGCAGCCGAAGGAGAGTATGGCCCTGAGATCGCGTCGCGATTGAAGCTATCAAAAGACGGAAAATATATTTTGTGGCCACAACCAACCGACGACCCCGAGGATCCTCAAAATGTGAGTTCACAAGTCACTCAAGCTGTCTGTTTTGGCCTCTATTGATGCATAGATCCAAGTGGAGGAACGGAAAGAAACATTTTCAACTATTTATTATTATCATGGCCTCCATCGTGGCAGACTTTGACGTTGGAATAGGTACTGAGCACTGAGACCTTCATGATGTGCATTTCGAAGCTGATTAATGACCCAGGTATTCCATCTACGTTCGCCCTTGCGAAACAATTTCACACAACAACCGCAAGGATTAATGACTTGCCAGCAAGGTAAGACCCACAGTGAGTTATTTCTTCGACTCTCCCTGATTGTTTTCTTCCTTTACATGAAGCTGGAGTGTCTTTCTTATAGGTAAGTGATTTCATTTCAGACTAGTTACTGTTTCTCAAGCTCTTTCATAGGCTGGGGAGGCATTTTCTTCGTCATGCTTATGAGACGATACGGCCGACTCGCGACGCTCTTCTGGACACAGGTGAGAGTGTGCTACCGCTTTCTTTCGGCGGACTTTGTTTTGATCAGAACATGCAAGTTAATTGCTTTGGGCTTCCTCGTTGGTGCCACTTTTGCGCCGAATCTCAAGATATTCACGGGTATGCCGTTACTTTGATGTTCCGCGTAAATCGTTCTCTGACATTCTCTTCAGCAATGCGTTGTCTCACGGCATTCTTCGGGTACAGTAGACTGCCTCATCCTAAGTGGATGTTTGAAGCTTATTTCGAATATTTTGGCTAGGACCTGTCCCCAAGCTACGGTACACTTCCAATGTCTGCCTACTGGGTTCTCGGAATCTCACTTGTAAGCAGGGGCTATATACAATCACTGACATGTATCCATCTTACCTTCAAGCTAGAATGGTACGTGATCTTTCTTTCCTCTCATTTACAACTATGAATAAGTCCTTGTAAATATAGATTAGTTTCTGGACGATGGGAGTAGTTTTAGCCCCACACTTATCCCCATTTTTGTTTGGTTTTCTCATAGCTCGGGCTTCTTGGAGGTGGGCATATGTGGCGGGCTGCCTCTATAGCCTCGTGGTGTTGATTCTCATTATCCTATTCATGGAAGAATCGTAGGTCCTCTAGTCCTATCAAGCGTTGTTTGTCTCAGAACTTTTTGTGCAAGATTCTACATCCGATATGCTGATAAACCACATTCTAAACCCCAGCGGGGCTTCGTCCCCCGGCTGAAAAGTTTAATCGGCATCACGGGCTTTCGTGATGCCAGAAAAGATCCTTCATGGCGAGAAGTACTCTATGCTCCTCTCAAGATTGTTTGGAGACCCCACTTGTTTCTGATACTCTTTTTCGAGGTGAGGGGGAGGAGCGAATACTCATTAAGGTCGATGATGACAACTTGGTTTTCAGGCTATTCTTTTTGGATTCGGTATTGGAATAAACGTGGGGGTCCCTGCTTTATAAAATTTGCTTTATGTTGACATTCGCGTTAGCTAACGAATACTGTATTTCTGCAAGGAGCTCCTCCTTTCGGATTTGGCCTCAATGCGACTGTAGCTTCGGCTATATACGCAACGCCAGTAGTCAGTATTTCTGTCTCAAGTTTGATGCGACACTTCATTATTTTATAACAAAGGTTGCCGTATTCGTTGGGGAGATACTAGGAAGATATTTGAATGACTGGATTATGAATCAGTCAATCAAGCGAAACAAAGGAATTTTCGTGGTTGAATCACGGCTATGGTACGTTTTCGTAAATCGCGAATTTGGCTTCGAAATCGTTGTTCATTCTTTTCTAGGGCGTGTTACCTCGGCGTATTCCTGTACATCTGCGGCTTTGTCCTCCTCGGAATTGCTCTACAAGATCATCTTAACAAAGCGGCAATTATCTTCGGCTGGCTGATCGCTCAGGTTGCTGTTCTTGTGACTACGGTTTCTGTCTGTATGTGCCGTTGTTTTTTTCCTTATACCGCTACATCACTGACAACGTGGTTAATCACATTAAGATGCCTATTGCAATGATTGCTTTCCCCGCGAGCAGGTCAGCATATTTACGTTTTGATTTTAAGAAGTCGTAGAGTCATGAAGGATTGATTCTTTGATAGGGTGAAATCAGCGGTTTATTGAACTTATTCAGAACATTGGGAGGTATGTTGTCATGTTCCTTGTATTTGAGCAATAATGGACGTCGCTATCTAGGCTTTAGTGTTGCCTTTTATCAGGTACAGTGGGCAGAGAAGCACGGCGCGCTTCAGGTCTTGGGGTGTGAGGCTGCGTGAGTAGACGATCATCATAGTTTGAGTTAACTAATTGTATTTCAATATTCTTAGAATCGTCGCAGGCGTCTTCTTCCTCATAGTTCCATATCTCCAGTGGAAGGGTCAGTCATTCCGCGTAAGTAATAGTTGGGCCATCTGTGTGATGGTCTATTGTAACTTGGCTCTTTCAGAATGAATTCTCGACACAGTGAGATGGGAGACAGTTGAGAGGCACTGATTTTATCTCCTACCGGAGCAAGTTTCAAATGGCAGACGCGTATAAATGGTGGAATCTATATGTACGGCAGTATAATTTAGGAGCTTACTTTTTTGGACATCCTTTCTCGTCTCCTTGGAAAATGGATATGCTGCGGCTGAGAAGCGTCAACTGGGCTGACCCAGTGCCGAAGAAAAATAGGGTTGCAATTTGCTGTCATTGCCCTGGGCCTCCATCGGGCTGCGGTCCGGAAGTTGACGAGCGCTTGTCGTATGGTGCAGGCTTAGAGGTTGCAGGTTTGATCCCCTTTATGCCAAGACTGGCAAGTTATGTTCAAACTCCAAGCCATTGAAAACAAGTACAGTAATAGCTCGCTTGGAGTCGAGCAGTTGTTTAAGCGCCCAAGCTCAAAGTCAACAATTCTCTTGTTTACAGTGCTCATTATTCGCTAGAATTTCAAGACTTCGATGTTACCGCGTCGTCGCGTTCTCCGTTGTCATTTTCCTCAATAACTTCGTTTGTTATAACGTCAGGATCCGTTCAAGTCCAATGAGCACTAGTACTGTAAGAGAAGGTGCAGAGGGTAAAGAACACGACGGGCCTCAAATCACCCAATTGCTTGTGGACTCTTTCACTTTCAAAGCATTGCACACCCCTTGATATCATACGATCTACCCCAAACGTTAACTAAACGCTCTACTTACTAGTAACAAGGGAACTGATTAGGATGTAACGTGGCTGTGTCCATGTGCAATTGGACGACCACACACAAAGGCTTGCCGCGTCATGACGCTCATTAAAGTAATAAATTCACGACGTTAAACGAGTGAGTAGTCCGAAATCTCTTGGAAGATGCTCCTAATTCATCTCAGGCGTATGTTAGACGATCCACGAGAATATGCTCCGTACGATCAACTAAAATCATACATCTAAATATCTATGAGGCGTTTTCAGGCCAGATTCCAGTAAGTGCCTCTGCAACATCACGAAGCGGGCTGCGGGATTGAATTTCTTCTCTGGCCGAAACGTTGGATGCGACCGGGAACAGGTCTCCGACGACTGGGCAAACAGTTCCTGCAGGAGGTAACGTTCCGTTCTGGAAATACTGCTTGACATAACCGAGTGTACACTCCGATGGGATCGAGAAAGACGTGTGCTAACGATGTGTTAGAAAGGTGATCGCAGTCGAACAAAGATTTACCTACCCCAGGCGAGTCTTGGGTTAAGACTACAGAACCGGGAAAGCCCTTTGAGGTCTTCTTGGCACTTGATTAAATGTAAATGTTGTGGGCCCGGAGAGAAAAAAAGGATCAGCTTACCCGGCGAGGGGCGTTGCAGGATCTGCGAGAGTTATTTCAGAAATGTTCTTCGTCAGAGGTCAGCGAGCGCACGTACCAGCGGTATTTCCGATCAGCAATAACGGAAAACTCGTGCTGCCCTCAATTGAACCTTTGAGCGTGATTAGAAAATTGGCTTACAATTGGTATGAAGAAAATACCTTTGAAATTGTTTGGGTGTATCCGCCATCCTCTATCGCACTGGTGAGTAGACTTGAAGACGTTGAGCGACAGGTGACTTACGAGCACAGGGTGCGTATGCTGACAACAACATCAGAGAAGCTCGAGAGATTGCTGATCGTTTCAGCATATTTCTCCAGCGTAGCCGAATTGTCAGTTACTTTCTCTCCATCGCCGCAAGCGATTGCGGCAAGAGCTTCGCTGGCGAGAGCGGAAGAAAGTTGGTATAGCAAACTGCCATTCCCTTTCCGGAGAGCAGCTAGGCCTTGAGCTAGGGGCGAGAATGAGCTATAGGGGATATAAAGTGAATTGAAGATGGCGCTTTTCAACACCGCATGGTCAACAATCCCATATTCCGGCAGGGAAGGAGAATACGCCACAGCAGGCTGAGCGATAACCTTGCTATAGAGGGCAACGAGATTGCGGCTGATAGCGGCAGGGCTAGTATCATAGAAGGCACAGGCTTGAGGACCAGCTTTAAAACACCCTTGGAAGAACTCTTGAAGAACTTTCTCGGTATCGAGAGATTGGTTGGCCCAGTTAGCTAGATATATGAAGTCAGCAAACTTAGAAGCATATCACAGGATATACGATGCTTACTGGAGTAGTATCCCTCCATATCAAGGACGCCTACCGAATTAGTATTCGTTAGCAGAATGATCATGACAGGAAATGATCTAACCATCGATTACCAAACGCTCAACCTTGTCCTGTGCGAGGAGGGGAATAAAGAGCAGTTACGGGAAGAATTTAGGATGTTAATACCTACCGGGAACATGGAAGCAAATGTCGCCCCAAGAACGGTGCCGTATCTGGATCCAAGAGCTTGATGAGTCTTCGAAAATGCAGAAAGCAATAAAAACGCACGAAACACCCCAGTATCCAAACTGCGTCTGGCCATGAGCCTCAACGATATGTAACATATCTCGAGCCACGTTATCGGTAGTAACGTGCGCCAAAAATCCATCATCACGATCTTGCGCCAAGTGGCCCATGACTTGGAAATGTGCCCATTGGCTGGAAAGCACATTTGGAGTGGCAGTAGCATCCGTAGCATCCGGACCCAAGTCAAAGGCTGCCCGTTCCACGTCAGTCTCGAAGAAGGATATGAGAGGAACTGAGTTTTGTACGCCTATATGACACCTGAAGTTCAAATTTGAATAAACGGAATGGGTGGAGGGCCTTACCTCAAGGATCGAAGCCGACAACGTCGAATTCTGGGCCGACAACGGTGGCCATTTGAGCGCCCAGCTCACTTAATGCCTCGACTCCGCTGCCTCCTGGACCTCCTGGATTGATCAGGATGGGCCCTCGGTAGCTGGAGGTTCCGTTCAATGGAGAAGGAATACGAGCCAGCGCGAGGGTAACCGATCCTGCATTGGGACTAGAATAGTTCAAAGGAACCTAAAAGCAATAAGGTCAGATTGATGAATAATAATAAAAAGGAGAAGAAGTGTTAGGACTAACGGTTAAGCGTGTGCACTGCATGGGCGACGAGTAGCACTCGACCCAGGAGAGGTTACTGCTCGCTGGAATCTGGGAGGGTGGAAAAATTTTCAGATACTCTTCGAACACAGATTTGGATAAAGAAACACTGACAGATGTCCAGTTAAAAGTAGCTTGAGCGAAGGCTTGAGATCTGGACAATAACAATAAACAGATGAGTGCGCTCTGTGCTTTCATGGAGGAGCAAGGCATCCTGGAAGAAAAAACAGACTCAGAGAAGGGAAAGTATGGAGAAACATTCGCAACAGAAATTCAGTCTTAAATACATTTTACTTGGAGCGTGCATTAAAGATATGACCGACCACTATAAGTCTCAAGAAAACCTGCGGAGGAGGCTGCGTCGGTGTTGCATGGGTGATAACTGCGGCTGAGGTGCCCGGTAAATTTTGGGCCCTCTGTACGCGAGAAATACATATTAGCTTCCATGATATCGTAAAAGACCATTCAAACGAACCAGGGTCCAAAATCGGCACGACACTCCACTAGAATATGATGTGATCAGATCCGGTGTAATCAGTATTCATAAACGAGGGAAATTCGCAAGGAGAAAAAATAAGATTCCAAGAAAACGAATATGTATTACGCAGTAGTTTGTGCTGTAGCCTTTACTTGAAATATCCCGCGCAATTGGTCATTGTTCAATGCCACTTGCGCATTTCGTAGCCATTGGAGAATCTATAAACAACAAGAGTGATATGATGAGACGAAAAGCATCGATAGGGCGAGGATTTCGGCTGCGGTTTAGAGAGATAGATCCTTGATGATGTGTGCAAGACGCAGCAATTGGTGGCTTGCCAGCGGCATCTCAACCGCAGCCCGTTCTTCTACCTGAATTACGACGAAAGAAAGAGTATTGATTACAGTGACTTGCATATCAAACTGCACAAGGATTTTTTTTTCGACTTGCTGACAAAGTGATGGTGCCTCGCGGCATACCTCGGCTGCTAGCATGGAGACGGAGGTTCGGGAGTGATTGATGGTGCCTCTCGGCGGTTGGGTGCCGAGAGGTGGCGGAGAGGCTCCCACTTCCGAAACTCAGTCTCCGACTCTCCGTGTTGTTGGCCGAGGCATGCCGCGAGGCACCATCACTTTGTCAGCAAGTTGAAAAAAAAATCCGTGTGCAGTTTGATATGCAAGTCACTGTAAGATCATCGTGCAAACGACGAGTTTTCGGTTTTAGATCCGAAACAAGGCAAACGAACCTGTGTATATTTCCCCATCAAGACTTCAGAGTCGTCATCGGATGCATCAGCTGGGGGGTTCATCTACGCGATACATCGTCATATTTAAGGGTACTCGTCATTCGTGGAAGAAAACGACGAACAGGAAGATGACTGCGCGATTTTACACTATGAACCCTAGGGCTGGGAAGAATTCCCGGTTTGATAACCTGTCGTTCAAGGGAGTTTTCCTTGTCTGGCTGGGAAAGATTCAGGGTATGACTGACATATCCCCCGTCAGACGGGAAATTCCATAACCAGGAATGACCCAGGAAAAATGTCCTGCCCCATGGCCACCATTCCCGGTTTCGTCTAGGCAGGGTATAACTAGTAATTTTGTCTAGTTTCACGTAGAATCTTTCCTGAGGCTAGCATAGGCTGATTTTCCTGGTATTACTAGTTTGTTTTACTCGAGTTCAGATGGTTTTTTCTTAGGTCGGACAGCATATGGATTGTTCAAATAAATTCTGCATTTAATAGTAATAAATGTACATAATACATAGTAGGTACAGTAGGGCGATAGTACAATATGAAAACGCGTAGCCTCGCTGACAGTCTCGAACATCATCAGACAGCAATCCGCAGCGCTGATGAGGCAGTAAGGGTCATTCGGGCTCTCCACGGGGCGAGCAGAGGGCTTGAGTTTCCTGGAGAGAGTTAGATAAGGACCGAGATCATAGAGGAGCTTGCTAACCGGTAGAAGAATTCATTGAAAGTTTCTGAGAAAGAAGAATTAGTATTGGTTAAATTCACGATAGGGCAGCAGACGTACTGAACGAGTCGGAAGGATCGAGAATTTCATCCACGTTTAGCCCGTGGAATTCGACAAAAGTAGGAATTTCTTTGGCTGACTCGGGCCCCGGCCCTCGGGGTCGTTGTACTTAACACTCTACTTGATAGATAGCGACTTGAGGAGACGTCGAGCTGAAGACATCGACCAGCGTAAATATATATCCTAGAAAATCGACAAAACTGAACTGACGCACCTCTTGCACCCTCCATGCGGCTCGTAGCACCCTTGTACAGTAGCCTGATGCCCAAACGAACATATCTTTTCCTCCTGCAACTGACCCATTATTCTACTCTGAACAATAATATTGGTTGAGTTCTGCACACATCTGATCAGTTCACATTATGAAGAAGGGAAACGAGGAAGAAACATACAGCCCCAAGCCTGTAATACATTGAAACATTGGCCCTTATCATAAGACGAGTTGCAGCAGCCGCGGCGATGGCGGCTGACATCGGACCTGGGGCCTCACCCACGCGTTCTTGTTGTACAGCCAGTGAAGTGGTGCTTCCTTGACTTTGGCAAATGGGCAATGTCAAGAAAAAGCATGAATAGAAGCGCAGAGGGCGGGAGATGGATGTGGGCGAGGAGGATCCTCATGGCGGTGAAAGTCCTGATGGCAGTGAGAGCGACGAAATGGAATTCAAATTCCGCGCTCGCCGCTCATGCTGAATACGGAGAATCACATGACGCTGTTTGGACTTAGCAATTTTCCCCTGATCATCGAATATGTACCCGCCAGACCAGGAAAAAAGAATTACTCCTTGATTTGAGCTTATTACAAGCTTACTATGGTCCTTTTTGTTGGATAAGGGTTAGAATACACATGGGAAAGTCTGGAATTGGCATAGAAACTGCAACGGACAAGCTTCGAGATAAATATTTGGTAAATTTAGTATAAATCTGGCTGGTGAGAAAAGAAATCCTGTGAAACCAGGAAAATATTTACCAGTCTGAAGACGGGGAAATTTTACCAGAAACGACTTTTCCCTGTCGGATCCCCGCTAGACCGGGAAAAAAGAATTATTTCCGGTCAAACTAGGAATTGTTTCTGGGCCTAGGGTTCATAGTGTTTATGGCTCTCTCATGCCCTCAGGTTCCAGGGTTAATATGGCGATAATCCGACAAGTAACTTTATGCACGATGAATCAAGTGGGTTACAGGACGATCCTAGGTCTCGACGTCCAGGTACCAACGAGGTTGAAGGTCTTCTTTCAATTGGAGGCACGAAGCTGCAGAATGTATATGTCAGTTATGGAAACTGGATTTGGAAAGGAAACAGAGATAGAAAGGTGGTCAAGCGACGAAATGGGAACCAAAGAATAGGCACGACGAAGGTAGAGATGAAAAAAAAGGAAAGAAGCAAGAATTGTAAAGGGCCAAATGCGCATGAGCTCGGGAACGAAAAAAGGACTCGAAAAAGACCGTACGGGAGAACAGAGCGAAGGTGCTTCTACTGCGAAAGAGAAATGCCACACTGAAGAATGACCGTTGCAATGAAAACTGAAATGAACGCGAAAGACCAACAACCCATAGGCCAGCGTATGAAGAGTTGGACGAGCAAGACAAAGAAAACAAGAGAAGAAAAAACAACGCGCTGGGCGGAAGAGCGAAAAGAAACCAGGTAACGTACCAGAAAAGACCAAAGAGCTGATAATGGCCTAGAGTAGATACGAAATAGAGTCAGCATAAAATTATCTTTGCAACGAGAGTACGCACATTGTTAGGTCCAGCAAGACGACATTCCGATGTATCGCAGAATATGGCATGATGTACGTTAGGAAGTACTTGCATATAACTCCTCTATAGTGGCAAAGGCGACTTGGATGCAGATTCGCTGGATATGGAGGCAGCGAGAGGCGAGCGAGACTCTGGAGAATATGGCCTGTCTTTTTCGTTGGTTTTACATGTTACAGATAGCTCATATCTGAATAAAGAGTGGATCAAGATGCAAAACGAAGGAACAAGGAAAGAGGGAGACACATACCATGGAGAATCTCGGTCGCAAAAAGGAACAAGTTACAAGAACTCCGCTTTCGAGGTAGTCATGGACATTTCAAACTCTCAATGAGGGGCTGAGCAGAAATTTTGAACGGGTGTTGGCAGCACATTGTATGAATGGCATTGATCGAATTGAGGTTTGATTCTGTCGTTAGCTGCGCTCATAGCAGTTGTGGGCGTGTAGGATGTGAATTCGGAAAGAAATGATGTAAAAAGCCTCTAACAGTTATAGAGGATGCTGAGAAGATAACCTATACCCAGGCCACGGCGAGGTGTAATTGAGAATTGAGAATAAAATTTGGCTGACTACGTTACATAAGCAACTCAGGTAACTATGACTATAGCGACCTCGCCAGCTCATTGCGATAGAGTGTGGAAATGTAGAAAGGTAAGGTAGAGCATAAAAGAGAATGAAAGAAAGAAGAGGAGGTGATAGGTAGGGAGAGAATGCGACGCTGTTTACTACTGTGTTGATACATGAAGTTTGGATGAAGGCGATAGGGAAGATGCAATGAATGCAAGATTAGAAGGAAGGACAATAGTTCTGGGAGGGTTTGAAGTAGAAGAGGCGGTTGTATGACTAGTAGAAGAGGAGTATGAAGAGGAAGAATAAGGCGTACTGACACGTCGTACGGTACCCCAGATTCTCGCCGCCAACTTTATACAGCCATAGTGCCATTCCGAGGCCAGTCGAGCTCGAAGACGCGCGCAGGTCGTGTTTTGAGGTTGGTTGGGACTCGAAGACGGTATGATTTGGTCCAGTGCAGGGATCACTCCATGGTAAAAGAAGGATTTGTGGAGGGGCCATACCTCAGAGTCGAGTGTAAGGCCTTTCACTATTTGAGTAAGCCGTGAAGCGATGTGTGCTGGAGTTTTGAAAGTGTCGAGGATTGCTCGGGTGGATGCCAACAGTTCGTCAGTGGCGTGACGCCTGTAAGGGTTGAACCGTGGGCAATCCACGAAGATATGGTGAGGATCTTCAAGGACAGAGCATCCAAAACGGCACCAGGGTTGTGAGTCATCGTTGAGTCGAGAAGAACGAGTGAGCGCGGTGTCGAGTTGGCCGGTACGGAGGTAAAGTTGCACGACTGCAGAATAAGCAGATAACGCACGGGTGTAGGCGTATTCAGGTGGAGGATCGCTATTATAACAACAAGGAAGTAAAATAGAAGAAGAAAGGGAAGGAACTTGCGTGATTTGAGCTTTGGCGAGGCATGTGTCTACAAAAGAGAAAATGTTTTGCTCGATAAAACCAGAATTTTCAGTGTAGGGAGTGTAGTCGTCCATAAAGAAGGTTGGAGAAGGTGCCGCAGGCGGCAGAGATTTCCAAGTGTTTCGGTGAGAGGCTAGGTTGTCGGCAAGGCTGTTAAGGTAGGAAGGCAAAGATGTGGAAGAGGTATGAGCGTGAACATGTTGTAGGTATGGGAAAGAGGGCGGAGTTTCTGAGGGTTCGGGTTGTGACTCTGTCGGTAGACCTGTTTGGAGTGCTGCATCTCGGGTATGGAATATCCATCGGTACAGAGACCTAGCAGGGTTGGATGACAGTTGATATGGATGAGGTCGGTTTCCATCGAGAAGGGTGACGGAGTTGAGATGATCGGAGTATAAGGACGGAGAAGAGGTTAAGGGGCGAAGGAGGGATTTGAGCATCATGAGGGATGCGGTAAGTATTCCATACACCTCGCCATGGAGAATGTTCGTCATCCATTTGGTGTCATTTAAGGAGGCCATGAGAGCAGTGTTATTTCCAACAACTGCGAACGTGACGGAGGATGAGGGTGTTCGGTTTTTCTGTATCATTGAAGCATCAGAAGCAAAGATGTTGGGAGGGATGTCGTTGGGGTAATTAGGGGTAAAGGTAGGGAGAGCCAGAAGGGTAGTTTCCGCTATTTGGCGTCTGGTTTCGCGCGGATAGAGGAGTTGGGCGGAAGGGTAGGTCAGATGATGGAGGACAGATGGCAAGCTTCGCAGCCACTGTAGAACAATGGGCCAGTCACGGGAGAGGAGATAATGATCGGGGGAGAAAGAAACGTTATGGGGTAGAAAGTCATAAGGGAGAGAAGTTACGATATTAAGCTGCCAACGGCCTACGTGGGATAAGCACGTATAACCACAGCGGGCAAAGTTTGTAAAGGTTTGGGAAGAAATGTAGGGTAAGACGACGGATGAAGAATAAGATGTAGAAAGTTGGTAAAGATGGTACAAGGAGATGTTGCCCATTAGGATGTAAGACAAATCGGTAGCACAAAAGGAAAGTTTTACCTTGCGCATCACACTCTGCGCATGAACCCAAGAATAAGGGATTTTGTTTCGAGTGCGGAGGAAAGAACGTTGACAGTCAGGTTTGTTGAGGGGGTTGATACAGTGGTTAAGTTGACACGTCCAGTCGTTAAGTGTCGTGGCGGCGAGGTTCTTGAAGGTTGAAACATGGTGGTTAAGATCGCGCTGCAGGCCAGAAACTGCCAAAGAGTCATTTATACGGGAGATGGATGGAAATCCAAATCCACGTAGATTAATGGGGGCCATTAGTAGAAGCGAGTTGAAAGAGAAAGGAAACCCCAGGTATTGATGAACCTTGTTGGCAATCAAGTGGTCCAATTTTGTAGCGTGAGCCAACGTGATGTTTTGGTATGCCAAGAGGGGCCGGATCTTCGAAACAATACACTGTGAAAGGATGCGACGCAGCGCAGTTAGAGGAAGAGGGCGGTAGAGATATGGGAAGGAAAAGTTAAGGATGATGTCTTGGAGGTGAGAGAAGTGTATGTCTGGCCGATTAATTGGGACACGAAGAAAGGTGGTATGGTCTGTGATGACTGGGACATCGTTGAGGGAAGTATAGGAGGAAGAAGGGTTAGTAAGGTTGACGGAGGGAATTTGGATGTTTTGGGGAGTTAAGGTGTTTGGGGGAAATTTGGGGGAACGATATGCGTAGAACACGGTTTTGGGCCAACAGGTTTCCCATCCATAGGTTGCTTGGAAACGTTCAGCTGCACGTGAAGCAGTCATAAGAGAAGGGATAGAGGAAAAAACAAGAAGTGTGTCGTCCATGGCTTCTATCATGGACAAAAGGATGGACAGGTCATCGGTAGGGACATGGGGCAAGCCTCTAGCTGCATTCTTCGACGTGATCATGATCTGACCAGGAAGAGTGGACTGTATGTCAGAAAGCCAATGATTACAGAGACTGGTCGTTAGAGTACACTTTAACGGGGAGAGAGAGCCACCCTGTTTTGTAACTCCATTGACAATAAAGTCATCTGTGAATCCATAAGCCGTCTTGATTCGGTATGGAACGTTCTCCTGGGCTGAACGGTCAAGGTCAACGATAGAGAGGGGGAGGTTATAAGCTGTGATGGCGTCATAAAAACCTTGGGGTTCGAGCATATCAAAACCCTTCTTTTGGTCACGTTGGAGAATATAAAGAGGAACATTGTTACGCGCAGCCCAAGTTTCGACCTGAGAAATGAGGGATATCAGGTCTCGGCCTTGTGTTCCCGGCTGGGTAGCAATTTGACAATCTGGTATGATCTTCTGGGAGGAAACATAAGGTAAGAGATGGAGGTTTAACCAAGCAAAAGGAAGGTTTTGGACGAGATTACTGCAAGCCACTCCTCGATAATTGGAGAGAGCGGTGTTACTGGAATGCTTATGAATAGTGGAAAGGTTAGTATCTTTTACGCAAGAGGAAAAGTGTGAATTTAGAATGATATAATTGAGCAATTTGAGGAGAATCTTGAGGGCGCTGTCGCTAAGGAGCTTGACGAACCATTTCTCCCAACCATCCGGGCCAGGGCAGGGTCGGGAATTTCCCTTTTTGAGGAGAGCGCGGAGATTAGGAAGGTCCAAGGCTTGGGGCCAAGTGAATGGTTGTTGAGCCGTTCGGGCAGAGATCTGTTGGACGGATGGAGTCTGAAGCCATGGTTTATCTTGAGGGGGACGAGCGGTTCGCTTGTACAGTGCCTGAAAATATTCTCGGGTTGCTGTTTTAATTCTATCTGGCCCAGTCACGACATCATCATGCAATGAGTCAGGACTAGTAGTAAGGGCAAGAGGCAGAGAGGAGAAGCTGTTGTGAAAGAGTCGTTTAGCAGAACTACCAGCGAGAAGAGAACGAATCTGGTAGGAAGCAAAACGAGATTGTTTTGCATTCCGCTCAATGCGCTCTTCCGCAAAGCGTATTTTGTTGAGCGAGCAGCGGGCAGATTGGAGAAAAGCTAGAAAAGATTTCGGAGAAAAATCAGAAGTAAATTCAGGAGATTGACAAAAGGCCGTGAGGTAGGGCTGGGCCCAAATTGGGACCGAAAGAAGTGGAGAATGGGTCTTGAGCAAATGCCTAGTGAAATAGATAAGACGGTTTACGCGACGTTGTTCACGCAGAATAAGTCGGATAGTGGCATTTGACGGTTTGGGTGGCTGATTAGAATGCGAGTGGTCTGGGCGTATAAAAGAGTTCGAAGCTGCATCAAGCAGGATTCGTGTTAGCGAATCATAGACGAGTTTGAAGGAGGCATCGTCGACAATTTCAGTGTCATTTATAGGGTCACTGTGAAGTTGTTGGTCAACCAAATTAGAGAATTTCGTTAACTTCTCTTTTTCTCCTTTTCCGGGGAAACGGAAGCGAGGAGAATAGGCTGAAGGAGGAACCTCAGCAGGAATGGAAGGTTGTCCATGTGCATCTGGAGGAGAGGCGAGATACATTGAGGTAATAATAGGGCGATGGTCAGTGCAGGGGATAAAGGTTTTGTTGAGGACGTCAATAGTCCCTGAAATAATCCCTGTGCGAGAGACAGCAACACGATCAATAATCGTGCGGACTGGCAGGATATTTTGGGCGTGGTCAGAAACATTAGAATCAAAACTTTTGAATGTGAAATATTGATCGAGGGGACAATCAGCGAGAGTACCCCAGAGGTCAATGCTTTCTGTTTGGCGAAGAAATTGGGAGTAAAGGAGGCGGGCATTATTAATGGAATAAGTTGGCGACGAAGATTCGGCAGAGGAAAGCGTAGCATTAAAGTCTCCATGTAGAGACCAGGAGAAGGGAGCGGAGAGACATATTTGAGAAATAGCTGGCCAAAAGTCGTGGTCAGAGGAATCGCCCACACCGGGATTCCATGGGGCATAAATCCCAATGAGACGATGGGTAAACCCACGGTTATCAGTTGTGGGTATGGTTAAGTCGAGCGCGACTGCTCGACCAGCGAGGATGCTAGGCAGAGGAACAAGCTGGACATTAAAAAGCCCTCGTCGGACACCCACTATGACCCCCCACTTGCCTCTTTTGCGAGTACTTGGGTGTTCACCAAGAGGGAGCCCAGGTGATTCATAGAACATATAATCGGAAAGAGAGAGACGGGAAGACACCTTATTGGTGTTTTTAGTCTCGCCAATGACCAATGCATGAGGCTTTATCGTGCGAGTGGTGTCAGCAATCGCGGCGATTTTCATTTGATCCCCTAAGCCATTTGCATTGATAGCTACAGTGCGAAAGGTAAAAGGAACAGATGTAGCATGGGCGAGATGAGTGAAGAAAAAGAAGAAGAACAACGATACAAGTACAGGGTGAAGATTAAAAGAAGAAAACAACGATACAAATACAGGTCGAGGTTTAAGAGGCGAAGACAATGATACAAATACAGGTCGAGGTTTAGAAAATGAAGACAGAGACGGAGGTGGGCTGTTTGCCCCTTTTTGTGCAGAAGGAAATGAAGAAAGAAAATGAAAGGATTTCGAAGACATAGATAAAGCCCGGACTCTCATAGAGTGAGAGGAAGTTCGTCCATCCTTCCCGGGATTCCGGGGATCAAGGATCACTGGGAGAGGGGACTGAATCGGGCGAGAGAGAGGCGAGAGTAGTGATTGACAACATACCTCCTGCATGGATTCTTCGACGCGACGCTCGTCTTGCTCATCTTGTTGGCGTTCCGACAGCTCAACTTGGGAAGTCTCCGTGTTATCTTTTGTTGAATCCTTCCGAGCCCTCTTTGTACCGTGTGGAGAGACAGTATCCGGTACTGAAGGCGAGGTGGACTCGGATGCCAGGGAGAGTCCAGGAGGGTTCTGGGGAGAAGCCGAGGTTTCGGGAGCATTGAATGAGATTGACGGCAGTACAGTGGCCTGGAGGGAGTCCACTTGATTTGACAGTTGGCGGACATTATTCTGGGACCATTCAATCTGTTGGTCAATACGTTCAAGGTGAGCGAAATGTGTTGTTGAGCCCGTTCAGAAGTAGCCGTGAAAAGCAATAACCGAGCAGTGTTGGCTTCCGACCGAAGACTGTTGGTTTCACTTTGCGCTGCTGTAAGCTTGTTGTTCGCAGTCATGATGAGGAAGGAGGCAGCCGTCGTCCGCTCGATACGCTGATTGATCTGGTCCATCGATCGGAGGATATCGTTATGAGTTTCGATGACTGCTTGTAGACTACGAGCGAGGAGCTCGACTTGCCCTCGGATAAGGTTGAGCTGGCTGTGCATGAGGGGCGAATCGTCCTTGAAAGCAGACTTAAAGGCAGAGAGGGACGTAGGGATGCCTTGGTTGTTGAGGGAGTAAAGATATTCTGGGTGCCATTTGGGTGCGGTCGCGTTGTGGTGGGGAATCTGTTTGAACAGGTCAAATTCATCGGATAGGAACTGAGTAGTTACCTCCGGGTTGACAAGGAGCGCGCAATAAACGCTTTCATCCTGTACGACCCGGCTTTCCCTGACGACATTATCACCAAACTTTTCCCCATACTTGCGTTGAATGTATTCGTCGATCATATGTTGAGCCTGCGGATAGTCGCCGACACCGTTGACTGCAACTTCAAGCCCATAAACGGGCTGAATATACCTTGAACGGCGAGGAAGGACCGGTTGGTTGTCGATGACTGGGTAACGGCGAAGGAGGTTTTCGACAACAGAAGAGGATAGAAAGCAGAAGGTGATACGTCCTGAGTCAGTGACCCAGGAGTTTTGCACCTTATAACCTTCAATCCTAAAGACATTCTCCAGACGAGTTTTGAGGGCGACAGCCTTGTCCTTGTCCTCGGCGACGAAAGAGAGCTGACGAGCTTTGTCGGCGGCCTTGGCTATTCTCCATCGTGCGGAAATGTCAGATTGTTCGTCGAAGATTAGCCTTACCATCTCAAGGACATCCGGGCGAGGATTTCTTCGCAGTTGGGAATCCTTGAGGCTGACGAAGACGTAGTCTAAGCCGGGGTTACTGGGTGAGACAATGGTCAGGTCAGGCAAATCTTGGCCGTTTGCAGCTAGATGGCGAATGATTTGATTGAGGTGGTCTTCGGCTGCGTAGGGGGCACCATTTCGTAGTCCAGAGACGAATAACTCGACGCCCAGGAAGGGCTGAGTGTTAGGATGAAAGGTAGGAGGAGGGGACTCCGCACGCTCATGTGAGACAGGCCGAGGTTGAAAGTCCCCAACGACGAAGGGCATTTCGAGAGGGATTAGTTCGATATAATAGGATCCGATGAGTTTTTATGATAGTTAGGGTTGATTCTGAAAAGATTTCGTAGCTATTAACTGGTGGTGGTGGTGGTGGTGGTGGTGGTGGTGGTGGTGGTGTAAGTGCCAGCAGAGCTCGAGGAAAGGAGGAAGATCGGCGATTTCCGGTGCGACTTGATTGGATGGCAAATCCTAAACTCCGCTTCGTCTCGTCTTTTTCGTCTTCCAACTTCATTCCAGAATCCAGCTCAAGTTTCAACTTCTGCGTTCCACATGGAGTCCAACTCAATAACTAATTAACTTCAAATTTTTTCAAACGTCGATTACGCATTCCAAAGACCCTCCGAGCTCTACGAGTACCATCGATATATGACGAAAGAAATAAAGAGACTGGGCGGGAAAACGAAAGAAAAAGCCCTTTTGGTAGGGCGAAATATCTTCCAAAACTCCTGTTAATCTTCGGTGACCGCTTCGCGATCTCCGATGTGATATCGACAACTTCATCTCCTGGTATGGACGAGAAGAACGAAGTCAGGCGAATAATTCTACCGCTGGACCAGGGAGAATAGGGAGAAGTACGGAAGGAAAATCGAAGATATCGCACCGAAACGCGAGGATGCTATGAAAGAATGGGCAAAGATTGAACGCGGGTTCGGCGAGATCGCAGTATGGTATTCCAAGACAGGTGGAAAGGGGCCGTTCTTGATGGGCGAGACACTATCTTGGGCAGACTTAGTCGTTGGCAAACACATGGCATGATTTCGGAATATATTTGGACGGGTTCCGGGATAGCAAAGAGTGGAAGGATGTCGTGTCTTGGCAGGGCGGGATTTGGAAGACCCTTTGCGAGAGTCTAACACTATACGAAGCCATTCTTTGAGGTAAAATCTACCCTTTGTATATTCACAAACGGTATGCAATGCACGTCTTTCGCTTCTGGACAGTGGAAGCGTTTATGGCGGAAGTCTTTGCATCTTCGAAGAATATTTCCATTGTAAGGGGGAGCAGTACGACGCTCGAAGACCTCATCCCGAAAGGAGAGAACGCCGTGGCGGAACGGGTGAAGCACAAAGACGGTCTCTGCAGAAGGGATGAGGGTCGAGGCCGGGTTTCTAAAAAGTATTCTTGTCGGCTATTGTTCGCTTCCAGGTTGGGAGAATTGGCGAAAGAGAAAAGATAACAGATTTTTGGGAGGGGGGAGACTGAAACCGTACGCGTAACAACAGCAATACAGGGCAGAGACGAACCTGACGTGGCCTCCACCGTGCTTCCACTCCCCAGATCCGATACGCTCCAGCCATCCCTCCCTTCCTCGGGTCCAACAAAGCACTCCGCTCTCCGATTCCAGGCCGGAGATGATTTTATTTACGCCATCCTTTCAACAGGATAAAAATGACGACGACGTGTTCATAGATAGCGGTGGCCATCGTTCGCAAATTGCCAGGGCAGCGGACCTGTCGATACGAGGCACAAAACAGAGAGGAAGAACATGCCTACGAATCATTCGTCTGATCGTCGTCCAACGCGCGCTGCAATACCATCGATAAAGAATTCGGGGTGCGCCCCGTGCCCGCCAGTTCGATACGAGCAGCTGCTGGAATGTTGTGTTTGCGCCTTTTCTCTTTTCTCGAAGCCGCATAAAAGAGCATCGGTGGTCTAAGCTTGATGAGGGCATGCACTACGTATGTAACACTGGCATCGTGGTAGATAAAAAAAAATATGGACGTCATGTTTGCGTCACGATTCAGAAATGGCACGAGCCCAAGCAAGGACGAGCATATGGATAACCAAGAGGGAATTGATTGGCGTAGGTAGTAGGCTTTTGAGTGACGACATTATCGATTGGCATCATTAAAGTCGGTCTGTACAGGTAACCCGACATCGCTAATCTTTCTGACAGTATAGCGAAGTCAATACGACCGTTAACGAAAAAAGTGAGGATATACGCACATTCGAAATAAGCATCGTTCCACATACAACCAAGTCGCTCTCTAAGGCGGCCTGGCGTGTGCTCTCGCGCATGTGGTAAATGGTTCGGCTCCCAGAGAGCGCGAATGAGGCAAGTTCCCTTGCGTCTCCACACCGTCGAATCCCGCACCTTCGATGGTGCTCTTCGCCGCCTGTGTATACATCTATTCTTGCATTCTTGCCGTGCCGAGTTGGCAAAGGGTGGTGGCGTATTCTAAGTGCATGGCCGTGGACGATGGGCGATGGACCTACGAGGTCAAAGGTTCCTGCGATGTAGAGGGTCGGAGACGCGCGGCCAAGAGCCCAAAGTCAGGAAGATAAAGAGTTCACTTGGACGTCAGCGATCTAGAGTTCAAAATTAGTGAAGGTCCGGTCTCACTGTAAATAGAGTACGCACCTGTTTCCATGCAGCATCTGAGCTCCATTCCATATAGCCAGCACACAATCATATCAGAAGAGTCCCTGCTCAGCGGACACGTTGGAAATAGTATGAGCGGGTTGTTGGGACGCAATTTCTGTGGCGATCGAGAGTCAGAGAGAGCAACGACGATGTTTGCGTCCTGAGTTTGATGGGCTGAAACAGGGGATGAGGGTAAACACAGGATGGATGGGTAGGCTGTTTGGAGTTCACCTTTACATATTCCTGTAGATTTTATCCATGCCATTTCCCATGAGCTCTACCTTTGCGCACAAGACACCATAGTGCACATGCAGATCTTCCTTTCAATGGAGCCAACGAGTTGCAGCGGAGGCCGGAGCTACTCCTCGTGGGTCCTGAAGTTCTTCAGGTCATTAGACATAACTGGAGTTGCCTGAACGTTGAGAATGTATGCCTAGTGGGCAGGTCTATCCGTCTAAAGGAGGACGACATGGTATTTGGGAAAGACAATGCCGACATTCGGCAGTTCGGCGATCTCCTTTCCGGCACAGCCTGATTTGGTCCCCGACCTGACCCTTACACAGTTACAGGCTTAGATGGCTTACGCCGCATGTCCAACACATGGTAGGACTGGTTACGAGCGCTACTAGATCTCTCCACTTCCTCGACTACGATGGCGTCTCCCCCTCCACCAAAAATTTCTAGGATCCACCGCCTTACAAAGGCACTGCGACGTGGTCGAGACACTATATTGCCAACCTCACCCCCGCCGTCTCCGCATGACCGTGCTCTCCCTGGAACCAGTACCGTCGATATACCCAATGATGCTCCCGGTGTGGAAAGGAATCGATCTCAGGACGCTATATTGTCAACTCCTGACTCTTCTTCTCAACGTTCTTCTGACCATTGGGGTGTGACATGGAACGGGCTGGAAACGGCGCTCCGACTTTTGGAAAAGAGCGCAGCCGCGTGTCCTCCTCTCCAGTCAGCTGTCGGTGGGTTAGTCGCCTGTCTGAATCTGACACAAGTAGGTTACGGTTGTGGATTCAACACTCTTCACCTTGTCTGATTTACATCGCAGGCAGTCGCTGGGAATCGTGAAGAATATGAAAAACTTGCGACGGAACTCACAAGTATGGCGAACACTATCACCCCGTATGTAACCAAGCTTGTCGCAGAAGACGTTAGCGGGAGCGTTGCACGCATTATGGAGTGAGTGTCAGATGCTCGCCCAGGCGTCGGATGTTAGTGACAACCTTTGCAGATCAATCAAAGCGGAATCGACACACATCGGCCGACAGCAAGATCGCGGCAAGATAATGCGAATAGTTGAAGCGAATCAGGACCAGGGGGATGTGATCCAGCGGTATCGCCGGATAGACTCATTGTTTCGTCAACTGCAAGTGAGTACACAACAATTCATATCTGATGCGGAGGTCTGACAGACTGGTAGAGCGACATTAGTCTCCGAGCCTGGGAAGATACAAGAAAACTGCGTGAGGTAAAGATATGACCAAGCATCGATAACTAAGTTGACATCCCACTGGTAGACATCCTTACTTAAAGACATGTCGCCAGTGGACGACGCTCGATATAACTCAAGCTACTCGACGACCATCAAGCGACGCGGGTGCACTGCAGAGACGCGCGAGAAGATCCTAGAAGATCTAAAAGGCTGGGTGGTAGATCCGAAAGGGGCTAAGGTGTACTGGATGAATGGGATGGCGGGGACTGGCAAGACGACGATTGTATACAGCTTGTGCGAGTGGTTGGAGGAGAACAGGCAACTAGGCGGCAACTTTTTCTGTTCCCGTATCTCAGCCTTGTGCCGCAATGTCAACAACATCGTGCCCACCCTCGCATACCAACTCGCTCAATACTCTCCTGCCTTTCGATCGACGCTGTGCAAAGTCTTAGAAGAGAAGCCAGAGGCTAGCAAGCTAAACGTAGAACGGCAGTTCGAGAAGCTCGTGCGAGAGCCCATGCACGCGGTGAAAACCGCGATGCCAGAAAGCGTGGTCGTTGTGGTCGACGCGTTGGACGAGTGCGACGATGGCGACGCATTCCGGCTGTTTCTTGAAACACTGCTGAAGCTCGCAGCGGACCTGCCCCTCAAGTTCTTCGTCACAAGTCGACCGGAGCCTGCGATTCGTGACAAGATGTTGGCGCCCGGATATTCGCGTTCTGTGCTACATCTGCACGACGTCGAGGAATCGATCGTGGAAGCAGACATCAAGAAGTATCTCACCGAGGCGCTTGGATCCATGTCCCCACCCCCATCGCCCGACGAAGTGGAACGGCTTGCAAAGCTTGCCGGAAAGCTGTTCATTTATGCCGCGACCGCTGTGCGATATATTCGTCCAGGCGATCTTCGCGTGAACTCCAGCGCTCGCTTGCGGACGGTGCTGGGAATGGTCTCTGGGTCGACCAAACAGCACGACGAACTCAGCAGATTATACACGAGCATTCTTTCTGCAGCCATCGACCCCGAGCGCCTCGAGGAGCAGGAGAAGAGCGATATTCTGCTTACGCTGTGGACAGTGGTATGCGCAAAGGAGCCGATGACTGTCCGAACACTGGCGTCGCTTCTTAATCTCACTGAAGAGCAAGTTCGCTTTTCATTACAGCCACTTCGATCGATAATACACGTGCAAGAGGGCATACAGGGACTGGTTTCCCCTTTCCATGCATCTTTTCCCGACTATCTTTTTGATAAACGTCGATCCAGGAAGTTTCACTGTAAAACGACTCGGCACAATGAAATCCTAGCCAACGGTTGCTTCGACGTAATGAAGGCACAGCTGCAATTCAACATCTGCAAACTCAATTCGTCATTTGTGTTCGACGAGGATGTGTTGGACTTACAGGAACGAATCGAGAAATCCATCGCTGCTGCCCTCTCATACGCATGTCGGTACTGGGGCGAGCATCTTCGACAAGGAAATTCCACAGTCATGATCCATGAAAGACTCGTTGACTTTCTGACGCACCGACTATTGTTCTGGATGGAGGTACTTAACCTTGAACGACGCATGGCGATAGGTGGAGAGATACTGCGCCAGGTACAGGAGTGGTTGCCAAAGGTAAGTGAACGTGCCACCCACGAGGTCGACTTTGAAACTAAGATCGTGTAAAAAGGATTCCGATATCAATACGTGGAAACAAGTGGCTGATGCAGAAGCGTTTGTAACGCGCTTTGCAGCTGGGGCATGTACACGTAGCACACCACATATCTACATCTCTGGATTGCCATTCTGCCCAAGGTCCAGTTCTGTGCGTGAAAACTACTGGGAACACACACGAGGGCTGATTAGGGACTAACACGGATATATCCGGGACCGATCCGTAACCGAACCGCGGATTTTACCATATACGGTTCGGATACGGTTCGGATCGGCATGATCCGGATAGACCCGTGCTATTTTTGTACGCTGTGAGCCACCGCAATGTAGCTCGGTCAATTCTTATCCGTTTTGCTCAAGTAAGGGTGCGTTAGAGAGCTATCAAGGGGGAGAGTTCGTTCATGCATTAATTACAAACATTGGTATCCATGTCTTTCAGAAAATGGAAAATATAACACTATAGTACAAATTTATTACATATTCTTTCAATTTCATGTGTCTCTGTTCATTCACCCATGCGTGACTCCACCATTGCTGCAATATCCGAATACTTGGGAAATATAGGGGTTTTAGCCCAAGAACCCAGTGCCACACGTGCCTTGAATGTTTGTGAGCTCATATTATGTTGCATATGATTCACTTGACGACGACCAGTTGAGAATGCACGTTCAGCATCGACAGAAGTTGCTGTAAAGAAGGAAAAAATTAGTAGAGCTTCTATATAATGAGGAAAGGCAAACCTGGTGCTGAGCAAAATGCCTGCCCCATTCTTGAAAGGCCAGGTCGTGTATTTCTCATTTGATACCAATATTTCATATATCCACCTGCATCTGTTATGGCGTCCGATGAAGCTACACTTTCTGCCAGATATGCTTGAATAGAATCAGCAGGATATTTGCTTGAACCTGAGGAAGCAGAAGAGGGAGCAGCCCATTTTGACTTTTCCTATGATCCAAAAGTAAGAAAAAATCCAAGTTTATGACTTAGAAAATACATTACCTTGGTATTCTTCTTTGCAACTGGAATCTGCGACTGTGCAGGTGCATAAGTCTTCGACCATCGGTTAATTACCATCTTTTTGATTTCCTTTAACTTTTCCGATGAAACATAGTCTTTAAGGAACTGCAGCTTCCGATCTGGACACATAACTGGTTTATATATCAGCTATTAAATCCAAAAAATAGGAAATTGAAAAAGCACCAATAGATATAACATAGATCTCACAATCCCATGTCAAGTCCATATATTTCTCGATGAGCAAAACTCCAGCGTGAGCTGCGATCCGAATTACAGCAGGAGTTTCACCGGAAGTGGAGGATAAGTCAGAGTCGTCATCGGAGGCGTCGTCATCATTCTGGGGCTGATCAAGAACAACTGCCTTTAAGCTATCTTGAAGGTGGAATAACATGGGAAGAGCGTCAACAATAAGAGGGACCTCTGCCTGGGAGAAGAGTAGTGTTACATCTTTAAAAAGCTATTGAAAAATCAGACACAATTAGGTGAATAAAAAAAAGATATAAACACCTTTAACACCTCTTGAACATCATCTGCCAATTCCCATTGCTCTTCTGAGAGGCGGTATGCCTGCAACTTGTTCCCAGAAACACCTGTCAGAGCCTCAATAACATCCCTAAAATGCAAGTGTGCAGCAAGACAATCGAAGTCTGAGTTCCATCGAGTTGGGACACGGCGATCGAGAGCACGCTTGGTTGATGAAAGCTCAGGATCCTGGTCGATAAGTTCCTGGAATTTCTCATTCAGTGGCGATGAGTCGTGAACACGGCGTGCAAGTCCAGAAACCTAGATAATATTTTAGAACACATATTTAGTAATATTGAATAATGACTGTACCGCTGGAAAGAGTTTAAGTGCCATCTGTTTTTCTGCTTCAGACATCACCACACCTTGATCTTTCATCTCGCGTATTGCGATATCCCGAAGAGACTTGACGACTGCATCATCATGAGCTACTTGACCGTCATCTTCTTGGGTCTCCTCTGCCTCGATTGACGCTTGTTCAGTGGCTGCGGAATCCTCCTCACCCTCATCTGATCCATCCCCAGGATCCACAACCAGCTCTACCTCTTCGTTGCGATGGTCTGATGCAATCGTGATAGATTTCTTTACTTTCGGTTTCTTAAAGAAGAAAGAAATAAAGATCTAAATAGAAACAATTAGCTAATTGCTCAATGGATATTGTTGCAGTTACCTTTGCGACAAGGTTGATTATATGAGCCAAGCATCGCAGGCGTGCATCCATACCCCAGAATGTGGGAATATAGTCCGACAGCAATTCTGCAAGCTTGTCGCAATTACTGGCATTGTCCATACATAGACCAAGTAGCTATATAAATGCAGACATTATTATCTATTTTGAAAGATTATATTTATTTTACTTACCTGTTGATCAAGACCAAACCGTTTCAAACATTCGGATGTAACTGTGGCCAGATACCGCCCATCATGTTTTTTAGTCAAGCTATCAAAATAAAAGGAACTGAGAAATAGAGAATATATATCACAGATTTGCCACACACCGAATGAATTCCAGAATTGCACGATGAATTACTCCCTGATCAAACCAAACAACCACAAGGCCAAGATATGAAGAAACAAGCGGAGAAGTCCACCCATCAAGAACAAGGTGAATTGTACTGTTTAGTTGCTACATTTAACGTATAAGCACTTTCTAAATCTTATAATGCAAATTAACATACCAAAAAATAGTTCTTTACTGCAATGGAGGCCTGTTCATAGATGTAAAGGAGATCCCGTTGAACAGTCATTGGACTCGGAAGCTTGGTCCCAGGTCGTAGCATTTCGACCTCAAGTTTATAGTCTTCATCAAGGACAGAATTGATCGGACGTGCGTTTTTAGCGCAACGAAGGGCAATAAGAGCACGATGAGCTGCCTCAGAGTAAGGAATAGCTGCTGGTGCTGGCTTTACACGTTCACGGCCTTGCTTTCTCAAGCAAGTATCAACATCCTTCTGCAAATTGCTTGTCCCATCGCCCGATTTCCCCCGGAGGCGAGTCCGGACAGACGTGTGATTCTGCGGATGTGTTTTGCAAGTGAATATCAAAGTCATAGAAAGAGGCTCTTGGGCCTCAGTAAAATTCCGTCGCAGTGTGACGTCATAGTGATCGTAGACTTCAGATCTCCACGACATTCGTGCAGCATCTTAAAGAATTTATTTATTTATCATTACTTGTTAATTTTGTTGAATATACTCACCAACAATCTCTTCGTCACTCATGTCCCAGACCTCGAGATCAGTGAGACGGTTGATTGTAGGAGCAGCTTGCCTCTGGCGACGCTTGATGGGTGATATAAGAACAGGAGGAGCAAAAACATCCCCAGCAGCAGCAGTGTCAGTATCTTCATCACTTGAGTCTGGAGATACTGGTGGAAATTGCTCCCCTGGCGTCTCAAAACCACGCAGACCTGCCCGCCCTCGTGGCCTTGGAGGGGGAGTTACAGGTGGATCCGGTGGTGCAGGAGCTGCAGGAGCTGCAGGAGCTGCAGGGGCAGCAGCAACAGCCTTGCTGCCCTTGCGGGGCTTGGGAGCAGCCTTGGGAGCCTTGGGCGCGGCCTTGGGAGGCATAACAAGAAGGCGGGGAGGGAAGAAACCGTTGGGATGCTCGCAGCGGTTAGTTAACGCGGCGAAAACCACGCTATCCTTGCTTGACGTCGGAGATTGAAAATATATCTATATATGGCTATTTATATCCGTGGTATCCACGGTTCGCTATAAATAGTCACGGGTACCGAAAATAGTATCCGGATATAAACGGTCACGGGTAGCAACCGGATCTCGTCGGTCCGTGTTAGTCCCTAGGGCTGATAGATGTAAAGGGGAGTGCGGTGGAGCATTGGCCAAGTGCAGCTATTGGAATATGGAAAACAGATTCAGAGGTCATGTCGGTTGCATTCTCTCCCGACGGCACCCGCATCGTCTCTGGTTCCAGGGATCAAACCATCCAAGTATGGGATGCACGCACTGGCGACACCGTCGCTGGACCATTCAAAGGGCACACACGTGGAGTCGAGTCAGTTGCATTCTCTCCTGACAGCACGCGCATCGTCTCTGGCTCCGATGATGAAACCATCCGAGTATGGGATGCACGCACTGGCAACACCGTCGCAGGACCATTCAAAGGGCACACTCGTGGAGTCGAGTCAGTTGCATTCTCTCCCGATGGCACCCGTATCGTCTCTGGCTCCAAAGATCAAACCATCCGAGTATGGGATGCACGCACTGGCGACATTGTCGCTGGACCGTTCGAAGGGCACACAAATTCGGTCAGGTCAGTTGCATTCTCTTCCGACGGCATGCGCATCGTCTCTGGCTCCGATGATAAAACCATCCGAGTATGGGATGCATGCACTGGTGACACCGTCGCTGGACCATTCAAAGGGCACACAGCTTGGGTCAATTCAGTTGCATTCTCTTCTGACGGCACGCGCATCGTCTCTGGCTCCTCAGATGAAACCATCCGAATGTGGGATGCACGCACTGGCAACACTGTTGCTGGACCATTCAAAGGGCACACACAAAGGGTCAATTCAGTTGCATTCTCTCCCCACGGCACACGCATCGTCTCTGGCTCATCAGATCAAACCATCCAAGTATGGGATGCGCGCACTGGTGACACTGTTGCTGGACCATCCAAAGGACACACAGATTCAGTCTGGTCAGTTGCATTCTCTCCTGATGGCACGCGCATTGTCTCTGGCTCCTCAGATGAAACCATCCGAGTATGGGATGCACGCACAGGCAACACCGTCGCTGGACCATTCAAAGGGCACACTAGTTGGGTCAGGTCAGCTGTGTTCTCTCCCAATGGCACCCGCATCGTCTCTGGCTCCGAGGACCGAACCATCCGCATATGGGATGCACACACTGGCAACACCGTTGCTGGACCATTCAAAGGGCACACACATTGGGTCAGGTCAGTTGCATTCTCTCCCGATGGCACATGCATCGTCTCTGGCTCCTCAGATGAAACTATCCGAATGTGGGATGCGCGCACTGGCAACATCGTTGCTGGACCATTCAAAGGGAACACACAAAGGGTCAATTCAGTTGCATTCTCTCCTGACGGCACGCTCATCATCTCTGGCTCTGATGATGAAACCATCCGAGTATGGGATGCACGCACTGGCGACACTGTCACTGGACCATTCAAAGGGCACACAGGTTCAGTCACATCAGTTGCATTCTCTCCTGATGGCACACACATCATCTCTGGCTCCTCAGATCAAACCATCCGAATGTGGGATGCACGCACTGGTGACACCGTCGCTGGACCATTCAAAGGACACACAAATTCGGTCATGTCAGTTGCATTCTCTCCCGACGGCACGCGCATTGTCTCTGGCTCCAAAGATCAAACCGTCCGAGTATGGGATGCACGCACTGGCGACACTGTAGCTGGATCATTCAAAGGGCACACACGTTCTGTCAATTCAGTTGCATTCTCTCCCGACGGCACACGCATCGTGGCTGGCTGCCAGGATCGAACCATCCGAGTATGGGATGCACGCACTGGCGACACCGTCGCTGGACCATTCACTGACATCTCAGTCAACGCTTCTCTATTATCTCATTATGTACACAGTGATATTCTGTCCGTGGAAAATTTCACATTCGAGCAAGATGGATGGATAACTACTAACAATGTCCTCTTTTTTTGGATATCACCCCACTTTCGTACCCAGCTGCCCCAGCCCCGTAACACACTTGTTATCGGTCCCGAAGGCACCACTCTCATTGATTATTGCCGCCACCTTTCCATTGGCAAGGCATGGTTTGAGTGTTATTCTCCTAAATAAATACTCTGATGTATTTTTTTGCTACAGTTTCCATTATTTATCGCAGTACCTATGATGTTTTACGAAGGCGCTTTTCGGCCGCTTTTCACTTCATTTTGGTGCAGCTTTTCATTCCGCTTTTCTCAAAAAATTGGATCGAAAGCGGCTCGAAATCAAGCCCAATTAATGTTAAATGGTTCCATTACCAACTTCGTGTCCTCCCCGAGACCCACTCCTGGAGAAAATTAACTGATTCCCCATTTTTAGGAGTGATAGTCCCCACGACCGGATGCCTGTGGCAGAGCAGATTGCGATAGCTAGCTATCTTTCGGTTTGGAAATTTCGGCTATAGCTCGTGTTGCCTCCAAGACTCAGTGTTTCTGTCGGTTGTGGGTCCTCGTCGCTGGGCGAACTTACGGCGAGCATGATGGGTTACGCGAGGTACTGGAAGTAGTCGAGGCCGCTGTCCTGGTGTTTCCGTGTTAGCATGTGAAGGCACAGCGAGAGTGAGTGAGGGAGTGGCGGACACATTGATGGTTGGTTGGAAGAAGCTAAACACACTGGTAATAGTAAGTTTTGATATTACTACTATTCGAGTTTGAAGAATTGGGGCACCTGTCGTCGCTTTCCACCTTCTACTCCCTCTCCGTCATCCGTGCGCATCGAAGTCCGGCCATCGAGAGTTTGTGGGGTGGCGAGTCTGAGGGTTGCGGGCTTGTGAATTCGGCTCATACGCTTTGATTATGACGGGCGTGAGACGTGGGCAGGTCTCTGCTCCACCAGACACCGTGCGGCAGGCTTTTCACCAGGCTGTGGAGAAGTTAGACGCTGCATATTCATATTCATCCAAGGCGAGCCTGGGCAGTGCTTTCACAGTGTGAGATGGTGTTTGAAGTCGACGTCGACGCATTCGTGTTCTGCTGGCGAAAGCTAGGTAGGGTTTCCATTGCTTTCAGATGCGATAGCGGGGCCTTGCAAGCTTTGAAAGTGCTTTTCTTCTTTGATCTGGGGTGGGAATGGGACTTACTAGCGACGAGGCGTGCACGTGAGCACGAAAAGAAACGACGAATGAACAAGGATACCCGACCTTCCTTTCGATTTGGAGCAGACGATGGTGATGTCAATCGGCCCGAGCTCGAGGTTGGGATTTGTTTGTTTCGAAAACTCTTATTTGTTGAAATGGCTAACTTTTCTCTTTCTGCACGCTGTGGGTATGACTCGCAACAAGTCGTCACCCACCTTGCCAGGTCTCTACTTCGCCTACTCGTTATCCCTCCTCTCTGTGGCTCTTTCTCAACGGTTTGCCCGGGTTTTGTCTTCACGAATGCGCTCGTCTTGTAAGTTCGTTGTTTCTCTTCTCAACCCCCTGAACTCAAGTATTAATTTCAGCTTTCCACAGTCTAGATGTTCATATCGGATGCTGCCTGCTTGCAGTAGCCCACGCCCATTGGTGCCCACCTGCTGGGCCGCTTCTTTTCGCCTCGCACTGCGATAAAGGAGATGCATCATTGAATGAGTGGGTGACGGCTATTCAGGAGGTATGTACATGTCATGTTTTCGATTCCGTATACCCTATTTACGCCTCTATCTAGACTATTTACTCCCTTGTTTCCACCCCTCCGTCGACACCTTGCCGTCCTCACCGCCGGCCTCTCTAGACAGATGGTGATAACCGAGGAAGGTCGAGTCACTTTCGTACATCTGCTGGATCGACGGCGCTGTTGCCATCGACTTTCAAGCCTGATATGTGGGAGCAGGAGCGAGATAAGGGGGATGTGCCATCTGAAGGAGATGCCGAGTAGGACGACGGAGAGGATGAGGCGCCAGCCCGATGGTTGCTCGTAATCACTCACCAAACTACATCTTAACACTTCCACTGAAGACAGACTTACGCAACCGATACCCCGTATTCACCCTTCCCAAAGTTCGCTTTCGTGCACGACCCATGCCCAGGTTTCACGTAGACGCCTGAGGGTTAGCTCCCGCTATCGATTATCGAGCATGATGCTGAGCAGGAATAGGAGAAGGCTGCGTCCGTGGCTGGAGAATGTGAGGAGGGTGATCCGGCAGATACACAGTTCCCTGTCATCGCCAACAACATAGCTGCCGCTCATTATGACCCTCATGACACGAGTTCGCTGGCGAGCGTCACTTATCGCATGATGACGACGACGACTATGACCAGAAAGGGCTCGAGTGTCTGCCCTCAGTCGTCTGCTTCCTCCATTCACTAGGAGATCCGTTGCCACCTCGGAGTCATCCTCACCTTTCATCCGCGCCGGCGCCGGCGTTTGGCATCGAACCGGAATTCGCCTCAACTCAGTGCAGCACTCGCCACCCTGCACTCGCCTCTCATAACTTCACTTTCAAGGCATGCTCGACCTACGTCTAATGTCTCTACCACACTCAGCGCCCTGACCGGCCCTCCTTTCACCCACGACTCCGGATCCTATGCGAAGGCGAAACGGCAACCACATTCGCGTCCACCACTTCTCTTCCTTTCTATAGTCTCTCAAGCCGAAAACCAACCTACACCCCGCCCACACTCCTCCGCGTCCTCCTTCCGTGGGCACCATGACGATCATTTTTCCAACCAATCTCATCACCATCACCAATCCCATCGCTCAAACCAACCCCCTTAACCAAACGCAAACGCACACGCAGGCATAACCCCTCATCAAAACAACTGTAGCTCAACAACAGTTTCTTCTCCTTCACGCAAGCACATTGGACGAAAATGCGCACTGTGTGAATTCTCTCTGAATTTTGACAATTCTCAGACAATCCCACGGGAATGCAAAGAAAAAGCAGGGATTTCTGCTTTTTCCTGTTTTTCCTCAAATGCAAAGGTAATCCGCAACAATCCAGCCAAGAATCTACGGAGAATTTACATGAATCATAATCCTGTACATTTTTGCTTCAGGATATAAATACATTCCGTTAGAAAACAAATTTTATTATATGAATTACGGTGTAGTACAAGCCTCGCAAGAGGTATATGTGTGGTTGGTGCATAGCGCCGTAACTAGTGAATGACTCGGGTAACCCCCAGGTAAAATTTTCGGACCCGTACCCGTACCCGTCAAAACCCGTACCCGTACCTCACGGGTACGGGTTTACACGGGTGAGGGTGAGGGGTATGTGAATACCCGAGGTCAAAAAAACCTGTGGTCGGGATAGGGACTGACAGATGGGATGTTGGCAAAACGGACCTCGCCGATGCACCCAGGACGTCGATTGACGTGAGGGCGACCATCTGCGAGGGTCTATGCTCTGCCCCGAATGAGGATAATGCTCGGGTAACCTCTGCTGTGAAGACAAGAGGGTGACGTGGCGTTTGTTTGCAGCTGCAAACCATGTCAGGCGATCGCCACTGCTCCGACTGTTGGGCACGGCCCTCACAGGTCAAGCATCACCGTAGCAGCGTCGACATCGTCAACGTCGTGGTGCTCAGAAGGGAGAGTGGCATGTTGGTGTGTGATCGCCGGGGACCCAGGAAGCGGCGGGATTGTCAGACCCTCGGAAATAGCTGACAACGAGGGTGTTGGCAGTGTGCGTACTATCGAGAAGCTGTGTCGGTGAGTCGTGACATGATGGAGCAAAGAAAACATGCCGCACAGGAGGGCTATGAGAACTTTTCTGCACGGAAAATAAGGGGGTAGTGAGTAGTTGTCCCGTGTATGCAGACTGTCACGTACTTGCAACCTCTTTCGCGTTGTGCCCTGCTAAACTGCCACCATACTACGTGTCGTGGTTCGGAAATTGTTGTTGTTGTTGTTGTCGGCTGGGGCAGAGGTTGGGTTCGAGGAGGTAAGTGGTGGTGGTGGGAGGAAAGGAAGTGGGAAAGCTCGTTTCACCCCCGATCTGCCACCAATATTCGTTTCAAACTCCGATGCCGCAGTGCCGAGTGGTACCCTCATACCCCCCTCATGGGTACGGGTTCAGTGGGGGTACAGATTCTCGTACCCGTACCCGTACCCCCGCTTACCCGTGGCTCATACCCGCGCGGGTTTCCATACCCGTGTCGATCACTAGCCGTAACGAAAATGTCATATTATCAATAAAATCCAAAATAGGCCAGCACGTGAGCGACAGCTGTCGCGTCCCGGTCATTTCTTCTCGTCTCTCCTCATCCATCACCCTAATAGAAAACAAGAAACCGTCAGCGTTCACCATAGAATAATGGCAGAACAACCTACAAATATCCACCCAGAAGGACATTACCCCGTGTCCTCAACACTCTTCCAAGGAAACGCGCATATATCCAACACTTCCAACCCCTACACGAGCCTCCGCGCCCCACAGAATCCATACGCCGCTTACGTTACGCCACATTTTCCTACCACACCTAGTACCTATTATCATCAGAGCATACCCACACAATGGCAAGGAAACACACCTCAGCAACCCGAAACAGCTCGGAGGCCATTCCCCGTTCTCTCGCATCCACCACCGCTTCCCCAAATGCCAAATCTCTTACGGCCAACTTCCAAAATACAGGCTGACCTCGTTTGTCGCGAGTTTGTAATGGTCGAAAACCAGGTCGCAGTCCTACAACACCAAGTGCAGATATTGATAAGTCAGAATGTGTGGCAGCAAGAGGAGATCACGCGCATACAAACGGAGACAGCGCAATGCATACATGAGCTTGAAACGCGATTTAATGAACGCGTTACATTGCTGGCCGCCAATTGACCTACTCGTGACGAGGCGAGCGAGGGTGACGATGATGAAGATTCCAGTCTCGAGGGTTCACGAGACGAGGCTGAGGAAAGTAGAGCTGCTGGAAAAGGGAAGTCATATGCAAACCATTCAATCATCAATGTACGTACTCTGGCAAGATTGAGGAATGATGTCACTAATCAGGTATCATTTAGATGCTCGTCAAGGAGACCTTCCATTTGTTCTTGGGAATATCGGTGTCCTCCAAAAAGGAACATCTTCCTGTTTTCGTCGCAGGACTCCCAGAAGAGCTACCCTTTATTAGTGATGGGCGCGGGTAACCCGCGGGCGAATTTTTGTTGACCCGCACCCGTACCCGCCAAAACCCGCACCCGTGGCCACGGGTACGGGATCCCGTGCTTGCAGGTGCGGGTTTGCAGGTGACCCGTGGGTACAGAAACCCATGCGGGTTTGATGGGGGTGTCGTGAGAACTTATGCCAGCAGAACAATGTTGAATTAGAATTAGATTAAATTTTGGCAAACTATATTACATAACTAATTATTCAACCTGTTTGACACATATTTCGGAGTTTTCCGTGTGCCGGCCAAAAACCCGTGACCCAGGCGCACGGGTGCGGGTTGGCTGAGGGTCACTCAAAGCCCACCCGCACCCGCACCCGCCATACCCATACCCGCAAACCCGCACGGGTATCGGAACCCGTGCCCATCACTACCCTTTATCCACGGCTCTAAAGATGTGCGTCAGCTACGATTCAATTGGGAAAAGGGGTCAAAGGGACCAGAAAATGCGCTCAAACTCAAGGTCTTGTCCTCGCACGCAATGACCCACGGCCGCGTCATGGTAACCGGCGTTGCACCATATCTTGAACATGTCACAGCACTCGAGCTTGATAGAAAGATGAGCGCAAAGTACGACAGCCTGAGAAGGACGTGGCAGGGAAAGAATGGGCGGAGGAATACTGGTGGGATCAAAAGGGACAATCACGCTCATGGAGTAAGCCTACAGATCAAAGATATGAAATGGACACTTACCTTGACAGCAGAAGCTTGAAGTTCGCAAACGAAAGCGCAAGGTTTTGCCAGCTGAATCAGAATGGAAACATGCAAAATACGACGCCGCATTTGAATACCAGCAAATGTCAGATGATGAGAACACGTACGACGAACAGGGCAAATTGTTGGCGGACGTATACACTTCCCATGCTCCTGGGAGTCGCTCGGAGATTGTTAGCCAAATGTTCAGGGAGATAGACCTGTACAAGGACCCTCGACCATCTGGTCAGTATATCAAACGTGTCCAAGGAGAAGTAAAAGAAGACCAAGGACCCCCGGCTACAAAAGCCCTGAAAGGTCGGGCACGGCGTTGGATGGTGGATCCCGTATGGCTGACGAACCATCCCAGTTTCGACAATGAAAGGACCGTGGCAGAAAATGGGAAGTTGTGGGGCGATGAAACAAATCCAGAAGAGCTTGAAGAAAGGTCAGCGCAGATGATAGCAGAGAAAAAGAGACGAGCAAGTGGGGCATCAGCTGGCGGAGAGAAGAAGAAGAAGGCAAAGAAAGGAAAAGGAAAAAATCGGAAGCAAACTGAGCGAGCTGATGGTAACAATGACGACAGCGACATCTACAACTAGACATTTTCATCATCTTCCTCCAACGCCTCGTCAGGTTCTGCGCCACCCTTATCCCGCAATCATGATCAATTTGTAAAATCAGCACAAGGTAGAACGAGTACACACATGATCAAATGAAATCGATATCCATAATTCACTTCCGGAGTTAAGAGTTACAGGAATCATGGCCAAGGGACAATCAATGTCAGAGATTGGAATGATTTCAAACGCATGATATTGCTCCGCGTAGGATGTATGAATGCCTAGAATTGAAGCGCTGGCATCGGTCAAATATCAGAGTATAATTAGAGACAAGGACGCAAACCGCAACTCACTACAGGTCCCAGGGCAAGGTAGGGATATTGTCGTCGGCACGCAATCTTCGAACCAGGGCACAGGCATGTGCTGGCTGGTCACAATCGGGAATTTTTATCATAAACAAGTCTTCAATCTCGACAGGAACTCGGACACCATCTCGTTGAATAAATGCAAAGCTGTCAGTTTTTGTTCTCAAATTGGAAACACACCCATATCGAATACCATCTTTCCGAACATAAGGTAATCGACGTGCGGCAGTAGTGCCCACAAATGGCGTTCCTTCCTGTTGAACACTATAGGCACGTCGCAAATTCAGAGCGGGCCAGCGCTGCTTGAGGTATTCAAAGAGGAGGGAGTAGAGGTCTGTTCCATCTGCTCCTTGACCACGTAGGTTGACTGCGTAAAGATTTAAAGGCTTGGGGAGTCGCTTCGGCAAAGAGACAGAATCAGTGGATGCTTCACTATGAAAAATAGCAATCTCAGCCATCATTCCTCCACGTTTTCCTTCTGACTTGAGGATCCGTTCAATCAAAACACGTTCATGTTGATGAGCGTCGTCAGGAAGTTCTAAAAGCAATTCATAAATCAAGTGAGTTTGAACCCAGTTGCGAAGCATCGTGAGCTCAATACGTCCACCGTCATGACCATTGTGATTCACTTTCTCAAGCATGCCGTTGAATCGCTCAAAGGCAAACAGCCACCATGCATAGACAGGCCCGTAAAGGGCGATCATGTCGGCAAAGTGCATGCCTAGATGATGGTTAATTGTCAATTCAACACCTAAGAGGAGCATACGAAGACAGTAATTGGACAGGTATGTCTGCCCTGCAATCGCCTGGGCCATCGTGATTGTCTTCATGGAGAGAAGTCGGACTCCTGCACAGAGTAACAAGGCGGCGTCGTAGAGCGACCTCATATTCCGGGAATGTTTTGTATGAATCTTCTCGCCTGGAGATACAGGAGGCTCTGCGTTAGGGATAGCGTCAGTTTCGTCCCTCCACGAGCACCACAGAACAACCGGAGTAACAGTAAGCAGGCGGCGCCACTCGTCGGCCTTCTTCAATGATTGATTCTCGCCCAACTAGAATTGAAATGTTGGTGAGAAAATCAATCAAGGTATCAACAACTTACGTTCTTAGGCAATCGAGTAACATGGGTCGGCCATCGAATAGAATTTATGACATTTTCAAATCGACTCTTCACGGAATCTTGGCCTCCAGCACCTGGAAACATATGCGCAGCAAATAGAATCCGAGTAAAAAGAAAGGCCACAATACCAAGAAAAAGGCAGTGCATAAAGTCGAGAGGCGTTTGTTTCGATGGCCGCCATCCAGGGATCCAATCTAGAGCAGACCACTGAACACCGTGGTTCTTAAGAATGGCCGCCTGACGTGGCAAGGGTGCGTTTTTCGAATAGAATTTCTGTTTGAGGACCTCGGCATCGGTCCGGGGAATGAAGCTTGAAGTGGTGTATCCTGCTGGTTGGTTGATGTCAAGAGAGGTACAACGACACCATGGGCAGGGATTGAGATCGGCACTGTGGCCAGCAAATCCAGACATCTTGTGTGCTCCTGGTGTATCGCAGTTGTTGCAAGTAAAATCGCCGGCTACCTTCTCGACAACAATATTTGAGTCTTCTTCATCATACATCTCCATATCGACGCCTGAGATCAAATTTGAGACGAAGATAATGACAAACAAGATTCAAGCATACCATTCTTAAGTATCTTGACGTCTTTAACGATTGGTTCCATACAATGATTTAGTTGTCGTGTTGTCGGCTCGCTTGGACCGGGCGTGATAGCTGGGCATATTACATTGGTCTGGAGGAAGCGTTGCTCGTGAGGGAGATCTGAAAAAGAGATATAAAAAGGACCGGATGAGTGGGGGCGATTTTCGAGGGCTCCAAACCTGATTTAAAACGAATGAATGAGTCATAATCATCAAAACTTATGAATAACGACACACCAATCGAGGTTAATGTTCATGTGAAGGCCAAACCTATAATCTGTCAACTTCTTCTCTGAGCCCGGAGCGATGGAAACATCTCGAACGGTTCCTAAATTTCCGACCTCGCGTTTGATTCCTGTCTTCAAGTCGTGCCAGATATTTCCGTCGTACATGTCTTTCATAACGAAATTCGGATCGCTGTTTTGATCAGAAGGGGTATTCCGGCTGTCACGAACGATTCGACGAAACCCCTTTCGGCGGACCATACGGCGGACCGACTGGAGGAGGGAAACTTGAGGGATGATCTTGATAGCACGTCGTTTCACCCGATTTTTCGAATCCGTAGTTTCTTCGTAAATGACGCCATCGCAGGAAGGAATAGGACAGGCGGGAGAGTCGAGATTAACCATCGCTTCAGGCGTGAAATGCTTCCAGCATTGAGGACAAACAGCATATTGGATGATGTATTCGTCTGGGTCGATTCCAAGCCGCCGCTTCGCACTGGCTAGCGTCCGTACAGGTCGAGGATGTTCCGGAAGTACCCCAGCTGCATCAAGAGCATTGAGAGTGGTCGCAAGGTTGTCATCTGTCTTGTTAATGGGCATCCCCTCGAAAACATTGTTGAGTACAGCTTGTAAATAGGCGATCCGAACGCATGAGGGTTCCTCATCTCTGTAGGCTGGGGGCAATATTGGAACAGCAGATTGACGATCTGCTTCAAGATCGGTATCGACCTCGTTTGGCATAGTTGCATGGGTCCATGTAGTGTCTGCAGGTTGAACGGGGAGAGGGGGGAATGGAACATCATTGGGCGGATCCTCAAGTCCTGGCTCATCCACTCCAAAATCTTGGTACCCCATATATACATCCTGAGCATTTCGTTCGAGTTCGAGGGGGCCCAAAGCTGGTGGTTGAGCGATGGCGTGGTTCTGTGGCGGTATAACCAGTGGGGCTGGCCCATTTTTCGTGAGGTGTTTGCGAGCAGAAGTACGTGATATCCTTTTGAGAAGGGGTTCGAGATTGTAGCACTTGAAGCAGTTGCATTCGACTTTGGCGGCGGCGTTCAACATTTCGATGGAGAGAATAATTTGTGATGAGACGAAGGAAGTGGCTGAACGGGCTGCGGTCCCGAGTGGTCACAGTCCTATAACTTGACGTCACGGTGATTGCTCTCTTCCTCCCCCGCGCTACCTCCTTCTCTACCTCGATACGCCACCGCGCCTCAAGTCTTCTAAACGATATCATAACTAGGGAGATGGACCACGAAATTCTTAGTGAAACAGAGCCCGAGTCCCAGGAGATTGTACAAGAGACCCCACCCAGAAGGATGCAGGTACATTCAAGACTTTCTTGACTGATAATAAGTTTATTCACGTCAGATTTATCTGTAGAAAGTTGGAGAATGGGTAGAGAAAACTGCAGAGGCAACTCTGACTGCAGCCATGCTCCAGCAACTCGGTGTTATGACCTCGCCTGCAGCGCATTTACTCCCAAGATCTCCTTCACCGCGTACTCCCAAATCTACCGCCCTTCATCAATTCCAGCAAGGCGACAAGACATATCCCTCTCCCGGAATCGAGCTCGCGAAAACCACCGCTGCGCGTGCTCCAAGCGGATCCATCGGCCCTAATCCCATTCCTTCCCCACTCTTTCCAAACCAGAATCCTTCCGTTCACGCAACGGCAACACCACCGACGCAAGACGGTTTACTAGCAGGCACCACCTCATCAGCTTCTCCGGTCGCTCCGATATCTTCTTCTTCATCCGACTCTCCAGCACCTTTGTCTTTGTCCGAGTCTCCAACATTTCGTCGTCGCAAGAAGGATATGACCCGTATCCGACGTGAAATAAAGGTCCTGGAAGAGATTTCCTCTCGGCTGACCTATCTCTACCCCAAGCGAGACAAGCTCAAGAAGAAATTGTGTCGTCGTGATTAATCCATTTCCGCTTCTATTACTTTCCTTTTCGATTTGTATACCATTTTATTCCATTCATACTGTATACCTATACATCACACATATGTACTATCTACTATCCTCACATCTCTAGTTTCCGTCGCTGTAGCCAAGTTGGTTTGTGCCATACATCTAGCCTATGATTCACATTTTTTTCTCTAAGTCCTCACTGTCCGTGAATTTCCAGCAAATTGTCGTACATTCTGTTGTGCCGATAATCTCTCAGAATTTTGGCCTTGCATATTCTCGGTTGGTGAATTGTGTGTGAATTCCTGGGAATTGTCGGAATTGTAGAAAATTCACACAGTGCGCTTTTTCGCATAATGTGCTGTGCTTCTACTCCCTCTCCGTCATCCGTGCGCATCGAAGTCCGGCCATCGAGAGTTTGTGGGGTGGCGAGTCTGAGGGTTGCGGGCTTGTGAATTCGGCTCATACGCTTTGATTATGACGGGCGTGAGACGTGGGCAGGTCTCTGCTCCACCAGACACCGTGCGGCAGGCTTTTCACCAGGCTGTGGAGAAGTTAGACGCTGCATATTCATATTCATCCAAGGCGAGCCTGGGCAGTGCTTTCACAGTGTGAGATGGTGTTTGAAGTCGACGTCGACGCATTCGTGTTCTGCTGGCGAAAGCTAGGTAGGGTTTCCATTGCTTTCAGATGCGATAGCGGGGCCTTGCAAGCTTTGAAAGTGCTTTTCTTCTTTGATCTGGGGTGGGAATGGGACTTACTAGCGACGAGGCGTGCGCGTGAGCACGAAAAGAAACGACGAATGAACAAGGATACCCGACCTTCCTTTCGATTTGGAGCAGACGATGGTGATGTCAATCGGCCCGAGCTCGAGGTTGGGATTTGTTTGTTTCGAAAACTCTTATTTGTTGAAAATGTCTAACTTTTCTCTTTCTGCACGCTGTGGGTATGACTCGCAACAAGTCGTCACCCACCTTGCCAGGTCTCTACTTCGCCTACTCGTTATCCCTCCTCTCTGTTGCTCTTTCTCAACGGTTTGCCCGGGTTTTTTCTTCACGAATCCGCTCGTCTTGTAAGTTCGTTGTTTCTCTTCTCAACCCCCTGAACTCAAGTATTAATTTCAGCTTTCCACAGTCTAGATGTTCATATCGGATGCTGCCTGCTTGCAGTAGCCCACGCCCGTTGGTGCCCACCTGCTGGGCCGCTTCTTTTCGCCTCGCACTGCGATAAAGGAGATGCATCATTGAATAAGTGGGTGACGGCTATTCCGGAGGTATGTACATGTCATATTTTCGATTCCGTATACCCTATTTACGCCTCTATCTAGACTATTTACTCCCTTGTTTCCACCCCTCCGTCGACACCTTGCCGTCCTCACCGCCGGCCTCTCTAGACAGATGGTGATAACCGAGGAAGGTCGAGTCACTTTCGTACATCTGCTGGATCGACGGCGCTGTTGCCATCGACTTTCAAGCCTGATATGTGGGAGCAGGAGCGAGATAAGGGGGATGTGCCATCTGAAGGAGATGCCGAGTAGGACGACGGAGAGGATGAGGCGCCAGCCCGATGGTTGCTCGTAATCACTCACCAAACTACATCTTAACACTTCCACTGAAGACAGACTTACGCAACCGATACCCCGTATTCACCCTTCCCAAAGTTCGCTTTCGTGCACGACCCATGCCCAGGTTTCACGTAGACGCCTGAGGGTTAGCTCCCGCTATCGATTATCGAGCATGATGCTGAGCAGGAATAGGAGAAGGCTGCGTCCGTGGCTGGAGAATGTGAGGAGGGTGATCCGGCAGATACACAGTTCCCTGTCATCGCCAACAACATAGCTGCCGCTCATTATGACCCTCATGACACGAGTTCGCTGGCGAGCGTCACTTATCGCATGATGACGACGACGACTATGACCAGAAAGGGCTCGAGTGTCTGCCCTCAGTCGTCTGCTTCCTCCATTCACTAGGAGATCCGTTGCCACCTCGGAGTCATCCTCACCTTTCATCCGCGCCGGCGCCGGCGTTTGGCATCGAACCGGAATTCGCCTCAACTCAGTGCAGCACTCGCCACCCTGCACTCGCCTCTCATAACTTCACTTTCAAGGCATGCTCGACCTACGTCTAATGTCTCTACCACACTCAGCGCCCTGACCGGCCCTCCTTTCACCCACGACTCCGGATCCTATGCGAAGGCGAAACGGCAACCACATTCGCGTCCACCACTTCTCTTCCTTTCTATAGTCTCTCAAGCCGAAAACCAACCTACACCCCGCCCACACTCCTCCGCGTCCTCCTTCCGCGGGCACCATGACAATCATTTTTCCAACCAATCTCATCACCATCACCAATCCCATCGCTCAAACCAACACCCTTAACCAAACGCAAACGAACACGCAGGCACAACTCCTCGTCAGAACAACTGTAGCTCAACAACAGTTTCTTCTCCCTCAAGCCCCAGCTCGCCTCCTACCTCCTCTTCCAATTGTTTACTTTTTCGAGCTTCTGGCTGGGAGTCCGCGCGCTCGAGATCGGTCTAGGGTTAGGGCTGGGGTGGGCGCCGCTCCAGGAACTTTAACTGGAGGAGGACTCTCGAGTTCGTTCAGGCTTCAGTACGCGCACGACGAGAAGTGCAAAGAGCAAGAGCAGTAATAGGCAACCGGATCCAGGCCAAGGAGACGTCCCTCTGCTACCGTTCACCCTCCTTTCTCATCCAGCTTTCACGAGCCAGTTATCGTTGAATCTGCCCCCTTCTTCATCGTCGATGCAGTGTCTGCCACTGCGCAGTCCGACTTTGGGCTTGGGTGCAGCTCTGGCTGTTAGAGGAGGATCGTCTTGCACTCGAGCCAGACGAGCAATACTAGCTCTGTCCTGCCTCCGGCTGAATCGTCGGTTGCTGGGTCTATCGCCGCCCATCCCGCTCCTCCCATCGATCACGTTGCTGCCGCCGTCGCCACCCCAGATGGTCATGGCTTCTTCGCTGGTGTTCGGAGAAAGTGTATCGATCTTGGGATGGTCGAAAAGTCTCCCGACTCTGGGTTCGGCGTTGAATGTCAGCGCTACCTCAAACCCAAACAACTTGGACGCCCTTTCACCTATGACGACTACGTCTTCCGTATTTTTCACGCCCAAGTCGTCTCCACATCAACCTTTGACACCGAGGAACAAGCTCTCGTTTACGCATTCTCCAGGAAAATGGCCTGGACAACAGTCGGCGTCGTTAGGAAGAGTATCTGCCGCTGGTGTCGCTGGTGGTAGTGGAGGTGCAGACACATGTGGAGGATTAGGTGGAGGAGCAGGGAATGGAAATGAGCTACCGCCAAGGAACTCCTAGGCGATTTGAAGATCCCTGCGAGGATTAGTCGGGCGCAGGTTGGGCTGTGGCGGGATTTAGGTATGGTTAGAGAGTTGCAAGGAATGTGGGACGTAAGTTCATGTTTTTTCTTTTCTCTATCTGTATCTTTCGTTCCCCCTTTCTCTCGCCCGTTGTTCTCTTTCTTTCGTTCTCGTTTTCTTTTCTTTCCTTTGATGGCTAACAATTACTCTTATATGTTTCTAGAGCTCAAGGAGATGCAGCAAACGTACAATACCATCGTCTTCAAGGTGCCAACCATCCTCGACGCCCATGCTCAACACCACGCACAACAAGCTCTCGTCCCCGCCTGTTCTCTCGCTCAAAAGAACCTTGGCTAGCCTCCTATAACCCGCTACAGCACAATCGCAAGCGGTGCTTTCGGTTTTATGAGCAGTGCTATGCTCAATGTAACATCGAAGTCGACACGAAGATGGGTTCAGAACGACCATATGTCCCACTGGGACGCATCGAATGGTGAATTGGTTTCTGGCGGGCGAGCGGCGTTGGATATTGGGAAGGCACCGTACTCTATCGTCGATAGTAGACAGACCCGCCAGGCTCCAGTAGGCCTAGCCAGCGGCAATTCTGCGTTCGCAATTCCCCCTTTCGTTACCGACAACGATATCCATACTGGCCGTTGGTGACCTCGGCTGGCTGGGTACCCAAGTGGCGTCAGTTTGAGGCATATCGCACGCACTTGAGATCTTGGAGTAGAAGAGCGCCTCCATAGGCCTTAGGATTGACAGGGATGCCGGTAGGTGCACCTGTGGGGGGCTCATAGGTGTGGTGTGGTAAGGTTTAAGAGACACGATTGGAATTGGATGAAATTCGACTTGAACTTGGAGGACCCGTGCATCGTAGGGGCGGCAGAATCTGCTTGAGCGAAGTACAATGTCCAGCATGTACTATGTAGTAAAATATGTAGAAGTCGGCAGTTTATAACAGTCAGCTAAACAATTCCCTTCCTTCTCCATTCTTGTAATACAAGGTGCGACCAGACTTTCGAGGAACGGGAAGAATCACTTTCTTAAGAGGTCGGCTGCCTGTTATGCGAGAGCACTTGTAAGGTTACTCGAATTGCTGTCAGGAATGAACCATACCTTCTCGCCTATAGCGTATGCGACAGATTGAATGTGGCAGGATAGTTCCTAGTTACAAAATAAATATATATCCGTGAACGAATAATAAGCAAAGTGCAGGTTTGAATACCATTGGAAGAATAGAAGCATCAACCTGTACAGCAGATAACATTTAACCAACCCAGCAGATAGATATAGATAAAGCGCCCGCTAGTACTCACGACGCGTAGGTTAGTCGTCCCATAGACTTTGAGTTCACTGTCGACAACGCCTCCGTCATCACGTGGGAGCATTGCCGCTGTTCCGACAGGATGAAAGACAGGCCCGCAGTTTTCTTTCACATACTGCCTTAGTTTCTCTTCGTCCCCTACCACCTCAGGCCCAGGAAGCACATAGGAACGCACAATACCGGCCATTGGGGGCGTCGCAACGAGCTTCATCGTAAACTTGGTAATCTGGACTAGGAGATCAAGGTCAGCTTCGTTGCCGTAGTAGTTTGGGTCGATGAGAGGCGGTGTAAGAGGATCGGAGGAGCCGATATGGACCGTTCCGCGCGAGAGCGGGTGCATAACGGCGCTGACGAGGGTGGTATATCTCTTTCCTGGGACAGGGACAGAACTAGGAAGTGGCTGATGCCCGATATAGTTTAGGATCCTGGTAAGATAGAGGTTAAGCGCAAAAACGACATCAAGAGAGCGTGCATGCTACCGACTCACTCTGCTTGGGCAAGATGTTCCTGCGTCAGCCAGCTTTTTTGTAACTCGTATTGTTTCTGGAGGCCACTTGCAAGAGCTGGCGATGTCTGGGCTTCCAAGTGATTAGTTGAATGCACGTCGGCCTTCTCTTGCCAAGCACGAATATCTTCTGGGGTGCCCAAATCTTTACTGGAAAGGAAAATGAAACCTGGGGCAGGAACTGAAGATAGCAGTCCTTTTTGCTTCTTGCTAGTGTACAAAGTCAAAGTAAACGCATTGGTCATCGAGACGTGAAGGATATCAAACTTACTAAAGTTCTTGCTGTTTCGCGAGCTCTTCAGGATCGGAAAGCACGTCCATCGTCTCGAACTTGGGATCTATCTCGATAATAGATGCAACACAAACATGATCCTCTGACTCTCTGGATCAGAGAAAAGATTCGCTTAATTTTGCTGCGGTACTCACGGAGATTCTCGCCCACACCGGGAAGGTTGATTATGGGTGTAATACCCTGTACTTGTAGGATCTTGCTATTCCCGATCCCCGAAAGCTCCAATAACTGAGGCGTTTGGAAAGCTCCTGGAATTGGGAATAAGAGATGGTCAATAGTGATGTACGTTACGTTCAAGTACTACCCACCAGCAGACAAGATTATGTCCCTCTTAACTCCTTCTACAACCTGCCGTGCGCCCTGATGGGTGAATTCCACAGCGGTGGCGGTCTGCAGCCCGTTATCCCCTTTCCCAAAAATGATCTGTATAAACGACGAGCGATGAGTGATTGAACACGTTTACGATATCTTGGACGCCGTACTTTGGTGACTTGAGAATGTATAAGAACCAAGAGGTTAGGGCGACTGGCGTTAGGTTCATAATAATCGGGGGCAGCGTACGAGCGCTTGGCAGTACGGGGGTCTACTGACGTAAACGACGACATTGAACCGACATTGGTGCCGTTAGCCTGTGGAGCGAAAGCGCCTCGTAAGTTGATTAAAAATAAATGAAGATGAGCAACTAATTAACCATCTCGGGATTTCTTGGAATGCCAAGCGCTTTGGCAGCATCAAACAGTAGGGCATGCTGTTCCGTAAACATTGTAGGGAATGACTTCTTGATTGGTCCTATATGACATGTCGAGAATCGGTGAAAGCGGCTTCAGCTGCGTTTACGAGACCTTACCAGTCGTTCCGTGGAAAGCAGGATCCGGTTTGGCCGCATATCTCTCCTCATCAAAGGCTGAGAGGTTGCTGGGAAACGTAGTTTCGCTCTGGAAAATACTGCTCAGCAAATATGACGGAGTTCTGACCGGGAAATTGAATACCTTTTTCATGTACCCGAGCAGGGATTCCCAGTTCCAGCCTACATTTCCAAGCCCCTCAAGGGCGTCAAATTCCTCTCTGGAGGGACGAGACATTCCTAAGAAATTGTTCTCGAGAGATTTCAGGGATTCATGGGAGCTGAGATGCGGGCAATGAAATCTACCAAAGAGGATCCCCCTAATCCCTTTCCACGCGGTTGGAGGACAGGTCGACCGCCGGCTCGGGCTTGGGGACAGAGATGAATGTCCAATCATAGGCCGGGTTCGCAATAGTTCTTCCCATGAATCCTAGAAAGAAAACACATAAATTATACGTTTAGCTCAAATATTTCGAACTGCGTACCTGGGACATTGATTTCGGGAACGTTGTTGTCGTGTCCCCCGGCTTCGATCACGCCTACGACGACATCTTTATCTTCACTGAGTCTGATAGAATTGTCAGCGCGATGCAGACGCGATTTGGACTTCAATACCTCGCAGCGAGCGTGAGACCGGCAGTACCGCCGCCTAGGATAAGATAATCGAATTTAGTTGCTTTGAATTGCTCGACGGATACAATAGGCATGGTTGAAATGAAGAAAGTTGGGGCTTACATGGGGTCAAAAGAGGAGGATATAAATATTAAATGACAGCCTATGTGGGCCGTGTGCATGACTCTGACCACAAATGGCATGCTTCGTAATACGTTATACCAGATTTAGGTCGCAAGTCAGCCCTCTTCCAGTCTCACGTCAGCTCGCGCGGGACCTTGCGGGAATATCTCCCAGAGGGCCGCCCACAATGAATCTGAATGACAAAACGCCGACCCTGCGAGGGGCCCCAGGCCGGCCGCTTCTGTTCTAAAACCTTTTACACGCCTTCCAATATCATGAGAACCAAAGATTACGGAACCTGACTTTAGGGAGAGCAGCAAGGCAAGGCGGCGTGCGAGTAGTTCCTGATACTGTTCGTCAAAGAGATGCAACAATGCAGCAGCATGGACTGCTGCGGCCCGCTTCATGGCAGTTAGCCATCGACTCTGAGACTCTGAGTTGGCTTGGCTCCGAGGTTCGCGTCGAGGCACTGTCTGCGGAGCCTGCGGAAGTGTCTGATAAAGGCGCAACAGTCATCGTAACCGTAGTCGTCGACTTCCTGGAGTAGTATCAAGACCTGTGCTACATCCTACGCAGGCAGCTTCAGAGACCTTGAAGACCACACCATATAATCATACCACGACGAAGACGAGCCCACAGTCGAAGTTCAGGATGATGCAAGTTGCTGCTGCTGTTGAAAGTCGTTCTTGTCAGGAGAGGATTGCGACGTTGTATGAGGAGCTGCGGCTGGATCTATAGCGGCTTGTGGCAGCGGTTGGGTGGTGGATGATGACGTGGAAGGTGTGAATGATGCGCGTTCAATCGATGGTGGCACCCCTCAACCCCCCCAATATTGCCAGCACGGCAGCTCCATCGACACCAGTTGAACCCCGATTCCCATCTAAGTAGTAGCAGAGTAGTAGCCGCAGAGGTAGATGACCTGGCAGGCGCAGGGCCCTGCGCAGGCGGCGCCGCAGAGCTCGACGCAGGCTGAGAAGTGGACGGGAGAGGAGAAGAAGTCGGGCTCGTCGTTGATTTCGATGAAGAAGCAGCGGTAGCTGGGTCAGTAGCAGGTGTCGATGAACTGAGAGGAACAACTGTAGAGACTGAAGACGTTGAGGTTGATAAGGAATGAACGATGGAAGAGCTAAAGGAGGACGCAGCAGCTGCCAGCGGCCTTTACGTGTTATTGAGGAATCCGGTGGCGACGAGCCTGGAGATAGAGACGATGAATTAGAATCGACAAAAATGAAGTTTAAGATGTAAATAAGGACGAGAAAAAGAGAAATCCGTGAAGATTCAAAGAACGATGGTAGCATTTGAACGGCGGGGGGGAAGGTGCAAAAGACGAAAGAACGTACCCTCAGTAGTCATCGTCCGACACAGCCATGTTGCTCGAGAGGTCTTCAAATTTAGCTCTGATGAGAAAGGGTCTGCATAAGCACGATGGGTAATGACAATGAAGAGAGAGAAAGGCATTAAGAACGATATCAAGAAAGATAAATAAAAGCCACAAAGCGCAAATAAAGAACGAACCTTGGCTACTCGAACTCTCTCTTATCCCAATACACTCCTCAGTGGCACCTTTGCTCGACTCAGCAGTAGAATGCTTAACGTGAACTGGCTTGAAGAGGGGTTGAGGGAGGTGGTAACCCCCAATTGCGGACTCGTTGAATTCGGGGGTGGCACTGGAGGCAGAGAAAGCGCTCTGTCATTGATAGAGGAGGGTAAAGGTGTCCAGTAAAAGACCTGCAGATGTCGAACTTTGCTGCTTCACAGGTGATCTAGGCATGATGGGACTCTGCACCGGCGATTTCTGGATAGCAGCCGAAATGATAATAGCATACGATTCCTCCACCTTCATAGATGGATATTCCGGGGGAGGGGTAACTGGAATAGGTCGAGGCGGAGATGGGAGGCGGCATAGGCGGGAACGAGAATCACGACCGTTTCGCAGAACGCGTAAGCTGCGTGGAGAGGACCTTTTGGGAGTAGGGGCCGAAATCGGAGACTGTGAAGGAGAAGGTATAACAGCCCTCCTGAGATACCTCAGGCGTCGGAGGCTCGATGTGCAGGGAAGGAGAATCAGCTGCCGACACTTCCTATACGACTTTAACCGCCTCCTGATTCCCTGATTCCGCTTTCTCGACCTGTGCAGCGTCAGCTGGGCCCAAAGCCGGGGTAGCGATAGCTTGATTATCTGGACCGCTACCATCCTTCGCACCCCATCCAGACCCACCAAAGTCCCATCCACAATACCAGCAGTAGTGTTAGCTGGGCAGGTAGAAGGTTGTGGTGATATCGATTGTGGTGTTAACGACAACGATGACGTGGTTGACGTGAAGGCTGGGTTAAGTGGGGCCTTGGTGTTAACGGCTACGGCGTGGAGGGTCTAGTGGAACGACAGGAGAGCTTGGTGACGTTGTCGAGGTTCATAAAAATATGAAGAAGTGTTGTTGTTACTGTAAGGAATCTAGCGATGAGACGATGAACCAGAATCAACAAAATGAATGCTGATGTAAAAAATGAGAAAAAGACGAATGTTTTAATAAATTTTAAGATCAAAAAAACTAACGGTAGGCAAATCGAATGAAGAAAGATAAAGAAAAGAGGGAAAAGAAAAAACATACCCTCAGGCCTCAGCCGTTGTCACCGAAAAGCTCATATTGCTTGAAGAAGTCTTCGAATTCACAGCTGATGAAAAGAACAACCGTCAGCATGATGCATGGCTAGGAGAAGAGACAACGCAGACGAAAAGGAAGGAAACAACGAACCTTGCGCATTACTCTGCCATACCAAACATACTCCCAAACGGCAGCTTCGCTCGATCCACTAATGGAATGCCCAACATAATCTGACGCCATCACGGACTTGATTCTGGTGTGCGGGCGGCGTCACTTGGGGTACTCAATCGTCGAAAGACGAGGGTAAAGAAGGCACGCGCTTATTCCTAGCATCTATCGACATGGATGCGGTGTCGAAACCTGCTGCCGGTGGGGACACGCGAACTTGAAGAGACACGGGTGATTCTGATTTGAAGGAAAGGAGGTGGACGGGTGGCGACTCGCGAGAATCCTGAGGACGAGTTGGACTACTACGCGGCGACGCCGAGTTGGATTTCGGCCCTGCCCATGTCCCCCGCTTGGTTTCTCAGTTTCAAAAACGAAGGCTCTCCAGAAAAGCTAGACAATAAAAGATGATGATAAGTCAAAGAAGTGAAAAACACTCACTTGGAGCGTGCCTTTGGCCTCCTCATCGTGGCAATACTCGCACCGACCGATTCTGCTTGTGTATGGAAGCATTCTTTCCTCTTTCTAGATCCGAACCCGCCCATAACCTGGTCTTTCCGAAACGAGTATACACAATAACGTGAAATACACACAATAGCACAATAAATATGATGTCGCGTATTGGAGGTCTGTGGGCGCTGTGTGTGATTACAGCGACTTGCGGTACTTAGGGCGCGTCACGATTTTTTCCAAACGCGGCGATTTTTGATGGTTTTTGGTTTGTTTTGAGTATTCGTAGAATAGCGTCACCAGTTCTTATTATTTTTGAATAACAACCAGACCAGTGAATTCGCAGTGAAAATTGGCATCGATAGGTATAAGAAATATCAAGAAACAGTTGAATTTGAGTGATAGATTGAGGAACATGGATTTCACAGGATGTGGCACAATGCTCATGAAATAAAGTGTGTAATGGTCATTCAAAATGCACAAATTTATCTCCAGTTGGCTTGGATATATGCTCTGTGCTAAATTATATATGAAAAATGAAGAGGAGGGGGCATAGCGCGGTGAAGTTGTAAGTGCTTCCTCGGGCCTCCCGGGACCACAAACACAGTGTCGAAATCTCCCCATAGAATTACTCTCCACCCATTTTTTACAGCGTATATTTATTCTTTTATGCTATTAGAGGCTTCAACGCTTTTTTCGAGGCTTCTCAGCAGCATCTGAATGCATTGTAGCACGAAAGTTTGCTGCCACATCAGCGGAAGGTTGACCTTGGGCATCAGGAAAACGTCCAATTTGTCTTTGGCGTCTTTGTCTTTGTCACCTGGATCTTCAATGTCTTTGCTTAAATTTTTGGTCTTCGGTATGTCTTTGGTCAGTCTCTGTCTTCAGTATCCCGTCTTTGTCTTTGGAAAATATGTCTTGATGTCTTTACTAAATTTCAACTGTCTTCAGAGTAAGAATTTCTTTGGCATCTTTGAGTTATTGAATGTCGACCTGGGACACCGAGCAAATCTAAAATCATGTAGCCTATTAAGTACACTAAGAATAGGCTACAACTAAACTTTTTATTCATTCAGTAACACGAATTTCAGGGTAGAACTAACTGCGAGCAGGTGGCAAGCATCAGACAGGTAACCTGGCTTGAAGACTACAATAAAATATTATGCACACAACAAGTGACACTACAGTGACCATCTGGAATGTTATCGTTGAGTTTGGGTGGGTTTGGGACGTGGTAGCGGATCCAAAATTCAACGTGCCGAGCATTCACCAACAGCGTATGCTGTTCATGGGTGACTGAAGGCCGCGTCCTCTGCAGGGTGTTCACAAAAGTCGAAGACGAGGCCGCAGTGGAGAACCCATTGAACGTTGAGCATGGAAATGAGTCTTTCAAGACTCTTTGCATTTTCACGACAAGTCAGTTCAAACTCCGATGCCCGTGACTCTGTTGATCGTGGTTGAACTTCAACTTGAACCCGTTGATCTTCACTTCCCTTGACCACCACCTGTATCGCTCTCCGGTTTGCATCTCGATTCCTGGTCAGACGTTGACACCCGAGGCTGCCTTACTTGTCGGCGTGTCACTGGTGAGCGCTCGGTGAGCCGTCGCACACTCCTACTTGATCCTATCCCACCTCACCGCTCTGATTGTCGTCTCATATAGTGCGGGCCAACACGATTGCATCAGTCCAGGTCTGAGATGAGCTTTCACGCTGTCTAATGCTCTCCCTGCAGCGCCGTATTCCCCAATTCCTAGAGATCGTCACACATCCCCAGAGGTATGCATGTTTTCAGCCCACGCCGCAAAACCGCTGCTAAGTTCACCAGCTATCGACATTTTGAGGCTCTGGTAAGTCATTCACTTCTATTCACCGTATCCAGCTTATGGCAACGATAGGTATATCGTGTCCTAACGACCCCTTCTATCTGTGCGCTCCGAGAACAAAACAGCGACCCCAACTAGCCAGACGCAGGACGAGACAGGCTAACCCTGATGATGACGAAGGGAGGTACAAATGGGTAAATCACACAACTCTTTTTCGTCACCGCTGACCTCGTCTTGCAGGAGATCCAACCTCTCTGGACAAAGACAGATGCCGTGGGCATGCGCCATGATAAGACTGAATGAGTATGTACCCCGAACCCATCCCTGTCCCTCTCCACAATGTTTAACACTCAATTTTAGATTTTCCGCAGCCTCGACTTGTGAAGGATGTGACCCACGAAGACAATACACGTAGTACGTACCCGCAAACCTGTCTGCAAAATACTCAACACCTGATTACAGATCATCACTGGCCTCGGCGGGCGAAGTGTTTCTTCAGTCTTGTAGGCCGTCTGCTGTCATGACCGCTATCAATCTTCCAGGTGTGTGGCCAATGATTGTGGTTGTAAGGACCGATTATAACAATCGAAATAGCACGCTGTCGACTACCAGAATCATTGCAAATGAATATCCGTCGCTGGCGTCCCGCGTTCAAAGGCTATGTATGCCAGATGTGTTTGGAGTCTCCATCGGCACAGTGTGGTGCCACCGTAAGGTAAGCGATGAGGCTATTCCTTTTTTAAATGATTATGCCCGGGCTTTCTCTACAGTAGCCTGTAGCATTGTAATATTACTTTCTACTTAGTACTACTGCATAATAGAAGTCATTCTGCTCTAGCATTGTTCGAAAAGTGAAAATAAGCTTATTTTAATTTGCCTGAGATGGCTGCTTAACCAGAGCAAAGATGCCAAAGACGTGCTTTACAGAGACACCTATACATCCCTGAAAGATGAAAGTTGTCTTTGAAAGATGGGCTGCCATCTTTCGGAGACTGTACCTTGATATCCAAAGACGCTCGTCTTTGACATCTTTGGCGTCTCTACGTCTTTGCAAAGATGCCAGAGACGCCCAAAGACGAACCGGACATTTTCCTGATGGGTTGACCTCAATCTCTGCAATCCGAGATCTCTTTCTCTCCATTATATTGGCACTGTTCAGCACCTACCTATGGTGGAAATACAATAGCCCAATTTTTGTTGAAAATGTGCGAGATTTGGTGAAGCTATGATGTAGGTGTATTTCCACATCACAGCTGCTTTCTACCTCATAACCCACTACCCTTCCTTTTACAAAAATTTGGCACCATCAGATATATATATCTACTGAAAGCATTATGAGCATAAAATTGGGAGAGTTGACTAAGAAATAGATGTGTAACTTCATGAACATTGTGCCACATCATCAGAACACCTGTGAAATCTATGTTCCTCAAACTATCACTCAAATTCAACTTTTTCTTGACATTCCTTATACCTATCGATGCCAATTTTCAATGTGAATTCACTGGTCTGATTGTTATTCAAAAATAATAAGAACTGGTGACGCCATCAGGAAAATCCAGTTTTGTTAATCCCCAAAAATTATCCTGGACTAGGGACGAATAGAGACAAAAAGAGAGAAATAACCGGAAAAACACCTCTAAGAGGATTTAGTTGGATTGGGGCATTCTAGACAGGTCCCCTCGGTTATTGACAGAAATTCTGACTTTTTTCGTAGAATAACTTTGATCAACTGGAAGGTCATGACTTATCAGCTAGATTTTCTGAGTAATATCAAATGACTTCGGGCTGTCTTCATGCAATTTCTGCTGGTATTATTCACGGTTTTTCGGGTGAATAGGGAAATCGAATAGATAACATTCAGAGATACAGATTTATATACTTATTCTACATACATGCACTAATCAAATAGCTCGATAGGCAACATTAACTAGAAGAATACATTACAGATTCACTGCATAGGAAACACAACTGACAAGTAATCTATGGTATGGACATCGCGTAATGAATCAGACCAACCATGGTTTACCCGGGAAGGGCAGAACAGGTGATGAAATAAACAAGAGTGCTGCCAGGTTGTGAATTGGGAGAAGTATCATTCGAAAAAGGTGATGAAGCTACAGACATGCGGACAAGGAAGCGGCATCATCACCAGCAGAGAATAACATATTCAACTTACCCACGACAGCCCATGAAGACAATACCGATCCAAAAGCAACCACGAGAGATAGGCACGCGAAAGCAAGGTGCAAACAAAGGTTTAGTACATCACGCCAGGAAGCTAGTTGTTGGAAATCGTCGTGTCTGAGCAATAGTGATAGAGTCGATGATGTGCGTATCAAATGATGAGGTGCGGCTCGATCCCAGTGGCCAGAATACTGTCGAGGAGGTAATGAGGTCAATTCTTTCATTCACAGAATAATGCGGGCTTACATGTTCCAATCCGCAGAGGGAGACGACAGAAGAGTTTGCATGTGGTAATGGAACATCGCGCATGAGGGACGGTTAAAATATGATGTGGATGTGATGATGCGGTATGTAATACTCACTAGGGAACATCCATGGTGCATTATAAATGACGAGGTAGCTCGCGATTCACGTCCAAGCTCACTAGCCTGAGCTCGGTTAGTTAGCTTACAGATGGATGACTTCAAAGTCAAAGCCTACTCACAGATGGACAGCGGCCTCAACTATTTCAAGTCGAGGTCCTCGTACTCGTCTGTTGGATGGACACTTCGTGGCCGTAGGTATTGCAAACTCCAGGAATGGGAGTGGAGGGAGAACAACGAGGCGTTGCAGTCTTGCAGATGTGGTGGGAAGGAAGATGAACCACATTCCGCATTTGGATCGATTCTTCGTTGAATGTTGCGCCAAGTTTGGCATTCGGAGTTTGAATGGACTTATGTGAATGAATTTGAACTTTGAACGTTTGAACGTTTGAACTTCCACCTTAAGTTCTACCTCGTTGACATTCCTCTGACCAGGGTCACCACCATCTGCACCGCTGCTCTCGACATAAGCAAATACCACTATTCACGCCTACCGCCATCCTTTTTTTCAACCAATGCCAATGCCGAGCATGAAGCCCCATGACGATCATCTGCGACTGCATGCATAGCTGAGAAGGATCCGGAAGCAGGTGAGGAGCATAGCGTGTACCCAACAGCTAAGTTGTATATCGTTCCTTATGTTTGAATTTACTTCTCTCTTCCCCACAGGTATCAATGCTGGACGATATTTCAACTTTCAAGGCTCACCACACTACCAGCAGAACATGGGACCGAGAGCGGCGGCGAGAGTGCGACCGGCCGCTACCACCACTGTCAGTAGGTCTGGCAAGTCAGTGAGAGCCGTTGAGTGTGTGGGGCATTCTGTTCTGTTTGTGTCCGCTTTCGCATGCGCTGGAATGGCAGTAGGGACGCGGCTGGGGAGCCTCTGTCGTCGTGTACATATCCAGCGCTCTCGTTCCCTGTACAGTGGGATGGTCTGGCTATAACCTATTTCTCCTCTGCAGATGCAGTTATTTAGTGAACCAAATGTCGTAGATACTAATTAATCGAACTTCTTCCTAATCTCGCACTTAAGGATTTGAGATAAGATGCTATTTGAATGGCCATTTACATATTCTTATTCATTACTTCGAATTTTCATGAATTACAAACTAGCCTCAATAATCAGCTCGAAAGCTTTTCGAAAGAGTTAGAGGCCGCAATAATTCTTGTTATTTACTGAGGATTAGTGGTTCACGAAAATAACTGCAGGTAATTCTCGAAATTACCGACCACTACTCGCATTAGTCTGAATTACCCGAAAAGAGTCAGATTTTGCTTTCGCTCTACGAAATCTCACTAATTTCCTGGGATTAGCAAAACTGGTTTTTCCTGATGGCTATTCTACGAATACTCAAAACGAACCAAAAACCATCAAAAATCACCGCATTTGGAAAAAATCGTGACGCGCCCTACACCACCAACCCTGCCTGAGTTCCGTATGACCTCTGGCAAATATGTTTCCGAGAGAGAATGTAGAAATGTCCAATAGATATTAGTGTGATATTTAAATGAGATTTTGGCCAACGACATCAGCGTGACAGCGTGATGAGATTCAATTGAGGTGCCGCGCTGATATCAACCTGACCTCGACGGCAAATATCCGTCTGATCTATTTCACGACGTCTTTAGACTCTAAATGTCAACATCTCCAGCTAGTTCAACATCCTCTGGGGTCTATGGAATCTCTGCCTGGACATCCTCTCTGTGCGGAGTTCGAATCGACTTGTGTCCATCATCACCATCGTCTCCATCCCTCCTCTGTCCTTCATTGTCGTATTTCCTCTGCCGCCTCCACCACACCCCCTCGTTTATTTACTTTCTCTGTTGAGATGCCCTGCTATTCTGCGTAATAGCACCACAGAACTTGAACAGTTCATGTACTGTGTCCTGTGGCGGGGACATCTTTCGCGGCCTGTCGCGTTGCGTATTTCTAGGACGCCTGTGTCCATTTATCATGTTGCTTGTGCCATTGTCTTTCTGTCATTTCTTTTATCTCTTCCTTGCGTTCCTAACTTGCTCTTCTCTTTAGGTTCCGGCATGGATTCGGATGGACATCAGATTAACTTGGAGTTTCGGCTGTGGGCTCTGTTAGATTTCGGTTAGTGATGTGCCGGCTCCGGCCTGAGGCCAGAAGCCAAGCCAAGCCGGGCCCAAAGAAGCCGGGCCAAGCCGGGCCAAAGGTATTGGCCTGGAGCCGGCTTTGGCCCGGCCTGAAGTTTTGAAAAGCCCGAGCCGTCGGCCCAGGCTGGGGCTTTCTGCAGAATTTTTGTTGAATTTAAACGGAGAAAATTTGACCTTTGAGTAACCAAAACTCTTTTTTTGTACTGTACTTTCACGAAAGTTTGGTCTAATAATAGTTTTAAAGTCAGTTTGATGTTGACTTGATCGTGTGGTAATGTGGCCATGCATTGACGGACAAGTCCGGCTGAGTTTGAAATACCATCAATGTTCATTTTGGGTGCGAAAACAGGTTGCAAGTGGTATTGCACGTTGACAACATGCCTTAGGCACCCGTATATTAGGTAAATATGTACTTTAGAGTTGCATCTACATGTAGATATCAAAATATTTTTATTATATTATGTTTTAGCTAATTTGTCAGCAAAGCCCCGGCTTGAGCCAAAGCCGGGCCGGGCCAAGCCTGATTTCCGGCTTTTGGCCCGGCTCGTGATTTGACCAAGCCTGAGCCGCCCAAAGCCGAGCCAAAGCCGGGGCTTTCAGGCCAAGCCCGAGCCGGCACATCACTAATTTCGGTATGCTCTCTCACCCTTCACATTCTCTGCATTCGCTAATGCCTTTATATTCATCATGTTTAGCACCTTTGTACTAGCAAACCCGTAGTATACATACTCCTGTAGTATTCCTTCGTCAAATGAATACATTTTTCTGTTCATTCTAAACTTTGTGATATTCGGAAATTTTTAAGAAGAATCATCTCGTAATGTGAACTGAAAAGAGCCCTGCAAGATACCAATGATAAATGTCGTCATGACCTTGGTTTGATCTCTCATTCACGTTACAAGGGAATATCATGAAATTGGATTGAGGATGTCGTGTTGACATCCAGCGGAATATCCCCCGGATATAGCAATCAGGAAATGATTTAAAATTCCCAGATGACTACATCCTCACGAGCTCCTGTGGGGCTCATTTTGACTCCGGACTCACATCATCTTAATCAGCTCGACCTGATATCACACGGACATCAGGCAGGTTTGGTGGTGTAAGTACCGCAAGTCGCTGTAAAGGACCCAAGCCGATAACACCAGATTCGGCATCATCAATGATAACAACTGTGGGCGCATTTGCTGATTATTGTCCCGATAAGTTACGGAATTGAACACACCATTGATGATGCATGCATGGTGTGGATGGCTCCAACCAAGATATACGTCGTGAGGGCCCGGTCGCTTTCTTTGTTATACTCTAACTCAGACTGATCAGTCAAAAGGTCTTCCTAGGACCGCGGTGCTGAATTCCTACTCCCATTCAATGTATCCACTTCATCTAGGACCATTATTATGCCTTTCTTCGTTGGCATCGCACTGACTGGCCTTTCAGCTGGCAGCCCGATCTCTATCGAGGTTATATCTAACGAAGAGGAGAATTACACCCATTCTTTTCAAGAAAAAATCCTCGATTCGACTAATTTGGTGTCGACATTCGAAAAGATCGCCAGCTCCATTCCAGTACCGTTCGCTTGCCCAGTCACCTTGTCTCTCCCATCCTTCCTCAGCGAGGAAGAGCGTAAAACAACCGCCAAAGCAGCCGAGACTGTTCCTGCCTTTTCCAAAATCGTGTGGACTGTGGACAACATCCACATTGTCTTGACGGTTGCGTTGAACAAAGTGCCTTATCCACCACAGAATGAGCTGGCGCTGGAGATTGGCCCCGATGCGGCTAGTGTACGCTTGATTAGTACGCTGGTAGAGGAGGACATCCGCGAGACCACCATCGAGAAGGAAATTATCATCAGGGATATCGGGTCCTCTGATCTCATCGCACAACTTGTGGACCCAGCTCTGGCAGCACTGAAGGAACTCCCCACCCAGGCCAGATCGGACAAGTACAATGTCATTGTCGATGACCCGTGCTTGAAACGCGTCGTCATCCTCGACTCTTCCCCTAATGTCGTCTCATCCCTCGTCGAACAACTCAAAGCCAAATTCCGAGAAAATTCACCTCCTGTGGAAATTCTCGTGGAGAGTAACTTCGCCAAGTATGCAGCTGCCCGCTCTCTCTGTCAATACACGGCGTCGCACAGCGACCATTTTGTCTTCAATGTCAATCCCCTCCGTGTGGGCATCGTCAAAGCTGATGGGTTCGTCTCGACCGTGATGGAGCGATCCTTGAGTCTCCCGCACAGAAAAAGGGCCAGTTTCACGACTTCTAAAGACTATCAGGAGACCGCCACAATCAAGGTTGTGGTCGGTATAACCCCGAAAGCGGCAGATAACACTGTCATTGCGGAACTCGTCCTGAAGGGCCTGACGCCTCGCCCCAAAGGCGTTCCCCGTATAAAGGTTACTTTCGACGTGGAACAGATGGGGAAGACGCGGATATTTGCAAAGGAGATTGTGGAGAACGGTGCCTCAGCAGGTTCAACTGCATCTATTGAGTTGAAGGATATTATTGGAGATACAATGACCGGGCGCGATGTGGACAATACTTATGCAATTTTTCAAGATTTTATACTTGGCAAGGCAGCGAAGGATGATGCGGCGGAGGAGTCTGAAGCTCGGTGGACAGGGAAAAAAGTCCAGGGCGACTTGCCAGAGTGAACTGTAAATTGAATGGCTGGCATCGAGACTATTGGTATTAGTTCTCGCACTGCAATATATTTCTATAAGTTATGTATTCAGAGAACACACAAATATCACTTTGTGCAAGTAAGTACATGAAAAAAAAAGAGATCTGAGGTTACCGCAAGGCCCAAGGATGATACGCACGAGCTCCACAACCCATAACCGACTGTTGGCGGGGGAGCATCAAAAAGACCAACACAACATTTACGACTACTTAGCTTCAAGGCGCACGTTTAGATGAGAATATATACAAAGACCCCCTGAAATTCTACCCACTTCGCTTCGTCAAGCTGAAGGAGAAAGAGGACTTGGGCCGCAATTCAGACGTGATCTCGAAGAAGCAATTCCGGATCGCGTCAAGTGACGTTGGCATATGTTGTGATGACTTACGACGTGGGCGAGGAAAGAACGCTTCCATACAGAAGGCTTCAAGGGCCCCTCCCCTCCTTGAGGGATGTGGACCGACTTTTCGGAGACTCTGGATATGCGGAGAAGGTTCCGAGAGAGCCAGGGAGACCCTCAAAGACGAAAGTGGCCAGGTGCGGCACGAGTCGTTCATATGACTTGTGTTGCTATTCAATGTTTAACGTTTAACCCTAGAAATATTTGGCCACGACCCGGTGACCGCTTCGAGATCTAAAATAGTTGTTCCCTCTCAGCGTTCTAGACGACCCAGCAGCAACATCAATAAGAGCTACAAATCACGTAAATATGCCAATAACGGCGTCTCCTATGTCAAGTGCGCTGCGAGTCCGTCGACAGGAGTATAGCGCCCGCTTCATAGCAGTTAGCCACCGACTGAGTTAGCTTGGCTTCGAGGTTCACGTTGCCCAGGCAACCTAGGCATAATGGGGATCTGCACCGGCAATTTCTGGGTCCACCTTCATAGATGGATATTCCAGGGGAGAAATAGCCACGTTAGCTCTCGGCGGAGACAGAAACGGCATAGACAAAGACGAGAATCACGATCGTTTCACAGGAGGGCGGCGGTGCGGCGTAATGTGTATGCTGAGTGGCACTGGAGAGGACTTTCTTGGGAGTAAGGGGGCCACAAACGGAGGCTGTGAAGGAGGAGGCATAACATCTTCCTCAGGTACCTCAGGCGTCGGAAGCTCGACGTGCAGGGAAGGAAGAGCAAGTATCGACACCTGCTGTACGACTTTAACCGCCTGCACCCAAAGCAGGAGTAGTGGTAGTTTGATCATCTGCACCGGCACCACCCTTCGTACCTCCATCGAGACACGCCAACCTCCCATCTACAACACCACCAGCAGCGGAAGAAGTGGTCGGTACTGCATTCCGCGCAGGAGACTTCGCAGCCCTGACGCCCAGCCTACATAATCCCATCACAATTATGAAGCTAACGCAGGATGCGGCTGCGGCTGCAGCTGCTCTAGATACTGCGTAGCCGGTCCCGAAAGGTGATTGCGAGGTTGAGATTGCGGGTACAGCAGCGCTAGCGGGGTAGACTGAAGGTTGTGATGAAAGCGATTATGGTGTTAACGAGAACAGATGTGAAGGCTGCGATAAGTGGTGATGTTAACAGCTGCGCCGCGGAGGGTCTAGTGGAACGACAGGATAGCTCAGTGACGTTGTTGAGGTTGATAAGAAAATGAAGAACTAACGTTGTTGTTAAGGAATCTATAGTAGTGATGAGGAGACCACCGAAATTCTCATATTGCTTGAGGAAATCTTCGAATTGAGAGCTGATGAAAAAACCACCGGTCAGCTTGATGCATGGCTGGGAAAAGAGACAGCGCAGATGAAAAGGAAGGAAAGAACGAACCTTGCGCATTACTTTACCATACCCAACATACTCCCAAGCGGCACCTTTGCTCGATCCACCAAGGAATGTTCAATATAATCCGACTTGAAAGCTTGAAGCTTGTTGAAGTGTGGTGTGCAGCGGCACGTGCCTGTTCCGCTGCCGAGGACACGCGAACTTGAAGCAGCACGGGTGATTCTGGCAGTTCACGGACGGATAACCCGGTAGATCATAGACGGATAACCTGGTGGAGGCGTAGACGGAATCGGCCCAGGGAGGAGACATAGGCGGGGCTCGAATTGGAGGTGTAGGAGGAGCTGCGGCCGGATCGATAGTTGCTTGCGGCAGCGGTTGGGTGGTGGATGTTGACGTGGCATGTGTGGGTGATCCGCGTTCAATCGATGGTGACACACCATTTCGTCAGCACGGCAGCTCCATCGACACCAGTCGAACCCCGACTCCCATATGCAGTAGCAGCTGCAGAGGTGGATGACCTGGCAGCGGCAGCGCCCTGCGCAAGTGGCGACGCAGGCTCGGGACGCGGCTGCTCCAGATGCGGCGCAGCTGGGTCCTCGGAAGGTGATCAGTGATTGAGAGGTGGACGGGAGAGGAGAGGAAGTCGGGCTCGTCGTTGATATTGACGAAGGAGCAGTGGTACGCGGGTCAGCAGTAGCAGGTGTTGATGCACCGAGAGGAACGACTGTAGAGAATGAAGAAGTTGAGGTTGAGAAGGAATGAACGATGGCGGAGCTAGAGGAGGAGGCAGCAGCGATCTTGCGTGTTATTGACGAATCCGGTGGCGGTGAGCCTGAAAATGGAGACGATGAATTAGAATCGACGAAAATGAAGTTTAAAATGTAAATAAGGACGCGAAAAGAGAAATCCGTGAAGATTCAAAGAAACATGGTAGCATTCGAACCACGAGAGAGAGAAAAAAAAGGGGGGAGGTACAAAAGACGAGAGAACGTACCCTCAGTACTCATCGACGACACAGCCATACTGCTTGAGAGAATTCAGCTCTGATGAAAAGAGTCTGCGTAAGCAAAGCACGATGGGTAATGATAAGGAAGAGAGAAAGAATGATATCAAGAACGAACCTTGGCTACTCGAACTCTCTCCTATCCCCAATACACTCCTCAGCGGCGCCTTTGCTTGAGTCAGCAGAGGAATGCTTAACGGCTTAACGTGAACCAGCTTTAAGAATTGAGGACGAAGGGATCCCCCAATTGCGGACTCGTCGAATTCTGGGGTAGAAGTTTGGTTTGCGGGTGGGGTCGGAGGTAGAGAAAGCATTCTGTCGTCGATATAGGAGTGGAGGCATAGCTGGGATAGGTCCCGGCGGAGGCAGAAGCGGCATGGGCGAGGACGAGTATCACGACCGTTTCGCAGGAGAGTAGCGCTGCGGCATAACGCGTATGCTCGCGTGGAGAGGATTTTTTGAGAGTAGGGGCCAAAATCCGAGGCTGTGAAGGAGGAGAAAGCATAACAGCTTCCTGAGAAGTAGCCAGGCATCGGAGGCTCGATGTGCAGGGAAGGAGAAGCAGGTGTCGATACCTCCTATACGACTTTAATTGCCTCCTAAATCTCTGATTTCGCTTCCTCGACCTCTGCAACGTCAGCTTGACCAAAAGTAGCTTGATTATCTGCACCGCTACCATCCTGTGCACCTCCATCCAGACCCGCCAAAATCCCATCCACAACGCCACCAACAGTGGAGGAAGTGGCCGGTGCTGCATCCCGCGCAGGAGGCCTCGCAGCCTCAGACGCCCATCCTACATAATCCCATCACAACGGTGAAGAAGCTAAGGCAGGATGCCGCTACAGCTGCTGCCGCTGCTCCAGGTGCCGCGTAGCCGGTCCTGAAAGGTGATTGAGGTTGCGGGAGCACCAGCGCTAGCTGGGTAGGTAGAAGATTGTGGTGATAGCGATTGTGATGTTAACGACAACAATGATGTGAAAGCTGTGATAAGCGGGGTCTTGATGTTGGTCTAGTGGAATGACGGGAGAGCTTGGTGATGCTGTCAAGGTTCATAAGAAAATGAAGAAGTGGTGTTGTTGTTAAGGAATCTAGCGATGAGGAGACGATGGATTAGAATCAACGAAATGAACGCTGCTGAGAAAAACGACAGAGAGAATGCTGTAAGATCCGAAAAAACCGACGGTGGGAAAATCGAACGAAGAAAGATACAGAAAAAGAGGGAAAAGAAAGAACGTACCCTCAGCGCTCAGCCCCAGTGAAAACCAACTCTGCAGCATTCTGCAAGATCTGCTGATTTCTGCCGAGATCCGGCCTCGTCTGCAGTACTTCTGCAGTGGGCTGCAAAACTCAGATTTAATCTGAGCTTCGAACTCACAGCGTCCAGCGATACCAATCAAAACGACGGAGTGCGTTGAGAATTTCGTTCTAAGTCTCCAATTTCAACAATCTCCCCCCTTCATCACATGGTCTGTATGCAGTGCGCACCTTTACCGTTACGTAGCACAATTCCTTCCACTTTGCCACTTTCTTCCCGCCATCACTATGGTTCCTGCACCTGCCCATTCTGCCGCCCTCCCGCCCGCGCTCCTCCGTGATCACTATCCCTCCAGCACGAAGATGAAGTATTCCTTAATTCGCTGGCTTGTCCATCCTGATGAATATCTCAGATGTGTCGACTGTCGATTGTTTGCATCGGATGCTGAAATTCGGGCTGAAGGCGGGGACGGCGCGATGGTGGACATCTTTTCGTGGTGAGTAAAGATTGTCTTCATGTTCCATTTACTCTAGGTGACTCCTAGCATCATTTGATCTCCCCGGAAGTGTGTATATGCGCTATTTATGGCTAAAACCGGGTACCACATATGGCATAAGGAGGAGTCTGCATATCAGCCCGAGGCGGGCGCCAACTCGAGTTTCTCCGCATTTAGTATTGGTATCCCTTCCTTTCCTCGTTACTCTTTTTGCAACTAACACTCCTGGGACAGGTAATTGTGACTGGCTTTACTCTTTCTGGTACGTTTAGTCTTCTATTAATTGCATACTTTATACTTATATGATTTGTTATATAGATCTCGACAATGTGAGGAGGCGGTCCGAGATATCTGCCCCAAAGGTGTGTTATAGTGTCTTTTCTACAGGCAGAGACTTTGGGACATTGGAGGGTGATGGGACTTCGTACGTAGTATAATGTGTATCTTATGTACAGAATACCAAAGTTTTCGGTCACCAGCAAAGTAATCCGATCAGTACAGAAATCAAAATTCAGTCTGCAGAATTTGCAGCTGTGATCGGATAGACGCAGACCCTTGCAGACCTTAAATCTGCAAATGTTGCACAGGCCGCTCTGGGCCGCAATCAGCTGCTGCCACTCGGAGTTCAGATTCTCGCAGATGCCGCCAGATCCCTGCGTACCATTGCAGATATGTACAGACTCCTGCAGAGCCGGTATTCACTGGGGCTCAGCGCTCAGTACTCAGTAGTTGTCACCGATATTCTCATATTGTTTGAGGAAGTCTTCGAATTGAGAGCTGATGAAAAGAACAACCGTCAGCATGATGCATGGCTGGGAAAAGAGACGGCGCAGATGAAAAGGAAAGAACGAACCTTGCGCATTACTCTACCACACCCAAAATACTCCCAAGCGGCACCTTCGCTATGGAATGCTCAACATAATCCGGTGCTATTGTGGACTTGAAGCTTGAAGTCTGGTGTGTGGCCGCGTTGGAAGTAAAATCGTCGATACTCAAGCATCACGTAGACTATGTTCTTTCATCACGTGTTTCTCACTTGACTTGTGAGTGTCGTGAGCCGAAATCTAACTCCATGTCACCGAAATCCTTACTTCGCCTATGTCTCCTCCCGGGGCCACACCCACCCACCGGGTTATTTGTCTATGATCTACCGGGTTATCCGTCCGTTAATCTATCAGAATCACCTGTGTTGCCCTACTAATTTATCGCCGCCGCCACCACCACCACCACCACCACCACATATGACCGCATGACCTGAATCGCGCTTCTTCTATTTTCCTCTTTTTCTTCGCCGTTTTATATAAACCTTTGCCTTCATTCAACATGTGTCATTTTAATATTCCCTGTTCCCTATTCCCCACCCAGCACCTTCTTCGCTACTACCGACCCGCTTGTGGACTCTTCTTCTCTTCTTTTCTCTGTTGTTTTATTTCTTCTATATCGATATCAACTTGCACGGTTGTTGCTCATATACGTATGGGACATATATATAACACATTATCACACCACATGAGAATAGGAATCGCTCGCACTGCATCACGCTCAGTTTTGAATGACATTTATGTCACGTAGGGAAATGCATGGGTTTGCAAACCCGCACGGGTCACGGGTATGGGTACTGACGGGTACGGGTACGGGTACCAATTCGCATACCCGCGACCATCAAAACAAGCCCCAGAACGTCGAAAACGGTGCAGAATTGATGGAGATACACCTAATTTCGTGAAAATCATCGAAATTGAGTGTATCTCAGCCATTTCTCCACCGTTTTCGACGTTCTGGGCGCCATTTTGACGGGTAAACCCGTGCGGGTCACGGGTATGGGTACTGGCGGGTATGGGTACGGGTAGGCGCCGGGACACCCACGGGTTACCCGTGCATTTCCCTATTTATGTGTTGATTTATGGTAGGAATACTCCACCGCATGATTTACAGAGAAATTAGAGACTGCCTGGTACCCAAGGCTACCTCCCAAGCGACTCACCGAAGCACTGATCAACTGAAGCATCTCTGTCTCGAACTTATATTCCGACCATCAGTTTCTCATCCTTTCCTTTCTTGAACTTCCTATGACGACGTATCCAATGCATCTCTTCTTTTGTTGGCATTTCGTGTTTCTTCCAAATCATCAGCAAATCAGCAGGCTGCAGCCTTCCACGGCGTCGTCGTCTTCTGCCTCAAGTCAAAATAGAACGAGCAATTCTACAACTTGAAGACTGTCCCGCCTCTCATCGCTTCGGGCAGATCAAGGAGGGTGTGTATAATGGGCTGCAAACGGTTGAGGATGTGATTTTGGCAGTGCAGAAGGGGACAAATAAGGCTAAGGCGATTATTCATGTTGCAGATGATTAAAGGGTAATGATTAATGGGTGACTCGGAATAAGGGAAAAAGGACAACAGTGTAGATTTAGATTGGGATGTGGGATTTGAATGATAGATGATATGATTAGAATGAACTTGTAGAACGACCACGGAGCCCTTTATTCCAGGAATGGGCAAATAGCCAACCATACTATTTCGCATTTGGGGTACTAGTGTACTCGACACCGTGCTAGAAGAGCAAGTTGGGTCAAATGACCTGGTGCGAATAAGATCGCTAAGCACATTTGGATACACGGACAGCAGTGAGAAGTTCTCAGAACCCTTGTTACTGCCGACTCAACTAACTGATGATCAACGCATCTATTTTGAACGCGACGACTTACGTGCTGCTGTCAACCCTACAGAGGGCACAAGGACTTGAAGAAGGAAGAGTAATTTAAATGAAAGTCGGCTGGACTGGCTGTGCGGATACGCGTTTTTATGCATACAACAGATCATCTTTATTAAATCAATACATATCTCTACTTGGCCTTCCTGACCGGGCAACAGCGTGCGAAGTGGTCTTTTTACCGCCTGCTTGTTTTGGCGCTCTTACTTTACGATGGGTGATAGTAGGAACCTTGCCCTGCATTCTAGAACCTTTGCGCACGTTCACCTGGTGCTTTCCCCCGACGGGGCCTTTCTTTGCACCTACGAATTTCTTGCCGGCATTTCGCTGGTCGGCGTGACTCTTCGAGTCCTGCTTTGCTTTTGCAGCGGCCACTTTCGAGCGCACACAAGATTCGGCAGCACGACAGATAAGATACTCTCTCTGTAACGGAGGTAAATTATTAAGTAAAAATGCGAAACAAATTATGGGCTTGGTTCACCTTGACAGGATCACTCTCGGCCAAGGCCCGCCTCCGGAATGGAGCATGTAAACCGAGTGTGCATGTATGAGCAAGCATGCGGTACGAGTCGGCATTCATATGCATGTTGTGAGAGTTGGTGTCTTTCAAATGTTGGAAATCTGGACTGTCTATGTCTGTCATGAAGAGAAATCAAAAATATGCGATGGTTTGGGAACGATGAACATACAGCCATTGAGTCCAGTCTGCTCAAGCACGGGGTGATAAGGAGGCACATGTTGGTTCAAATGGGGGGGCAAATGTTGGTTCGAATGGGGAGGCACAGGGACCCAATTGTCCTTGGTGTCCAACAGAGTGTGCGTCGCTTCATGGATCACTGTACCTCCTTGGGTATGCAGATTTGAGCTGTGGAATGCAGCTCCGAAAGAAACTATTCCAGTTTTAGGGATGGTCACTCCTTGCCCCAAGAAGGGAAGCTCAGTAACGGAGTTGAAATGTTCGGCATTCTGAACCTTGATTTTCCCGTTCTTGAGTGTTTGGACGTTCTGCTGGATCTGGTTCAAGTTGTAGTTGGGCCGAATGCGTTCAGGAGATGCGGGTGGGAAACATCCGGGCCTTGATTCAGTACATCCTCAACATTCTTTATTTGGTTGTGCGCTTTTTACGTCTTATGAGCTCAGTGGATTCCAAAAACTCGAGATAAATAGTAGCAGAACTTACCGTCACCTGCCGCCTGCTTGATGGCCTTGTGCTGCTCGGGTGATGCATTTTGAGGTCCTAAAATACCCAAGGGAATGCCTGCAGAGATTACGCAAAAATTGACGTAAGCGCATTGAATGAAGCAGATGAAATGGACCTACATTGGACTATGGCAAAATGGCTCATCAGAGCGAGAAAGAAAAGGTCAGAGAACATGGATTTTGCAGGAAACGAAGCAAAGGTATTGGTGGGCGAAGGTTACCAGAACCTAGATTGAAAATAAATTAACATTATATTCATATCAAAGCAGCAGAATGAGGAACGCCAAACCTAGGGATGTCTGTGGAAATAGGTGTATGCAGAAGAGGAGTCGACCAGCGCACTCGTTGAGGAATATTCGTCGACTCTGGATGCCCTTTTATAACATTTTGGCCAACCTTTCATCACGAATTCGAGCGCTCAGAAGCACCCATCCATATGATGGACCTTACACCGCCAACTTGTTCCAGAAAGTTCTGTAGCTAATTACCATATATAGTGTATTACCTTGTGTGACATAAGTACCATCAGTGATGGCCTAGCCTCACGAGCTCGTGCTGCCAAAAATACCCATCCAGGATGGGCGAGCTCGTGAGAGGCCATGCGAGCTTGTTTCAGTCCAGCGGGCAAGGCCAAGCTGCCATGTCCTGCTGGAACAGCTTTCTCAGTAGATCCCTTATGTACCATCCCCAGTAATAATGAAATATATATTAATGTTATACTGTTATACATCCTACTGTTCCTGTCTCACAAGCCCCTTGCCTCTCTTTGCCTCTCCATACCCTCAATTACAAGCTCAATTTGAGCAAAAAGCTCCATCAAATTGTTGAGCCGGGATCTTGATGTTCGGGTTTGCTGGTCAATATCTGCAAGATAGACCCGGAAGAGTGACGCCGGTGATATGAGAGTGGGTGAAAGAGCGTTGAATGTGGCTATTGCAGCAGCGGATGATTGGTGTGGGGGGTTTGGAAGAATAGGCCGTGGCGGAGGTGAAAGCAAAAGCGGGGCTGGGGGTGACGGGATAGGCAGAGGCAGATGCAGAGGCGGAGGGGCAGGCATAGACAGAGGCGAAGGTGGAGGTGGAGGCGGTGGTGGAGGCAGTGGTGGAGGTGATGGTGGAGGCGGAGGCGATGGTGGAGGCGGAGGCGATGGTGGAGGCGGAGGCGATGGTGGAGGAGGCAGAGGCAGAGGCAGAGGCGAAGGTGGAGGTGGAGGTGGAGTGAGACGCACAATGTTCGTGCTGCGTTCCGCCTCGCTCTCGACGGAATCCCCATCCGCGCTACTGGCATTTAACTCCTGGAATGTTGGAATGGGGGAATCCATCTGAACATCCATGAATTCCATCAGTGCAGCTATTCCGGTGCTTTGAGAGCTCTCCTGCAGGTAAGGTATGAAACAACTGAGCTAAAAAGACAAAGAAAAACTTACAGGTTGAGTGTCCATAGACATCCCAAATCTATCTCGAGGCATATTCTGTAGTCACTAAGTACATAATCAGTAGCGGAGCAGGAGGTACTTACATGTTCCGGCCTTGCTATCATTCTGAAAATATCCGTCATGCTATCCGGAGACGGTTCCTATTTCAGAATAAGTTAACAGCTCGAAAGTAGGTAATTAGACACTTACATGTTCCGGGCTGTAGATGACATCCCACAAATTGAATTCTCTGGATGATCCCTGTCCAAAAATCAGCCTCAGAGCCAAAAGGAGGGAAAGAACTTACCGGTTGCTCGGCGGGCACTGCAGTCATTGATTCATGTTTCTCTTTCGTGATTGGCATGGTTGCTGGGTTTCCGCCAGCTTATTATAAGCAGCTGCGAGGTCTTGAGGACCGGTATTGTAATCTTTGGTGTTCATAGCAAACAGGGGAGTGGAAGGGACCAGTGACGTGCTCGACCTTCCGGTGGGTCTTGCAACAATGGTTCCGGTGGCGGTTGCCACAACGGTCACGTGCATGATAAACTTTAGACTTGCAATTTTGATCAACCGACGCGTTCAACATTGCTTGCGTCATTCCACACCTACCTATCACACTTACTACACTGCCCTCTAAATTACCATGTCTCATCAAGCTACGACCTCCGCTGCCAAGTTTGAAGATGTCAAGCAGGCTTTCGCTGACCTGCACTCTGCGGCGGAGTCACTGGTCAAACACCGCTACCGCAATGCCGACGGAACCACAATGCAGACCTATTTGATGGCCTTCCGGCGCAAATGCGTATGTGTTTTTATTGTGTTCAAAGCAATGCTAAACCGCAAGTACAGGGGATATTTAAGCTGCTAAGCACCAACCAGGCTTACATCCAGTCCCCCGGCTATCGAGAGTTCCTACAGTCGATATTCAATGCTCCGGCCCACAAAAATGTCTCCCACGCGTTCAGATTTTTCGGTACCCACGAAGAACACGTCGACAACTTGGAACTCGACCTGGCTTGGGATGATGACATTCTGCCCAAATCCGCCCTCCCCCCCCTTCAGAGCATCTTCTCCATGATCGGGCCCCCTCCGCCTAGGCCCAGTGGAAGCAACGCACCCCGAATCGACGCCAGGCCTCAACCGGAGGAAGTGGAATGGAGGGTGAGGGTAGAAGAGACGATGGACGTGGGGAGTATTCTGGCGAAGAACAAGGGGAAGGGGAAGGATATGGGCGAGGGCATGGATGTTGATGGGGTTAGGCTGGCTGTGGAGGGTCCAAGGGAAGAGTGGATGCAGGAGAAACAGGAGGTGGTGAAGACGGAGGAGATTCCAAGGGCATCAAGGACAAGAAAACGGACGATCAAATCCGCCGCGTACATCGAGGAGTCTGATGAGGAGGAAGACGAACTGGCGATGTCTACCCCGGATCAGCCACCACCAGCCAAGAGAGCGAAATCCATCGCAAAGGACCTGCCCGCTGCCCCGCCGAAGCTGAAAAAGGTCGCGAAAGGGAAAGCCAGCAAGAGCGCGTGTGCCGGACGCAAGGTTCCGCTCCCAGAGGCCAAGCCCACTGCTGTCCCCAGTGCACCTGTTGACGACAGAGAGGTTTCAGAGCCCACCAGGAAGTTGCGTGAGCATCCACCTCCGGAACCCCAAGTTGGCGTTTACTGGGTCGATGTCAAGAATGTGGTCACCGGGGGAAGCTGTCGGAAGTGCAAGGAAAGAGGGTTCAGGTGCCTTGTGTGCTACGAGAAGCCGTACGACCTACCGCAGCATGCACCGAAGAAGCTGAGCGACAAGCGCCAACGCCCCTACAAGAAGGTCGCTTGCCACCAGTGCAACAAACACAAGGACAAGTGCGAGTGGGGCGCTGCATTCACGCCCTCGATAGTTGCTGGAAAGGGAAACTCGGAAGCACCACCAGCGGAAGTTGAGGAGCAGCAACAAGCAGCGTTGGCTGCGGCGGCAGCCAATTCTTCGATTCAAGTACGTCCACCGCTCCCCCCTCGCACAGGCAACGCGGCCGCAGGACCTTCGCGCACGAGTCGCAGCCGTCCCACACCCACCATCATCATTCCACCACCACGCGACCACAAGCACCCTCCCATTACCACCATCCAAGAGGTTACAGAGACGCCATCACCGCTCATCTCAGCACTGGTGAAACCCCGACCCCTGACGCCTCTCCAGCTGCCTCCTGTCAACCCAAGGTCAACCAGACGCCCCCAGAACACAAGTTGGGTGGACGGATGACCACGTCCAAGCACATGCCTGTATGAGACATCCACACACCGGTGCCCTCGTATGCGTCGTCGTCACGCGAGACGACAAAGACTCCGTCTAAGGAGACTCTGTGTAAGTGTTCCCTCGCAGGTCTATAACATCGACTAATTCTAAACAGTTGGCTCGCCGCCTCTTTCACTCGAGGTACTCTCCCGCCGGATCGGTGAAATCGAGTCCCAGCAATCGGCCATGAGGGCCTCCACCGTCACCCACGCCATGTTCGATGATGAGGTGGAGAAGATGATGGACCGATTTACAAAGGTCGAACTGATGGAGACTAGGGTTCCGCAGGCGTTGGACCGCCTCCTCAATTCACGTCTCTGCGACACCGTCTCGACTCACGACTTGGAAAGGCGACTCGTGGAACGCTTCGAGGAACACAAGATGGAGGTCGACCGCAGTGTGGATGAGAAGATTGCCCAGAGTATCGTGGCAGCGGAGATGGATGTTTACCGGAACGTCGACGAGAACATGGCTACAAGTATTGGAGCTGCGGAGGATCGACTGGGGGCCAGGATCGATGAAGTCCGGAACGAGAAGGAAGCATTGTCAGCCGGATTGGATCGTCTTCGTGAGGAGTTGCACCAGATCGACGCTGGGTGGAGGGCGCATGGGGTGGAGGTGGACGAGAGGCTGGGAGGTGTCTGGAAGGAGCAGCGTGTGGCCAACGATGGGCTGACGACTGCTCAACGCGACCTCAAGGCTGTGGAGGGCACGGTGGAGTACATGAAGGGGGCATATGTGGATGTGCGATTAGGGAACCAGTTGGCGGAGCATATCCGGACTCTCCAGGAGAGTCACAAGGCTTCGCTCGACCAGCACAAGAAGCACATGGATACTCATGAGGCGTTCTTGCGGAGCATCGGAGGCATATGGAGACGCTCTACTCCCATGTCGCCTCCAGAACAGTGTTCTGCTGCATGCTGTTGGTGACGCGCTCACCGGCACTCTTCCAGTAAGTGGATGTGACTCTGTTCAGAAACCGTAACTGATACAAACATACTAGAAACACCTTACATTGGCACAGGTGATCCCACCTGCATCGTCCCGGCGGATGGTCTCAACAGCGTCCAGCACCGTCCCGCCGGAACCACTCACAGCCCCTTCGTGCGTCGCGTATCACCCCTGCCCCGCCGTGCAGTCTCCAGCCCTGCATTCATCAATCCACGATTGTTGGCCATCGACCCGCATGCACCATCGACACCATCACCAAGAATCCAGGTGATCGCTCCGACTCCGACTGGCTCTCAACAGAGTCAAGGCGATGTTCCGGATGCTGGTGAGTGTGCAGGTGGATCACCTCTTTTCGCTGCTCCGGCGGAGCAACCTTCATCGCCACCAAGTGGAGGTCTGACCGGAAGCCAAGAGGCTTTCCACCAGTACATTGATGCCTCCCAGTTGGATGGTCCATCTGGGTTGACCCAATACCACTCGGACGATGACATGGATGCTCGCGATGCCTGATTTATAGTTTTTTATATATGTACATTCCTCTTGTTGTCTTGGCCTTGTCCCCCTCGTTTATAATGCATTGGGACACTTGTATTTGCAAACAGTGTGAATCGTTATAACTAAGTAATAAGTTTATCCCCGGGCTTTAGCTTTCCAAGTTGGCTTTCTCTCCCTTTTTCCCACAACTTCCGGTGGTGGAGTAGGATCCCTTGTGCGACGTTTCTTGGCCTCCGCCGGCACTACTTGATCATTCGATGCATTTCCAACCACAGAAGCGACTTCTGTGACCCTTGATCGTTTTCCAAGGGAGCCGGATAACGTTCCGGCTGGCTTGGTGCAGTTGACTGGCTTCGTGGTAGGCTTATGTGCTTTGGAGAGTGCCGCCGGAACAGTAGGCTGATCGATCACCTGTGAGTGGGCTATTGGCCGGTCTTCATTTGACACTGGTGTAGTGCTTGAGAATGCCAAAAATGTCATAGGCTGTGCGAGCGAGGGTTCCGGCAGAGTACGTGTTGATTCCGGCGGCGTTGGCTTCACTGGCGAGGTGGACTTCCTTTTCATTTTGGCCGGAAGACTTGCTCCGCCGGGGATCCACTCAGCCACATGGCTGTTAGAGGGAACTGATGTGCCTTCCGCGGTCCGCTTCCATTCGTGATGTCTGCTTTGTGTTTGCCAGGTACTCACTGCCATCAGGAGTGCTTTGATCTCGTCATGTAGATTGGGATCGAACTTGTCCAGATGTGGATTGGACGACTTGGTGGAAGACTGCGAAGTGCAGATGCAATTCCGGAAGTGCCTTGGTGTACTCCGGAGGTGTAGTGCCTTCTTGACTATGTCGCAAGCTCCCGTTCCGGATGGAGTGATAGTAGCCGGTGGAACTGCCGCTGTGCCACCATTGACTTGTCTAGGAAACTTTGAGCCCTTTTATCGAATACTTCAGACTCCACCATATATTGGTCATAGTCGTTCAATCCGGAATCATCGCCTATGTCTTGATCCAATGGAGCCGGCTCCTCATGGATACCCTCGAAGTCGATGGAGCTCTCGCTCCCATCATCTGAGTCACCACTATCAGAGCCGAATCCGGCTCCCCATCTGATGATACACTGCCGGAGTCGCTGCAGATCCTCTGACTCCACAGAAACCTGCCGGGCTTTACCTTTGCCCTTCCTCGTCTTGGCCTTTGGCGGTGGGTCTGCGACCGGAGTAGCATCCTTAGATGCTGGTTTAGTTCTCTGCTTCTGCTTCTGTTTTCCTTTCGCGCGTCCGGCACCACGTTTGCCTGAAGGTTTTGGCTGCGAGTTGATGGCCGGAGCTGCAGGTCCTGTGTCGGCATCATCATTGTGCTCCGGATGCGAATGCTCCTGGATTTCTGGTGCGAGCTTTCGTTCGAATGCTTCCACTAAGTCTCCATCCTTCGAGAGATAATGTGAGAACCGGAATGCGGCGTCATCATCTGTGTTGGTTGCTTCCTGTTTCCTGTAAAGGTGTTTTAGGATTTGCAACGCCTCTCCTCCTTCAACTCAGATGGCTCCTTGAGTAACGTCAAAGTCGCATCAGACATGTATTCCGGCTTAATGCAATACCGTGCCAGCGGCAGGAATTTGGCCCAGGGAATTTTGGGTGCTTTCCCGGAAGCAAGCTCTGGATATAATCAGTCACTTTCCATGCCATGAGAGGAGGCTTGAATACCGTAATGCAATGCCAAGAAAGCCCGGAGCAGGCCTTGCCAATATGCACGACCCTTCATTCCGGATGGCACAACCTCCGGGTCTGGAAGGACTGGTTCTCCATACTGGTTCGTCGTCAACTCCATCAATCCCCTCCTCGGCCGGTAGGTACTGAAGGTCGGGACGTCCTGGTCTGGCTCGTAATATGTTGTATTGTGTTGTAGCCAGTCACGACTGGTAATTCCGGCACTCTGAAAACTGGCATTCGCAGTTAAATAACTTTTTCCGTTCCCTAGGGTGTCATTGAAATCGAGTTGGGTGCATGCGATCTTTCCATTGGGCCGTTTAAAGGAGACGAAGAAAAGCATCCGGGCCCCATGGCTAACCACATTTCCTGCGCGAAGTCTGCGAGTTTCTTGGCCGTATGTTTTTCTGCTAATCTGAGAGAGGTCAATTTGGAATGGGAAGCGATTTCGTGGCACTCACCTAGCCTTTACCTCCGGCTTTGGGCCCTCATTATTCCACCTAGCAGCTGTTGCCCTCAAGGATGCTTTATCTTCTTCAGACAGCTTCTTCCAGACATGAGTCAAGGCAATTTGGAAGAAGTTAAAGTCACTCTTGGGATTCTTTCCCTTCGCAACAGCAGCGTCGTATAGTTTCTTCTGTTTCTCCTGGACCGGTTCCGGTTTGAGGTCGTAAAGCACATCTCTTCCTGTCCAGTGCTTCGTAGCTTTCTTCGCTCGCTTGACTTGGGCATGGGATGCAAGCCACTTCTTCGTTTTCAATGCCAGACCTTCCCTCTCCTGGCGCTTCAGCTTCTGGTTTGCCGGCAAGGCAAGAATGGCGTTTCGGCATCCTTAACAAGTCTCGCTCTGTCGGATTTCTTGGTGAGTGCCTGAATTTTTGCCTGGACCTCCTGGAGGATCGCCTTTTCCCTTTGAGAGAAATTTTGGACAGTAATATCGTTCCCTTCTACTTCTTCAGTGGAGGGGATGTCTTCAACTAGTTCAGTCTCTCCATCTGGGGGTTGAATGTCGACAGTGTTCGAGGTGGTGGATGATTCAGCATTCATGGTTGGAGAAAAGAACGTTTTCAACACAGATATTGGTTTCCTTTTCTGAATGTTTGTGCCCAGGACAGGCACAGTTTTAAGCTCTGATGTCGAGGAGGTATGATCGAGATCGACATTAATGCTACATTGTGATCGATCATACCTATAAATGGCAACTGATTAGCCTGATGTGGTAATGATCAGGGCCTTGAGATAACACCAGACATAACACATGTATCTCCCTCACCCTCACCTTGTCTTTCAACCATCCACATGCCTAACTGGAAGGAAGCGTCACCGCCTGCAGATAGCTACGATATTACTGTCAGCCAGACCAAACGTGGACAGGTTCAACATCTCAAAAAACAAAGGCAGCCTATGAGTGAATCTTCAGGTTCCCATCGCAATCAAGCGAAGAAGGGGCAGCAGGCAACTACAACTCTGCCACCTAAGGAGTCTAGTCCAATACTTGATCAAATCCCGGATGATGCTTTCAATGTATACTTCACTCCTGAAGACTTGGTCAGGAAGGCCGCCAATGTAAGGGATGACCATCCATTGAATATAATATGCTTTTATCTTGTTCGTCAACAGACATCCCATGAGTATATGCGACAATGGCTACCTCTCCGGCGGCAATTTCTTGACATCATTCTCGAGCGTGAAGCACCCCCCTCAAATATTCTTTGTACCAAGTGCAAGACATGAAACTTCAAGATCCGTTGTGCTGATTGTCTAGGCAATCCGGTGCTCTGCGTGCAATGCTGTCGAAACTCTCATGAAGACCACCCTTTTCATAGAATAGAAATTTGGTCCGGAACCCATTTCTCTCCTGGTTGGCTCTGGCAAACAGGAGTTGCGATTCATCTGGGACATGGGGGTAATCGCTGTCCCTCTAATCAGCATATGGATCAAGAAGTGGAATCCCTCATAAGCACATTACCGTCCACGTTTAATGACACTGGAGCTCAAGATATGGATGAGGACGACTCAGATGTTGAAGAACCTGATGGCGAATATGGATGGGCTGGCTCAGGCCGACCGCCTCACCGAGATCTTCACGGTGCCCCCATAGTTGTGGTTGTGCATACCAATGGTGTCCACCATCTGCCAATTTCCCTTTGTTCATGTCCATCTGCTCCGGATCCGATCACTCAATATCTACAAATGGGATTCTATCCCTCGACATATAAGCAAATTGAAACTGTTTTCACCTTTCAGGTTCTGGACGATTATAGGCTCGAAAACTTGGAATGTCAGACTTCTTGTCACCATTACTATTCCAAGCTCCGCCGGATGACCAATAGTATCTTCCCTACATCTGTGCCGGTAAGCAATTCATCAAGTCTCCATGGTCCGGAAGGGTTAATTATGTGACTAAATGCAGGATCGGAAACGTGAGCTAGCCAGGGCAGAGAGACAGTGGAGAAACTTAAAGGAGTGGAAATGGTTTGGCTTTGGACACACTGATGCGATCCCGGGGGATACAGACCTTGCCCTTTTTTGCCCGACATGCCCTCAGCCCGGAGTAAATCTCCCAGATAACTGGGAGGACGATGAATACCAGTGGAAGTATTTCCGGAGCTTCGTTGTGGATGGAAACTTTGTGGCAGCTCACCAACAGCAATTGCAGACAACTGATGACGTTTGGATCAAGGATGGCGAAGGGTTTATGACCCGCCGGGCACCCTATTTTGACCATCTCCGATGCACTACAGAAATCCGAGATGTCAGTTCGACGATTCCACCTTGTGCATATGTTGATTCTAGAGTTTGAAACAGCCGTGCACATGTAATGAACATCGAGCTGTGCTGGATCGCTCGAAGCCGCACAAAGGCTGCGATGTGACCGGAATTGGTGCATTTGCTTGCCTCCGGCATGGATGTTATTGTCCCGGATCCATCGTGGACTTTCAAGTAGGTGAACGTCAGATGAACGTGGATTACGGACTGGTGCAGGCTTTCAACAATACGTGGACGGATCAAGCGCCAAAAATAATCGTCGTCTACGACATCAACTGTCAGTATTCTAAGAACCTCCGCAAGCGTGTGGAGGCCGGCCAATATCTCCATTTCCGCCCAGGACTGAACCTCGTTGCCGGAATCGGAATGTTTCATGTTCATGGTCATCAGGATGTCTGCTATGGGCGATACGCACCACGCTTTATCCCGGGGGCAGGGCAGAGTGATGGAGAAGTACTTGAACGTCTGTTCTCCATTCTGAATGGGATCAGCACTATCGCCCGGACTATGACTTTGGCTCATCGAACTGAAAATGTGGATGCTCATATGGGCGATAACAACTTCAAGAAAATGATTGATATGGGCGAGTTTTTCATTCCGAGGGGTCTAGATAACTGCTCATCTTCGACGATCCTCCAGTTCCAACCTTGTGCAAGAAATGGAAAAATGTCTGCTCTTCTGCAATTGACGCTCGCTCTGATTTTGAGCTCCTCAGCCAAAGTGCTACTCCGGAGCAAACTGAGTTATGGACAGCGTCTGTCCAGACAGCTGAACACCTCCGGGAGGAAGGCAATGTGGAAGCGATGGACATTTACAATGTCAAAGGCATCAAAGGTGAGCGTGAGTTACCTTGCAAGTAGTACATTCCTGACAAAGTCGCAGTCATTCCACAGACCGAGATTCAGGCAAATCTGATGCAAGCAGAGCAAGAGGCAGACTCCGGAGTCGGTGTCACCACTTGGCTTGTAGCTGGAATGAAGATTCAGGAAGCACAGTTGAGCATCCCCGAGCTGACTCTGACTCCAACACTGATAATATATAGGGCTCAACTGGTATCATTCATTTGCCGGCAAGGCAAAAAGCCTTCAGGGGACCAACGACTCCAAATTAACCGGAAACGTCAGGCACTGCGGAGAAAGGCTGATGAATTTCAAGACTCCTTCCAGCAGCTATTCCCCGCTGTGGCACTGGATGGTGTCGACCTTCGAGAAATCCCGTACGGAGATGATGTTCTCGGAGACGATGAGGATGAGGCATACCTGGCTGCAGTTCCACGTGGAGAAGTCGAAAAGATGGAAATCTTCCTTCCATCAACATGTCCAGGAGAGCTCCCTCGCCAATTGAAGACTGCTGCGAAAGTCGAGCTCAAGCTGCGCATTGCGCAGGCAGAAAATGCCCTCGAAGGTGTTCGCCGGGAAATTGGTCACAAGTCTTTTTTGTTCCGGAATAACATCGCACTTGCCATCAACAAGCAAATGAAGACGCGCGCATATAGCGCAGTGAAAGCAGCAGATGATGAAGTCCGGCAGTTCGTCAGAGTGTACAATCAGGCCCGGAATGCTATTCTGGCCTTGGGATGCTCAGAGGAAATAGCTTCCCGGTACCAAAGATTACTCCCGGAGCAATTGGTTGCATTGAAATCCATATATGAGCCGAATGCACGGGGAGCCGGAACATACTCCTTGCCTTGGTTTTGGATGTTGCAAGTGGGTAGCGACTCCGACTCTTCTGATACATGGATGAATGTATGTCCCCTTATCCATTCTACAATTCTGCAGTCGAACTTTGCCACACAGTATACCGGGTCAATTGGATGCGTGCGCGTGCTAAAATGCTGCGTTGGGAAGAAGAATCCATTCTCATTCCCTCTGAAATGAAATGGACAATGTTCTTCTTCCACAACCGTGCCAACGGATGGAAGACACGGGAAGCGATGTCACACAAGGCGGGGCATCAAGCATATGCACGAAAACAGGTGGCGATGTGGACCGAGCTGGCGGAGCATGCTCAGACAGCCTTTACTTCCTGCCTCATACGTTACACTGTGCCGCCGTCGATGGAGGATCACCAGATGCATGGTAATTAATGTTTATGTAGCATCCCCCGGGCAGTTATTTTGTACCTAGTGTGCATATGAGTTACTTCTCATGAAACAAGCCTAGCACGTTCATGGCATGCATTGCTCGCCGGACGCACCCCGCCGGCAGTCCCTGCCGGCAGTATGAATGCTGCAACTGCTTGCTGCCCACTTGGTACATCAACCATGCACTCTCATAATGCCTCCGCCGGACCCACAAATTTGGTGCATAGAGTACTATACCCTCGCAGTATTCATTTCCGTCCCCTGGTATATGCAGGGTGCAGCACGTTCATGCGAGATCCCGCCAGCAGTACGAGTCCTGTTCGCCTGATGAGCCGGCAGACCCACATCTGGTAGGATTGCAGCCTCGGGGCACAGCAGCAGGACTTGACATGCAGGCTCAGATAACAGTGGATCCCGCTGGGAGTGCGATTCCGGGGGGATTACTGCCACCGGCAGGCATTCCCGGCCGCATTGTGAGGTGCTAGCAGGGCCACATCACATCCCGCTCATGCTCCGTCGCAATGGAGAACCTATCCCGGAAATACAACTGCGGACATAAGACTGCCAGAATCGCTGCCGCCGACATCGCGAGCCTCCTGGAAATGCGACGCCGCCGGCCTAACTGCTGCCGGCAAAGCGATAGCTGGTTGCATGCCATGGTGGGGTTGCAATTGCAGTGCCATAATGGCCGCAATACCATCCCGGCGGCATTATCTCCTACTGGCAGTGCGCCAAGGACACGACTGCATCACTCACGCTGCCCTCCGGCATGCACTTCTGACTCTCCCACCAATAGGACCCGGCGGACATGCTGCTGCCAGAGTCGATATCCGGCGGCATTGCCCTCCCGCCGGCATTGGGTGTGACTGGAATTGCTAGTCCCAAATATCGCCTCCTGCTCACGCTGCTCTCTGGCAGGCAATGCCCACCGGCCAGCATACAATGGTGCAGTACCTTCCTGCCTCCACCAGCGCATGACTCATCTGATGTGACCATCCCTGGACCTTCCAGAGCCCTCTGCTATTGTGACGCACAACTCTTTGTCTCAAAGCAACTATGTCCGCCTTCGACAACGATGATTTCTTGCAAGTTGCAGCTCAATTGCTCCAAATGTCCATGGCAGATTCTCAGGCTTATCTCAATTATCTCTCAAGCAGACTTCGCGTAATGGCATCGCTGTTTTTTGGCCGGAACGTGGCCGCTCAGGATCCTGACATTTACACGTGGTTTACGGAGAACATGTTTCGGGAACTGGTAAGTGGCAACCAGCGGATGCAGGCCTGGCTTAATTTCAAGATAGACCAATGCTATCACAGTCCTGGGCTGTCTCACAAGTGGTTCCCGAGTGTTGGAGGTCCCCCAATACCTCAGACGATGCATGCGAGGCCACCCCCACCTCTCCAAGTGTTACTCCGATAATGATTCCGACATACCAGACTCGCCCATCAATGGACTTGGCGACCATTGGTATACTCAAATACCGCTCCGGCTGGAAGTACCAAAAATGCACGATCTCTTGACAACATGGAGCTGCCAGAATCTCATGGTATATATACTTTACTCATTGTCATTCTATCTACCAACTAATGAGACTGGAAAGGCTGAAATGACAACAGCATTTACACTGGCCTCCCTCTCGGATGAGGGACTTCTCAGCCTCAAGAGTGCTTATGAGAAGTACCGCTGATAGGGCGCAGTGCGGTCCACCCGTGGAATTTTGCGATTTCCCAATCATTAGAACTATTACACTAGGGTATCAAGGGTAGGCAGTATACCTCGTACTGGCCAACTAAGCAGATTGCACATGGGAAACCACATAATCCAGTACAACAGAAGTAACTAGCTACGGTCCAGAGGATCTAGCTAGTAAGCTCAGAAGTACATATAAAACAAGGTTAATGTTAAAGAAGCATGACCTCTGTGTGTAGCTGTGAATCCAACAAGAGGCTTCAACTGGAGAAACCCGCGTAGAATGAGAATCCCGAAGTCTTGTGGTGCACATAGTCTAAATATAGACTGGCCATTAGACGCGTCAATCTGGACATGCATGTCATGTGACCAGGAAAGCGGACATAGTCCAGATGCACCCACCTATGCATTACACGCGTAGAATGACCCATTGCTAGGCTTAGTCCAGTGACACCAGAAACCCGCGTGGAATGGGAGTCCAAAAGCGCTGTGGCGCACATAGGCTAAATATAGACCTGTCATTAAGTGCGCCTATCTGAACATGTATGTCATGCGGCCAGAAAAGCGGACACAGTGAAATGCGTGCACCTATGCATTACACGCATAAAACGCACCTATGCATTACATGCGTAAAACGGCTCATTGCTAGGCTTAGTCCAGTTGCCGTCTAGACTCCAGAAACACGCGGAAAAGCAATTTCTGAGGAAACCATTCTGTGGCTGTGTCAAGCCGAGACGGCAGAAACCCGCGCCAAATGTTAGCCACTATGGTGTCCCGCAGCCGGTGTCGGTCTCTCAGTTTCCTGCATAGACTCATAATCACGACACCATGGACCAGTAACAGTAGAGCTATTATATGCATAGAATCATATGCAACATGTAGAGGCTTGGCACACAGTAGGTATAAATACGCTTGTAACGCATGTAGTACAGTAGGAAATCCACCCCGCGTCGATCCACTATAGTGGAGGCAAAGGAGATTAAACCTCGTCTTAACCGACTAAAATTAATAGAGACCCAAGTTTGACACTTCAAAATAACTTTGTGATCAGTGCAAGTTTGAGGAGTTGGCAAAGCAAAGTTTAACGCGGGTTCTGTAAAGTTGTAGCGTGTGTCCGTCGTGTCCACGTGAAAGTTGTAGTGCATACCCGTCGCGGTCCCTGCATGAAAGTTGTAGCACATACTCGTCGAGGTCCCTGTGTGAAAGTTGTAGCGTGTGTCCGTCGCGGCAGCGTGAAAGTTGTAGCACATACCCGTCGCGGTCCCTGTGTGAAAGTCATAGGTTGTTAAAGTCAAGTTAAAGTTGTAGCGCATACTCGTCGAGGTCCCTGCGTGAAAGTTGTAGCGTGATCCCGTCGTGGTAGCGTGAAAGTCGGAGTGCATACTCGTCGTGGTCACTGCACCCAAAAACCCGCGTAGACTTGTTTTCAGGTGTAGACTTGTTTTCAGGTCGAAGCACTTATCCTTTTTCATACATTGCCCCCGAGACTCGCAACACAAGACTACGTCTAGTCAAGTTGTTGGTTTGGTGGTTGGTTGTTTTGAGTGTAGAGTTCTTTCTGCACCAATAACCAGCTCATTTCCAACTTAGACGAAACCTAGCACTTTACCGCGAGATCCTCCGGGCCGCCATCGAGCAAGAGACAGCGCGCTATAATCAGCTTATAGACGAGCGTGAGGCGGTTCAAACGGCTCTCATCGAGGCGGAACGTGTTGAACGACAGGTGATGGTTAGGAAGCTGACTGATGCCATGTTTGAAGATGTCGACTCGGATGAGTCCTCGGAGAATGATCAAGAGATATTTGCTTCAGAGCAGCCGGTTCCTGGTGTGTCTGAAACAGCACAAGAATCCAGTTCAGAGGTAGAAATTGTAGAGTAGTCATTACATTCCATATTCCTCTCACTATCGTCTAATTTTTGGCCTCTGGTTAACTATATCAAATTGATCCCCATGCTCTATGATTTCCCAGAATGCTCCCTGTGTCATCCACTGCCTATACCCTTGCTCCTTGAGGCTGTCATTTCCGGCATGATGGTCCATTGGGTTTGCATGAAAATATTGAGCAAAACACACTCTTTGACCCTTTACCTTGTCAACCTTGTGTGCCAGAGCCTTTCCACACAATGCGATCATGGTTCCGGCATCATATTGGAATTTTAACCCGAGTGCCGGAACGTCGAAGGTGAGATCAGCATACCACCCCATAGTAGTCAAAAGGTCGTAGAACTCCAGGATTCCCCTCCAATCGCGATGCTCCGGGGACTCTTTGTTAGAGATGACGGCCATAGCGGTGAAGGGAGTTGGCCAAAAACGCCGGGATTCTTCCATCCCGGTGAGTGATGATTCCTGAAGCCCTCCCTGCCGAATCCGCTCCATTACTTCACATGTCCGCCGGGCTAGCCTTGGATGCAGGAGCCATAACGTGGCTCCGAGCAGTGCCAAGCTCTCGTTTGCGTCGCGGAGGAAATGAAGACCGGTCGGCTCCTTCAAGATGGGGGATGAACTGAATGTAGGGTGTCTGACCGCATTCCAGCACGGTGACATGGACAGTTCTCCGGTGGTGATCTGGGAATCCTTTGGATAATAAAACCCTGACTTCCGGGATGATTGGCCGGCGTCAGTATTTTGCCGGGTGGTCTGGGACAAGTGCTGGTTTAACGGGACTAGTTGTCCCATGAACGCATTCTTGATATCAAATTCAGTCATGGAATGTGGAGAACAAGTGATTACTTACGTGTCTTCGAATTGTCAGAGCGTCCGGTAGGTACCACAATACGATATTGTCTTCCGAGTCGACAACAATACATGGCATTTTGATGAGCTGGAGTGCACCGGGGGTAAGAGGCGGAAAATCCTTCATGAGATCCGCCTCCAACTTGGCACTTCTGACGTTCTGACATGCAGTTAGCCGACTGCTATACTCCCGGATTGACCAAGGGAGGTGAACTGTCATGTGAAGGTTATATAAAAGCTGACAACTGATCCTTTGACACTTACTTTTGTATCGGAATGCGCTTAGGACCTTCTGCATTAGGTGGTGGCAGTCATGTAGCAATTCCGGGGATATGTGTTCCGGTTGGGTGGTTGTATGTCTGTTATTGACCTCCAGTCAGAGAGCCCGTTGCAGATACTCTCCCAGAAGTGATGTAGACATGTTCCTTGCCATGATTAATGATTATGGGCAACGTTGAAATTGAATTATGCACATTATATACTGCCTTGAGGCTGCCATGAGGGTTTTCCTGAGGAATCACCCCCGGCGGGACCCTGGATTTGCAGTCCCACTGCAAATTCTGATTGTGAAATGGCTCTGGCATAGCAATTACATATATTACTGAGCAAGAGGCTGAATCTATATAATATATGTACAAAATCCTCTCCCCCCCGGCCCAAAAACACCAATTTGACGAGCTCGTCCATCAATGGAACAAGAGCTCGTCCATGCTTCCAAGGGGTGAACAGCTCCGCCATCAGCCCTGATGGTGGGCTCATCTATTGATCTACCCCGAGCTTGCCCATCCCTTAATTAACACGAGCTCGTCCATTGTTAATGGGTAAAAATAGCCACCACGAGCTCGTGAGGCTATGCCATCAGTGATGGCACCTTAGTCACACAAGGTGTCACATGGCTAGTGGGAATTTCTATTGAACGTCCTGCTTGTTCAGATCTCAAAATCAGACTTGAGCCCAAAAAGTCTTGGTGAATAGCTCGAACTTCAGCTGTATGGATATCTTGCACGCACGTATCTATCTCTGTCACTGATGATGATGAGTCAATGGCGCTCCCAGGAATCAAGCTTTCCCCGATGGTTTGGCTGTTCGTTGGATTAGTGATAGATATCTATAATTAGATATCTATTAGTATAATAAAAACTTTTCCCCTGCAAAATATGACGGCAAAATTCAAACAACTTCCTGAGTATTTTGACCCCCTGGCAAATAGTTTGAGCACAGCAGTGTACTTGTAATTGAATGCATTAAAACAACTCGGAATAAGCTTTCTGGCTGCCTGATGGCATGTGAAGCCGAAAGCTGGGCACTCAGGCTCATGGCATGGATATGTTTTTCTGAGGTCTGTCCAGTGAGATTTTGGGCATCTATCATCAAATATGAGAAGATCATGCCCTCAATAAATAATTTGGGGATCTGTGAGGCCAATAAAATGAAAAATGAACCTTATGTGTTCAGAAATTCAATTTTATGATTTTTTTGGGTCAATAATCCAGGACCATCCTCGATGTACGCTCGAGATATGTTTTCAGTCAGGCAAAAAAGAAGCGTGATGGCGGGTTGATGGAAGCCCCCTGGCCGACAAGCTTCAGAAACAGGGCTTCTCAATAACAAAAGTTTATTTGAATGTGTGTCTCAGAGAAAGGGGGTTTCCCAGGTTTTCACAAAAATATGCAAGCGCAGTAACACATGTCACATTCTTTCATTAGAAAATCCTCGCATCATGATGCCGCTCTCTTGAAAAGTTCCTGCACCGTGGTCAAAAATTCTGAATTCTGAAAGCTGATCGCTGTGCCTGAGAGCTAGCCTGTGAGATCTCGCTCTTCCAGCAGGACGACTTTCCGATATTGAGAACTGCCAGAGATCGCAAAAATAAACAAAATGCTGAACATCAATGCGGGTCAGATCTGGCCAATCGTTTTACAATCAGCTCGTCGGCCTTGGACAATAACTTGTGATACCGATAACCTCAATGCTAGCCATTCAATTCACTAGGTATTCACTCTGGCAAGTCTCCCTGCACTTCTTTCCCTGCCCACTGAGCTTCCGACTGCTCCGCCGCGTCATGGTATGGCGCATCACCAAGTATAAAATCCCCAAACCTTGCGCAAATATCCTTCACATCGTGGGCGGTCATTGTATCGCCGATGGTATCCTTCAACTCAATAGACGCATTTAAACCCGCCATGGCACCCTGCTCCATGAGCTCCTCTGCCATGATCTGCATCCCTCCCATTTGTTCCACGTCGAAGGTAATCTTGATACGGGGAACGCCTTTGGGCCGAGGCATCAGGCCCTTCAGGACGAGTTCCGCGATGACAGTGTTATCTGCCGCTTTCGGGGGTACTCCGACGACAATCTTGATCGTGGCGGTGCTCTGATGGTCTTTAGAAGTCGTGAATATGACGGTTTTCCTGCGCGGGAGAGTCAGGAATTTCTCCATAACTGTAGAGACGAACCCATCAGCTTTGATGATGCCGATGCGGAGGGGATTCACATTGAAGACATGCATGGGGCTGTTCGACGTGAGGTATTGATGGAGCGAGCTGGCAGCTGCATACCCGGCGAGGTTACTCTCCACAAGAATTTCCACAGGGGGTGAATTTTCTCGGAATTTGGATTTGAGCTGTTCGACGAGGGATGAGACGACATTAGGGGAAGAGTTGAGGATAACGACACGTTTCAAGCACGGGTCATTGACAATGACATTGAAGTTGTCCGATCCGGCCTGGGTGGGGATTTCCTTCAGCGCTACCAAAGCCGGGTCCACAAGTTGTGCGATGAGGTCAGCGGACCCGACATCTCTGATGATAATTTCCTTCTCGATGGTTATCTCGCGGATGCCCTCCTCCACCAGTGTACTAATCAGGCGTACAGTAGCCGCGTCAGGGCCAATCTCCAGCGCCAGCTCATTCTGCGGTGGATAGGGCACTTTGTTCAACGCAACCAGCACCATGTGAATGTTGTCCACGGCCCGCACCCATATGTTGGAAAAGGCGGGAATAGCTTTGGCGGCTTCGACGAGTTCCTCCTTCTTCTCCTCTGTGAGGAACGAAGGGAGAGACAAAGTGACAGGCGAAGCGAACGGCCCTGGAATGGAGTTGGCGATCTTTTCGAATGTCGGCGTCAAAGTAGACGAATCGACGATTTCTTCCTGGAAAGAAAAGGAGTATTTCTCGTCGTCATTAGATAGAACCTCGATAGAGATTGGGCTGCCAGCTGAGAGGCTAATCAGCGAGACACCAACAACGAAAGGCATGATGGTCCTGGATGAAGTGGAGAGGTCGAGTAAGAATTCAATATTCAGCGCTCAGCGCTCAGGACCGTAATCCTAGGAAGTCTTTTTCACCGATCAATCTGAATCATTGTAACAAAGAAGCGACCAATGTCCCTCACGTCTGCGTATCCAATTTTGGAGCCATCATGTGTGTGCAATTCCGTAACTTATCGGGACAATCCCTTACCGGTACCCATCAGTCGACCTTCTCATTACAGACGTTTACTCACGCATTCTACTATCTGACCGCGTACCCGAATATGCACAACAAGCTCTCCGGAATGAAGTCGAAGGGGTGGCCAGGCGAGAAGGGTAGTCCAAAGCCGGGCTAGACCAGATACTCGGGATTCACAGTTTTATCAGAGTCACAAAGATTGACCCCTCTTGAGAATCGTGAGCCCACCAAGACGCATATATCGACTCATACCGCTGATTATTCTGCTCCACAGTCGTGCTCAAGGGTCCGTGGGTGTTGATTTCGAATTCGATGTACGCTGTATCGTCCATTGGTTGCCAAAATTGAACGTTGCCTAGCTTCTTCCCGAGGTGGTGGCCGAGGAAATCTATGACTTCCATGTCCTCCCATCTTCGAGAAAACTGATTTCCAAAATGGCTGGAAGAAACTGACAAGGTCAGCTGTACATGCCGATGAGGCAAATGAACTTGAAATCAATCTGGATATCAAAGTTCGAAGAGAACACCATGGGAAGGATATCGCACACAAAACAGCCTTCCGGGCCCTTCCCAGCATCATATCTTTTTGATTCTTCCTTTGCACACTATCGTTTGAAACGTCGCAACTGAGCTTTTCTGATCCAGTCTTATTGTCTCATCGCAAATGCCTACGACATTCTGGGTACACAGTTGTACAGAAACCTCCCTTTCCAAAAAAAAACCCCCCGTAGGATGATCTACGGACATCGGCCGCCATCAGTGGATTTTCAAACACCGCTCCGACACCCTTGTTGCTCGCTTTAAATATCGTCATCCTCGTGCCTCTTGCGCTGCGCTCTTGAAAGCTCGAGCATTAGTATGTTATAGGCGAAAAGGTGGCTCTGAGCTCTTATATCCGACTGAGGTATTTTTCTGATCTTCCGAACCACGAAAGGCCCCAAGAATTCTCGCTCGATCTGCCGGGAACAAGGACGGCTGTGTTTTCAAGTCGCCTCCTCTGGACGGTTCCTTGACTATCCCAGATATTTTCAACTGGCACGTCGTGAACAGACCCTCTCACCCGGTATTTATCTACGAATATGATGAAGGAATCGCGAATCTTCCGTTCTCTGCCGTTGTGCCTGCGGTGGACAGGGCTGCTCGATATGTGGCATCTATTGGAGATGGCAATGTGGCCAGGCCACCCGTCGCAATTCTGGCAATTACAGGTATTTGTTCACGTTCTATGACTCCGACAACATTTTCGAGCTCACCGAGCACAGATACTTCGATCTATTTCTGCATCTCGTTGGGCATGATACTTGCTGGGATACCCTCCTTTCCGATATCTCCTCGAAACCCCCCATCATCAATCGCCCCATCATCAATCGCGCACCTACTTTACACGACGAAAGTCCACCATATTCTCGTTAGCGATGATTCAAACCTTGAAGAGATTGCCAGAAAATCTATTGCAATACTCGAAAACGACGGACATGAACCACCCGTTCTGGCATCGATCCCACATTCCGTCATTTTTTTCACTGATGTCAATATGACTTCACTTCTAGAGACACGTTTTACACAGCAAACGCACGACTATGAAAGTCCAGTGGTATACGTTCACTCGTCCGGTAAGTTTCGCTCGAAGAAACTTGGCTTCTTATACCCCTGCCGTTCATGAAGGACCTTCGTCATTGCCTGAGCCGATACCATGGAATCATGCATCGCTCCTTCAAGTCGCGTTGACTCGTACGTGCCCTGCGGTGCGCGGAATTTGTTCGCCCGACATTGACATCCTAGAGCAGATCTGGGTGCATTCGACCTTCGTGGTGAAATTTGTGGGGCGCATGCGGTCCCAATGTTCCATGGGAGTGGATTGAATTTCATTCCTTGGGTCGTAAGTACAAATAGGACGATCTTCTTCCCTGCGAGTATTCTAACTCCAAATGGCAAGGCGGGCGCTGGATTTACCATGGTTATCTTCTCTCCTACTACTGCTGCGCCGACTCTTCCGATGCCGGAAAACGTCTCATCGATTATCTTCCTCACGAGTGTGTGGATGTAGTTGTTAGTCAAATGGATTTTATCTGACACTCCGAATATACCTGGTAAAAGATATAATTGGCGGTATGTGCGGCAGCTTCTGGGATGATCACATGCTTGAAAGCATCTTTCCTTATTTGCGTCCCTAGCTTTTTGGAGGCGAGTATATCTCTTTTTTCCTTTCTGCGAAGCTCATCAAACAAAATTTCCTGCAGGCGTGGACTAATGATCTTGCTGCAGTGGAGGTGCTGAAGTCGCTAAAAGCCGTACTAAGTGTATTTGAGCGTTCATCGTGAATATTCTTAGACATACCATATTGACATATGAAGGCGAGCCACTTCCATCTGAGATCGGTGACCATCTGACTGAACAAGGGGTTAAAATTATAACAGTGTTTGGATCGTGAGTACATTGTATGCTTTTAAGGTAGCATCTTAGGACAAATTTATTTTCAGCGCAGAAGCTGGGGTCATTGGGGCGCTATTCTCAGGTGATCTGAACCTTGCTTCTGGAAACATAGGTCAGATATGACCGCCAGAACACCACAGTAAAGACTGGAAATACTTTTCTGTCAACCCTCATTGTGCAGCGAGGTTTGATTTGCAGGGTGATGGAATGTATGGGTTTATCATCGTGGTATGATCCCCGTTATCATACCGAAACTCGCCCCCCGGATTCTAAATTTATTGCCCATCAGAAACAGTCCACTCAAGTGCTGTCTATTACCAACACAACATTCGAAGGTGTCGAAGCATACTCCATCAGGGCCTTATTTTCTCCTCATACAACGAACCCCGGGTTCTGGAAGGCCTTTGGATGGACTGATGATCACATAGTTTTATCAAATGCAGTAGGGTACTGTTTTTATGACTATCCCATGTACGTGTGTCTTACGATGTATACCGCACAGGTACACCCAGAACCTTTAGGTAAGACCCGCCCTTGATCGCATTCTTGTGTCCAAGGAACTCATGAAGCGTTTATTTCCAGACATACCCTCCGCTGGGATGTTCGGTACAGGCCGCTTTCAAGCAGGTGTCATCATCTCCAAGAATCCACTGTCACTGGGATACTGAAGTTCCAGATGGGCGCTGCCATTACATGGCCGAGATATGGTTAGCATTCTCCTTCTCCAACAGCTCGTTCCAGGTGATAAACCAACTCACATCATTGAAAGGAATCACCTTGATCAATTGAATGCAAACGGCCCGATATTCAAAGAAGTACGACTCGTGAGGATTTTGCGCTATGGTTTTGGCTAACGGGATGTCTTCTGGACCATCCTCGTTGCATCGCGCGACAAGCTGTTGTCCTTAACGAATAAAGGGACGGTTCGCAGAGCCGCTACTCTCGAAGACGCAAACGGGCAGGCACCTTCAGGAATTCAAATATTCACGGCCCGGTCAACTGATGCCCTTTCCTCCAAATTAAACCCCGCCTACTTCGCCTATGTCTCCTCCAAGGGCCGATCCACCTAAAACAAGTGCGTGCCTTCTTAACCCTCGTCTTTCGACGATTGAGAACCCCAACGCCGCCCGTACACCAGACTTCAAGTCCATGAAGGCGTCAGATTATGTTGGGCATTCCATTAGTGGATCGAGCGAAGCTGCCGTTTGGGAGCGCTGAGCGCTGAGGGTACGTCTTTCTTTTCTCTCTTTTTCTTTCGTTCGATTTGCCCACCGTGGGTTTGGATCTTAAAGCATTCGTTTTTATGTCCCTTGTTCTCGTTTTTCTGTTGATTCTGATTCATTGTCTCATTTTCTTCGACAACGTCACCAATTGTTGTCGTTAACACCGCAATCGCTATCATCACAACCGTCTACCTCCCCAGCTAGCGCTGCTGCTCCCGCAACCTTGACCTCTCAATCACCTTTCAGGACCCGTTATAGGAGGTGTCGACACCTGCTCCTCCTTCCCTGCACATCGGGCCTTCGACCCCTGATGTATCTCAGGAGGTTGTGCCTCCTCCTTCACAGCCTCCGATTTTGGCCCCTACTCCCAAAAAGTCCTCTCCACTCAGCATACACATTATGCCGCAGCGCCACCCTCCTGCCCAGCCATTCTCGTCCTCGCCTATGCTGCCTGTCTCCGCCCAGACGTATCCTGGTTACCCCTATGCCGCAATATCCATCTATGAAGGTGGAGGAATCCTATGCTACTATCGATTTCAACTTCTATCCAGAAATCGCCGATGAAAGCTCCCATTACGCTTAGGTCGCCTGCGAAGCAGCAAGGTTCGACATCCGTAGGTCTTTTACTGGACACCTCTACCCTCCTTTATCGATGACACAGTGCTTTCTCTACCTCCAGCGCCACCCCCGAATCCGACGAGTCCGCAATTGGGGGGTACCATCTCCCTCAACCCCTCTTCAAGCCGGTTCACGTTAAGCATTCCACTGCTGGGTCGAGCGAAGGTGCTGCTGAGGAGTGGATTGGGGGTAGGATAGAGTTCAAGTACCCCAAGGTTCGTTCTTGATATCATTCTCAACGCTTTTTTCTCTCGTCCTTGTCATTACCCATCGTGCTTTGTTTCCGCAGACTCTTTTCATCAGCGCTGAATTCGAAGACCTCTCAAGCAGCATGGCTGTGTCAGACGATGACTACTGAGGGTACGTTCTGTCGTCTTTTGTACCTTTTCCCCCCTTGTCTCTCGTGGTTCGAATGCTACCATGGTTCTTTGAATCTTCACGGATTTCTCTTTCCTCGTCCTTATTTACATTTAAACTTCGTTTTCGTTGATTCTAATTCATCCTTTCCATCTCAAGGTTCACCGCCACCGGATTCCTCAATAACACGCAAAGACCGCTGGCAGCATCTTCAATCTCTACAGTCGTTCCTCTCGGGTCATCAACACCTGCTACTGACCCAACTACCACTACTCCTTCATCAATATCAACGACGAGCCCAACTTCTCTCGCCCACTTCTCAATCACCTTTCCAGGACCCAGCTGCGCAGCATCTGGAGCGGCCGCATCTCCCCAAGCCTGCGTTGGCTTCTTCATCGTCACGTTGGGATTATGTGGGATGGTCATCGAACTGTGCGGCGCCACTTGTCTGCCGCTGCCAGCTCATCTACCTTTTAGCTGCTTTCCCAGCTTTCTTGGGCTACAACCTTTCTGTTAGTCTTCAAGCTTCAAGCTTCAGCTCTCATGTGCGGCACTTTTATCACGATATTTTCTTTAGCAAGTTCCTCGCTGTTGGAGGGGTCCCACATCGCACCAACGTCGAACGCCTCTCCGTCGCCACTATCCACCTCAAGTTCAGCCCATGCACGTTTGCGGCCGGCAGCAGAGAGACGTCGTGGATTTTTCCTCGCCCATCTCTTTGTCCTGAACATCTTCGGATGCGTTCATTTCGGCCAGGAGTCTCCAACTCGCGAATCTTCTCCTCTATGGCCTTCCTTTGCACCTCTCGTTCAGCATCAGCCTCCTGTTGCTTCTTGGGCGATCCGGAAGTGGGTCTTGGGATTCGACCTGACCTGGTTTACGGGAACCGTCGGCCTTGCCTTGCTGACGTTGCAGCTGCTTGATGCCAGTCTGGTCTTCCTTAGTTCGTTTGGGTGGGTGGTTGATTGTCGACTTCATCTGCGGCAACAGTCGTGGTCCTTTTGGGAGGGCCTCGACCTCTGCGTGGCTGCTCCAATTCCGTATTGGTGGTCGTTGTTTTGTGATCGGAGTGGTACGAGTGGCACGGTCTTTCTTTCTCGATGTTTGGGTTTTCGTTCTGAGCAGGATGGGTGCTCAGATCCACGGCTTCGCGATGTTGGACCATGATTGGCGACGCCAGGTTTTTGGAGCGGGCGTTGGCTATGAGAACGATGTAGACATGATTTTTACCTTGTGGAAGGATAGGTGTTTCTGCGTTGAGATGTGCAGAAAGGCGTGAAGTTTGCTGACCTGTCCAAGTGATTGAGGGGGGGGAAAGTGAGTCGACTTCAACCTCCCGTCACAACGCGTTACTATGTTTGTGTTCTTTTTTTTTCAAGTCGGAACTTCTGTCTAAGTTCTTTTCTCGACGCCGACTAAACCTGCACAGAATTTTCCTATGGCCTCCTTCAATTGTTCGATGTGCGAACGCAAATGTCGCTCTCATGTCTCATCGAGGCCTTTGCCTCCTCAAAGGTGCTGACTCATCAAAAGCGCATTCATTTAGATGGATTTACATTTGTTTACATTTTGATATGATGTGATATGATAAGATAACATGTCCTGCTACTACTTAGGATGAAACTCCTACGAGCAATACGAGCATGCTGGTTTTAGGAGCCTGTGCAAGACCCTGTAAACATTGTGCGGTTTCAGGAAAGCTCGAGCTTCTCGTTCCCACCATGAACTTATTAAAGAGGTTTAGACCCACTACTGCCCACTTTCGTTCTACGTCTGGGACCCCGACCGTTGCTCCTCGCCTATTTCCTGCTACTGGTTTCACCACTATCCCTGCCTCAAAAAAGCTCGACGAAGAGAACTGGCCATGGTACACACCGCATTCCTTCTACCCGGTCCGTATTGGAGACGTAGTTCATTCCAAGTACCAAGTTCTCTATAAACTCGGTTATGGAACCACCGCTACTGTTTGGTTGTGCCGGGATCTTCAGTCAGTTCCTTTGTTCTTCATCCTGAAACAAGCTGAACGTTTCCAGTCGCGATGAATACGTTTGCATGAAGGCCATGGTCTGCGACTATGCCTCCGTCCAACGCGAGATCAAAGCGTACGAAGCTTTAATTAAAGTAGGCAAGACTAGCGGGTCGACCGGAAAGCGGTATGTTAGGCAGGCATTAGATCACTTTGAGCTTCGTCACGGCGACCGCAACTACCATTTCCTCATTCATGAGCCTCTCGGTGTTAGTGTGCAATTCTTTCTCGACATCTCTGGCGGAAGTCTTCCTATCTCATACGTCAAGGATTTGGCGTCCCACATGCTACGTGCTTTGGAATTCATCCACAGCGCCCAAGTCATTCATGCAGGTCTGACCTCTTCTGATACCGCGCTCTGTCCTCTGATTCACCTTTGACTCTAGACCTCCAAGCAAGCAACATTCTCCTTCGCATTGAGGATGCAACTGTTCTCAAAGACGGCGAGGAAGCGGAAATCGAAGGTCCCAGCTCGAGGAAAATCAGTGGACAGTCTGTGGTCTTCGAAACCAGGGACCTTCCCGGACCTCTGCGTCGCTGGATAGGTGCGAAGAGCGGACCTGTTCTGTGTGATTTCGGTGAAGCACGTACGGGGAAGGATTCATATACAGAACACATCCAACCAGCTGCCTATCGAGCGCCAGAGGTTTTCTTGCACCTCCCGTGGGGCACACCCGTAGATATCTGGAATCTTGGCTGCATGGTTCGTGTGGTCATCATTGTCTCTTCCCTCACGTTGTCATTAATTAATATAGGTATGGGGCCTCATGTTAGGTCGAAACCTCTTCTCCCGGCAAGGTGCGCCAGATGAGGAGACTGCTGACAAAAACGAGCTCGCTCGGATGGTTGCTCTGCTTGGACCTCCCCCAGAAGCGCTCCTAGCCGACTCGGGTCCACGCGCTCTCGAAATTTTCAATGAGGATGGGTCTGCCAAAGGGGACGTTCCGAATGAGACGCTCGAGTTGGTCCTTGCGTCTTCTCTGGAACATGCTAAAAAGACCATGACGGTCGAAGAGTCGGAAGCGTTTCTCGCTTTTATTAGACGGACTTTGACGTGGACAGAGGAAAAGCGAGCCTCCGCCTCAGACTTGTTCAATGATCCCTGGATTGCAAATTAGTTTAGTTTGAACATTTAACTATGTTTTTCTGTTCTCTTCCCATAGCTGAATCTATTACCACGATTAATACCTCGCATCCTTTCAACCACTTAATGTTGTTCTCGCATCGCCACCTCTCCCGAAGGAGATGCAATTCCCGTTGACCCTCGGATGGACATGTTCTGGAAGACTATGTACATGTATATCTTGGATGTAATTATGAACACCGAACCTGTCGAAGAACCCATTATTGGATGAATACCAGTATCTTCGGTCAATGATCCTAATCGAGATTGTGAACATAGACAATGACATACGACAGCCAAAGACACAGAGAGTAGACAAATTTGAACTGCGACTTTGATTCAGCCGTCTTGACGAATCCGTTTTCCTTGTTCTTAGTGAAGAGCTGTGGAGAAATCAATCGAAATCAGTAATACGTCGGAAAAAGAAAACTGAAGATGGAGAGGGACATACATCCTTAACAACGTCACGGTTCTGGCCTTGCGTATTCTTCGCGATCTCCATACGATCACGAACAGCGATGAGCTGGCCGTCGATCTACCCAAAACCAGTCCTCAACATGTCCTTGATGCCACGCTGGATCTGCTTCTTGATCAAGTTAGTCGCAAAGTCTTGTACAAGAAATCGTGGTTCGAATCGCGGATGGCGAGCTTGACGGTATCGACTTTGACATGGACATCATGAACCTTGAAGAGAGAAGTAGGATCTTTGCCCATCGATACAAGCTCGATGGTGGTCTATATAGAATTGAATACAAAAAGTTAATTGTCAGTCAAAGGAAACATTGGAGTAAAACGACGTACGCTCAAGCCCTCGCTGCCAAGGAGAACATCAGCAATTCCTAATTCCTTGGTGAGTTCGATGCGGTAGCGGCGATTGTCGGTGTTGGCGCTATAACGCGAGAACTTGGCGTAGTTGTTCACTTCCAACTATATGACGTTAAGGAACAGGTTGCATCCTTGCAAGGTAAGGTTCTCGAGGAAGAGATCGAGAAAATCATCAATGTATTCGACGCGAGGGATAGGGATGTAGCCGACCTGAAAGAGACGAGTTAGAGATAGGAACAAATTGGAAATTTATAATATGCTTACTTGGTCGATCAAAGTCGGGAGAATGACTTTAGGTATGTCATTCCACAAGTTGGACTTGAACTTGAGACTGCCCTCCTCACCGAAGAGCAGATCTTCAGTAAGACGAGCCTAGTCTTCGCCAAATTTTTTGTTAAGCTAAGAACAAAACGTCTATCAGACAAAATCGAAATAAAAAACGGATGATTTGCACGTACAGGATCCTCGCCCATAGCATTGAACCAATCGCCAACACTGTTAAACAGGTTACCGAAGTGGTCGCGGTACTTTCGTCATAGGATTGACGCAGGCGGTTAGCATGACTGTTGCAGTCTGGCTCGAGGACATATCCAGGGTCGAGAAGGACCTAAATTGGACATTAGCACAAGATGTCATGACCCTAAGGATGAAGATCGTACCTTGCGGATATAGAGATTGACGGCGCTGAACCATTCCTCAGACCTTCATCACAATTAGCATCGTCGATGAGGGCGTTGACGGCATGTGACGATATCCAGACACATTTCATTCACAAATCGTTCGAGGAGAGTCCGAAACTGGACGATGCAAAGGTTGAGATTCGAGCTCTGCATAATATAAAAATGTTAGACCCATAAGAAAAGCGGACCTTGGTGACTTGGGCGTGATCCTTGCTGAGATTGGAAGCGGTGCGACCGTGCTTGGCGTATTCCTCAAAATAGTTGAAGAGCTAAAAGAGTTTTGGTAGTCGCCATGCTTCTGGCATTCCATAATGACCTATTGAAAGAGCATTAACTAAGCGGTCATCACAGACAAACGAAAAGACGCACCTACTTGCTTCGCAAGATGAATGGGTCGCGATGGTCCTCCGGAAAATACTCCTCAGTCAAGAAGTGCTTTCCGCGTTCGAAAGTATCATTGGCGTCATCTTTATGTCGTTGAGGGATACGATCACTGATTCCGTCCTGTAAAAAGAGTTAGAAAAGGCACATCAGCTGGTAATATCCCTAAACGTAGACAAATGTTATCCTATATGCGCAAAAAACATGAATGTATGCGTATGAAAATGAAGAAAAAAGAGACTTACGCGGATTTGCCTCATCCTCCCCATCATTCCTCGCTTCTTCTCCTCGATCTCCTCTGGCGACTCGGCTTCATTGATATCCTGCATTTGTGTTTGTGCTTGACTCTGCGCCTCTCCTACAACCTAGGAGGCTCCTGATGCTGCTTGTTCCGGCAGCTGACCGTTATTGGTCCACCGCCTGGTCGCAAATCTCACCAACGGGGCGTTGGGCACCATCAGTGTTACTTACCATCACCTGGTCTTCTCGCGGTTGATGCCTGAGTCTTATCAGTACCGGGAAGACGCGCCTCGAGAACAGGAGTTTCATTGGGACCTGCTACGTGGCCACTTTCAGTGATGAACTGGTCGTTGGGTTCTCCGGTGACGGAGCAATGACAGTGGCAGCCTTGGCAGCACCTTTGGCAAGGAGGTCGCCTCCGATGAGGGAAAAGTCGGATAGAAGTTTGCGAACTTCCGAGTTGGAGAGGATGAAGTTGAGGAGAGTACAAAGGTGCTTGACGCGTGACGGCTAAAGGCCAAGTGATTAGCATGATAGCATCAACGTTTCTACAAAAAACTCACCTTGATTGCGGTCTCCTTGGGGCTTGGTCGCATCTACGGGCAATTTCTCATTCAACTCGCCCAAACCTTTCAGGCTATCGACATCGACATCCCTTGTATGCCACACAAAGTCATTCTGGAAAAGTTCGCAGCGTTCTTATCCTGCCCGATGAGACGAGCAGTGCTGATAATTTCTCGAGTGTCGTGAACGAGGTGCCATCGTTCAGGAGAAAGCTTGTCCCAAGTCGATGGGTGAGTGGTCTAGGATGTATCATAGGTGTGGATATTGATAGTGAGAGGACATAAGAAACAACGCACAAAAATATATTTATCGAATTTATCGTTATTCTTAGGCTTAGATGACACGCCTCGTGTCCGACACGGTTCCCAGGACTGGGTGCGAGTGCTACAGATCTCCCCACCTCCTCGACTACGATGCCGTCTAAACCAAAAATTTCCAAGCGCTTTGGAAAGGTGCTGCGACGTGCCCGAGATGCTATATTGCCAACTTCACACCCGTCGTCTCCACATGCCCCTGCTCTCGCTAGAACCAGTACCGCCAATATACCCAATGACGCTCCCGGTGTGGAAAGGAATCGATCTCAGGACGCTATATTGTCACCTCCTCACCCTTCTTCTCAGCGTTCTTCTAATCTCCTTGGGACCAATCCTACCGAGAAAGTTAGGAAGACGCCGGGGGTGGTCGGGAATCGATCTCAAGACACTATATTACCAACATCCCGCACATCCTCTCAACAGTCCTCTTCTCACCTTGCACCCAATACTTCCGATAAACTCAAGAATGCTTGGGGTGTGGCGTGGAAGGGGCTGGAAACAGCGCTCAGGCTTCTGGAAAAGGGCGCAGCTGCGTGTCCTCCTCTCCAGTCAACTGTCGGTGGGTTAGTCGCCTGTCTGAATCTGACACAAGTAGGTTACGGTTCTGGATTCAACACCCTTTACCTTGTCTGATTTACGTCGCAGGCAGTCGCAGGGAATCGTGAAGAATATGAAAAACTTGCGATGGAACTCACAAGTATGGCGAACACTCTGGTCCCGTATGTAACCAACCTCGTCGCGGAAGACGTTAACGGCAGCGTCGCACGCATTATGGAGTGAGTGTCAAATGTTCGCCCAGGCGTCGGGTGTTAGTGACAAGCTTTGCAGGTCAATCAAAGCGGAATTAACGCACATCGGCCAACAGCAAGATCGCGGCAAGATAACGCGAATAGTTGAAGCGAATCAGGACCAAGGGGATGTGATCCAGCGGTATCGCCGGATAAAGTCATTGTTTCGTCAACTGCAAGTGAGTACACAACAATTCGTATCCGGTGCGGAGGCCTTACAGACTGGTAGAGCGACGTTAGTCTTCGAACTTGGCAAGATACAAGAAAACTGCGCGAGGTAGGATGATCTGACCAAGCATTGATAACTAAGTTGACGTTCCACTGGTAGACAGCATTACTTAAAGACATGTCCCCAGTGGACGACGCTCGATATAACTCGAGCTATTCCACGACCATCAAGCGACGTGGGTGCACTGCAGAGACGCGCGAGAAGATCCTAGAAGATCTAAAAGGCTGGGTAGTAGATCCAAAAGGGGCTAAGGTATACTGGATGAACGGGATGGCGGGGACTGGCAAGACGACGATCGGATACAGCTTGTGCGAGTGGTTGGAGGAGAACAGGCGACTAGGCGGCAACTATTTCTGTTCCCGTATCTCACCCTTGTGCCGCGATGTCAGCAACGTCGTGCCCACCCTCGCATACCAACTCGCTCAATATTCTTCTGCCTTTCGATCAGCGCTGTACAAAGTCCTAGAAGGGAAGCCAGAGGCCAGCAAGCTAAACGTCAAAGGGCAGTTCGAGAAGCTCGTGCAGGAACCCATGCAAGCGGTGAAAACCGCGATGCCAGAAGGCGTGGTCGTTGTGATCGACGCGTTGGACGAGTGCGACGATAGTTACGCATTCCGGCTGTTTCTTGAAACACTGCTGAAGCTCGCAGCTGACCTGCCCATCAAGTTCTTCGTCACAAGTCGACCGGAGCCCGCGATTCGTGAGAAGATGTTGGCCCCAGGATATTCGCCTTCGATACTACATTTACACGACGTCGAGGAATCGATCGTGGAAGCAGACATCAAGAAGTATCTCACCGAGGCGCTTGGATCCATGTCCCCATCCCCATCACCCAACGAAGTAGAACGGCTTGCAAAGCTTGCTGGGAAGCTGTTCATTTATGCCGCGACCGCTGTGCGATATATTCATCCAGGCGACCTTGGTGTGAACTCCAGCGCTCGCTTGCGGACGGTGCTGGGAATGGTCTCTGGGTCAACCAAACAGCATGACGAACTCAATGGATTATACACAACCATTCTTTCTGCAGCTGTCGACCCCAAGCGTCTCGAAGAGCAGGAGGTGAACGACATTCTACTTACACTGTGGACAGTGGTATGCGCAAAGGAACCGATGACTGTCCAAACACTGGCGTCACTTCTTCGTCTCACGGAAGAGCAAGTTCGCTTTGCATTACAGCCGCTGCGATCGATACTACACGTGCAAGAGGGCGTACAGGGATTGGTTTCCCCTTTCCATGCATCATTTCCTGACTATCTTTTCGATAAACGTCGATCAGGGGAGTTCCATTGCGAAACGACTCGGCACAGTGAAATCCTAGCCGACGGTTGCTTCGATCTGATGAAGGCACAGCTGAAATTCAACATCTGCAAACTTGAATCGTCGTTCGTGTTCGACGAGGATGTGTTGGAGTTACAGGAACGAATCGAGAAATCCATCTCTGCTGCCCTCTCATACGCATGTCGGTACTGGGGCGAGCATCTTCGACAAGGAAATTTCCCAGTCACGGTCCATGAAAGGCTCGTTGAATTTCTAACCCACCGACTATTGTTCTGGATGGAGGTACTTAACCTTGAACGACGCATGGCGATAGGTGGAGAGATACTGCGCCAGGTACAGCACTGGTTGCCAAAGGTAAGTGAACGTGCCGCCCACGATGTCAGCTGTCAAACTGATATCAAGTAAAAGGAGTCTCATATCGATACGCGGAAACAAGTGGCTGACGCAGAAGCGTTTGTAACGCGCTTTGCAGCTGGGGCGTGTACGCGTAGCACACCACATATCTACATCTCTGGATTGCCATTCTGCCCAAGGTCCAGTTCTGTGCGTGAAAACTACTGGGGACACACACGAGGGCTGATAGATGTAAGGGGGAGTGCGGTGGAGCAATGGCCAAGTGCAGCTATTGGAATATGGAAAACAGATTCAAAGGTCATGTCGGTTGCATTCTCTCCCGATGGCACGCGCATCGTCTCTGGCGGCGGTGATGACGATGAGGGAACCATCCGAGTATGGGATGCACGCACAGGCGACACTGTCGCCGGATCATTCAAAGGGCACACAGATTGGGTCAGGTCAGTTGCATTCTCTCTTGAAGGCACCCGCATTGTCTCTGGCTCCGATGATGAAACCATCCGAGTTTGGGACGCATGCACTGGCAACACCGTCGCTGGACCATTCAAAGGGCACACAAATGCAGTCTGGTCAGTTGCATTCTCTCCTGATGGCACCCGCATTGTCTCTGGCTCTGATGATGAAACCATCCGAGTATGGGATGCGCGCACTGGCGACACCGTCGCTGGACCATTCAAAGGGCACACATCTTTAGTCAGATCAGTTACATTCTCTCCTGACGGCACGCGCATCGCCTCTGGCTCCTATGATCAAACCATCCGAGTATGGGATGCATGCACTGGCGGCACCGTTGCTGGACCATTCAAAGGGCACACAGATTGGGTCTCGTCAGTTGCATTCTCTCCTGATGGCATATGCATCGTCTCTGGCTCCTATGATGAAACCATCCGAGTATGGGATGCACGCACAGGCGACACTGTCGCTGGACCATTCAAAGGGCACACAAATACAGTCTGGTCAGTTGCATTCTCTCTCGATGGCACCCGCATCGTCTCTGGCTCCGATGATCAAACCATCCGAGTATGGGATGCACGCACTGGCGACACCGTCGCTGGACCATTCGAAGGGCACACACTTGGAGTTGAGTCAGTTACATTCTCTCCTGACAGCACCCGCATCGTCTCTGGCTCCTATGATCAAACCATCCGAGTATGGGATGCACGCACTGGCAACACCATTGCTGGACCATTCAAAGGGCACACAAATTCGGTCTGGTCAGTTGCATTCTCTCCCGACGGCACCCGCATTGTCTCTGGCTCCAGTGATAAAACCATCCAAGTATGGGATGCACACACTGGCAACACTATTGCTGGACCATTCAAAGGGCACACATCTTTAGTCAGATCAGTTGCATTCTCTCCTGACGGCATGCGCATCGTCTCCGGCTCCTATGATGAAACCATCCGAGTATGGGATGCACGCACTGGCGGCACCGTCACTGGACCATTCAAAGGGCATGCAGGTTCGGTTAATTCAGTTGCATTCTCTCCCGACGGCGCCCGCATTGTCTCTGGCTCCGATGATCAAACCATCCGAGTATGGGATGCACGCACAGGCGACACTGTCGCTGGACCATTCAAAGGGCACACAAATTCTGTCTGGTCAGTTGCATTCTCTCCCAACGGCACCCACATTGTCTCTGGCTCTGACGATAAAACCATCCGAGTATGGGATGCACGCACTGGCAACACCATCACTGGACCATTCAAAGGGCACACAGGTTCAGTCAGATCAGTTGCATTCTCTCCTGATGGCACGCGCATCGTCTCTGGCTCTTATCATGAAACCGTCCGAGTATGGGATGCACGCACTGGCGACACCGCCGCTGGACCATTCAAAGGGCACGCAGGTTGTGTCAATTCAGTTGCGTTCTCTCCCGATGGCACCCGCATTGTCTCTGGCTCTTTTGATGAAACCATTCGAGTATGGGATTCACACACTGGCAACACCATTGCTGGACCATTCGAAGGGCACACAGATTCGGTCACGTCAGTTGCATTCTCTCCCGACGGCACCTGCATCGTCTCTGGCTCCTATGATCAAACCATCCGAATATGGGATGTACACAGTGATATTCTGTCCATGGAAAATTTCACATTCGAGCAAGATGGATGGATAACTGCTCACAATGTCCTCTTTTTTTGGATATCCCCCACTTTCGTACCCAGCTGCCCTATCCTCGTAACCCACTTGTTATCGGTCCTGAAGGCACGACTCTCATTGACTATTGCCGCCATCTTTCCATTGGCAAGACATGGCCTGAGTGTTATTTCTCCTAACTAAATACTCCGATGTATTTTCACTACAGTTTCCATTATGTATCATCACAGTACCTGTGAATCTCGAATACATCCATCAGCGAGCCTAAATTTTTCCCATAGTCTACATTGGCGATAAGGCAGAGCCTGGACTGCCTATACGGCGTCTCGTTTGTCGTACATTTTCCCATCCAGGGAGCCTTTCTAGATCTCGTACGAATGCTCATCTTGGAAAATTCGAACCAGAATTATATTGATCCTACAATTGACGGAGTAACGGATTATCATATACATAATTATAAACATACTACTTTACATAGAGTATCATATGTAGTATAAGTATGCAAAATGGACGATCGACAAAGCAACGAGAAAGACGAGACGAAGAGGTTACTCACGCATCGTACTTTCTCCACCTCCCATCATCGACTTTGCCCTCTCCCATAGCAGAGACGTACGCCTGATACACCGACTCGGAGTGCCCAGAAGCTACCGACCCAGCCATCGCATCTTTCTCCACGTACTTCGTCCATTCCATGTTCGTTCTCGACGTCGAGATAAGAACGGGTGCTTTGAATCCCTGGTCGCGGAGGTACTGCAGGAACTCTTCCCAGCGTCATCGTTAGGCACGGAGATACCGTCCTCGTCTTTCTCATAGCACACCTGTTGGCATATGAAACGAATCTTGGCTGGGTCGTCGTTTTGCTTCAAGAAATCTGGGAGATGAAATGTTCGGATTCATAAACTCGATTTTACTAGGCGCATGGAGCAGAGAAATGATGCCTACCATAATTAGCGGCTATCCAAGCTTTAGCGGAGGAGATAGAAGCTAGTTGGACCACAGTTATACCGTAAGTCGTGGCTTCGAAGACTTTGTGGGAATTGGCGTGAACGGCCTCATCAATCCAGATTAATAAAGGCAACGGAGGATCTACGCAGGAAAAAATGAGGCGAGAGGCGCGTTCAGAGATGGTCAAGAAATTACCTGCAGAGTATGACCGAATAATATTTTCCATTTTTCCGTTTCTTACAAATTCCAGAAAAGAGGAGAACTGGATATTTCCGGTGTGGTCTGGGTCCAGGCGGAGAAGAAGGCGTTTGTAGGCGGTTTCGCCCAACTTCTCCCCCGACCACTTCGATAGAGCTTCTCGAAAGAGACGAATGTCCACTGACTCTGGCTTTGAGCCAACAAGTAAGATACAAGGAGAAAAAAGGAAGATTATTAATTGACTAACCTCGCCTTCAAAATATTTCTGCCAAAATTCCTTCGCTTCGGGGTTTGGAGGAGGCGCAACACTTTCAACATGCTTCTTGAAAGCCTCTGTCACCCCCAACGAAGTTAGGCTGAGGGCCGGAGAAATGAAGTTGTATCCTTGGACCTCGTCAACGCCTTGGAGGGCAACCATCAGCCTGACGTATTGTTCCATGAGGTGCTTCCGGTCCACTTTGAGTCTATGAACAAGAAGCCAAGGATTGTAAAGTGAGAGGAGCCGGTGGGAACGCCTGTGGCTCCACATCTCCAGGTGAGAAAGGGTCGACGCGAGTATTGTTTTGAGTGATGAGAGGGAATGTTGAAGGGTCATGGTGGTGCTCTCGTGGATTACGAGAGGGGCAACGGCGGTGTGGATCTGTTTCGTGGTGTTGAAAATCTGGACGATGAGCGAGTTTCGTTCATCGTACTCAGCGACAAAGTCCATGACGCATAAGGCGAGACTGTGGACGTCACGGGCGTGGACTTCATGGGCGGTATACATAGCTGAAGAGTTTAGAAGTATGTGTGAGCGCTGAGGAGAATGAAGTCGAGCGGGTCAGCGACTCGGATAAGAGGATGGAATCCATGACGCACCTATTTCACCGAGATTGAAGAGGCAGTTCCCATGCACGAGGCTCCTTATATTCATCGACAGTACTGTGTCCGACGTGTTCCATAAGCAGGCCGCGCTCCTTATCCATATTATTATCCACATGATGGTTCCATTCCCCCGTATCGAGCCAAGCGCCCTATGGGCGAGTCCAAAACCAAGGACATTTCACTTGAAAGGAAGCATGAAGAGAACGTTCGACGAGGAGTCGGAACGAAGGTGACAGAAGAACGTCGACCTTTGGCCTAGACAACGGCTAGTCCTCTCTGTAAACAATCATACCAAGTTAGAACGGCGCTCCAAAGGTTATGTAGTCCCATTTATTTAAAGACTTACGAATTGTTGAATCCAAGAACTGATTCCCAATCGCCATGACCGACAGACGGGCCGTACATATGACCTTCCACAGACCACCCGACTCCCCACGGCGCCCCGTACGAGCTTCGAGAAAGACAGGCAGCTGTTGGATTAATGGCTCCATTTCTCTAAATTAATCCGTTAAAGGCGGAATGTAAGCTCAGGCTGAAGCAAGTTGCATGGGGTCCTACAAAGGGCCAAGAAATGGACAAGAATTTTGTGGCAGGCATGTGGGAGCCAAGCGACTGAGGAATTTCTTCGCCACCCACGAGGCATCGGTCCGCAGACTCCGGCCGGTCCGCATCTTCAAACATGCAAGCGCGGTGCGGTTGGCTCATGATTTTTCATGTCTTCGCTTCCTTCTCTTTTGCATCGTGGTCCTTGGACACGAAACCTACCACCTAATTCCTCAAACCATCAAGAGCTATAATTTCTGAAGAAAAGCTACCTTTTTTACGGTATGTCTAACGCACGTTCACAACACACATGCTTTAGTTCTAACTTTGGAACGTAAGCGTCTTTTTCTACTATATCTACGGTCCTTCCAAGAGGATTGAACAGTCTTTTGACCGCTCGCTCGTACTGCGATGGCCATTCTATCCCGGGTCTTCTCGCGGCGGACGCTGGCGTATGCCACAGGCGGGACGGCACTGTTCGTCGGGGGCGGATACTGGTATCTTAACTCCGGTCCAGCCTATCCTGCCCTACGATGGTGACACGTAGGCCGCCACCGCCATGGACGCCGCCGTCGAGGTCGGAAATGTTGAAAGAGCTCAAGGAATCTGGAGCAATCAAGACACTGACGAAAGGCACTCAATCGAGTGAAGGAGAGGAGTTTGATTTGCTGATCGTCGGTGGTGGAGCTACGGGTGCGGGGTGTGCTGTTGACGCTGCCAGTCGTGGGCTCAAGGTCGCCCTGGTTGAGCGGGATGACTTTAGTGCGGGTGCGTCGCCATCTCTTCTTGTATCATCTCATGACTTATCGCTGGTTCAGGCACATCGTCGAAGTCCACGAAACTCGTACACGGAGGAGTTCGCTACCTGCAAAAGGCGGTGTTCGAGTTGGACTACGACCAATACAAGCTCGTGCGAGAATCCCTTCACGAACGCCGGATATTCCTCCAGACCGCCCCGTACCTCTCCCAGATGCTACCCATCATGCTTCCGATCTACAAATACTGGCAAGTGCCATACTACTTGGTGGGGTGCAAGATGTACGACTTCCTCGCTGGCAAGGAGAACATGGAAACGTCGTACCTCATGAGCAAAGGCAAGGCATTGGAGACGTTTCCCATGTTAAAGAGTGATGGCCTCGTCGGCGCTGTGGTTTACTACGACGGTAAGTCTGTTCTTTCTCGTGCAATGATGTCATTATAATTTTTTATAATAGGTCAGCATAACGATGCACGGATGAACATTGCACTTATAATGAGTGCTGTGAAGCACGGCGCGGTCGTGGCCAACTACTGCGAGGTCACGAAATTGCTCAAGGGTGAGGACGGGAAACTAAATGGAGCAAAGGTTAAGGACAATCTCACTGGCCAGGAATTCAACGTACGAGCCAAGGTAAGTTTTCTCTTTCCAACTTCATCGTCCATCTCCTCATCTCCACTCCAAAGGGTATCATCAACGCAACCGGTCCTTTCTCCGACGCCCTGCTCACTCTGGATGATCCCAAACACGAACCCATCGTCCAACCGTCTTCCGGCGTCCACATCACGCTTCCCAACTACTACTCGCCGCGCAAAATGGGTCTCCTGGACCCAGCCACTTCTGACGGACGCGTCATCTTCTTCCTACCCTGGCAAGGCAACACGATCGCCGGCACCACCGATAGCCCAGCTCGAGTCAGCCGGGACCCCATCGCGTCCGAGGAGGATATCCGCTGGGTCCTCGACGAGGTCCGCAACTATCTGTCCCCTGATATCAAGGTCCGGCGCGGAGACGTCCTCAGTGCATGGAGTGGTCTCCGGCCTTTGGTTAGAGACCCGAGCGCGGAGAAGACTGAGGGCCTCGTGCGCAACCACATAATTCACGTTAGCGAAGACGGGCTGCTCACGATCGCGGGTGGTAAATGGACGACATATCGCGCTATGGCGGAGGAGACTATCGATAAAGCTGTCGAGACATTCAAGCTTCAGGGAAGGGTGAAGAGTGGGTGTGTTACGGATACCCTTAGATTGGTTGGAAGCGATGGCTGGAGTCGTAATATGTTCATTGGCCTTATTCAGACAGTACGCACCATCATCTTCGTTTGCTTGCATATGAAACATTGTGCTGATCTGTGGTCGTGCAGTATGGATTGGAGACGGACGTTGCCAGGCACCTATCGGAGAACTATGGCGATCGTGCATGGACAGTATGTTCGCTTGCCGAACCTACAGGCGAATCATGGCCGCTGTACGGCAAACGACTGGCCCATCAATATCCTTGTGCGTCCTTATCCTCCCTTTCGAATCCAAAATTCCAGATTTAACATATTCCTTCTCACTCAGTTATCGACGCAGAGGTCCGCTACGCCGTCCGGCACGAATACGCGCAAACAGCCATCGACGTCCTTGCGCGGCGCACCCGGCTCTCCTTCCTCAACGCCCGCGCAGCCCTCGACGCCCTCCCCCGCGTCGTCGACATCATGGCCGACGAGCTCGGGTGGTCCTACGCCGAGCGCCAGCGCCAGATCACGAACGCCGTCGCGTTCCTCGGCAGCATGGGGCTGACGCCCGCGTTCATGGCCGCCGCCAACATCCCCGAACCGATCCCCAGAGGATGGGCGGAGAAGGCGAGGGGCGCGCTGTGGAGGGCGGGCGTCGGTGCTGTGAACCTGGTCTTGTTACGGCAGCCTGCTGCTGCTGCTGAGGGCAGTGAGCACTTTGGCCTTGGCCCTGGGCGGTCCAAGTTCGAGGCCGGCGAAGTGGCTGCGCTGAGGAATGGCTTTGGTACAAGGGCCAAGGTAGGGGCGGACGGGGTGGAGAAGGTGCAGACGGAGGAGGTATTGGGTGTCTTACAGGCCGTACCCGGATATTCGGAGATATCGAAGAAGGAGCTGGACTATGTCCTCGAAGAAGCGGGTTTGAAGGGGCAAGGAGAGATAGGCTTTGATGAGTTTATCGAGGTGAGTTTTTTCTTCTTTAATTCATGAACGTTAACTCGCGACACTAAATTTTGTCGCTCTTGCTTTACAGATATCTGGAAATCTAAAGGAAGTCGCGTTCGCGCCTACACCGAAGAAACACGGAGCTAGACGGCGTATACCTGTGGAGAAGAGCGGTGGTGGTGTTTGATGAAATAATATTTATTTGCAAATTACCCCACGGATCATCCAAAATCTCAAAAAAAAAAAACAGTCTAAAACGACTACCAATCAGATCTTGGATGCAAACTGCATGCGTCAGGTTCATAAATCAGTCCTAACCCTGTGGGCTGGTAAGTTTTTGTAGATGATCATCTCTCCATCACCGTCAAACTAAGTACTTGTCACAGATTATCAGCTGAACAAGAGGTAAAGAAAAAAATTTGCCCTTATTGAGGTTGATTGTAATGTTTTCTGATGTCAGTTGTATCTTCTTGGAACATTCTACATATGAGGCTATGGTATCTGAGCGCCAAACTGGGGACTTACTGAAAATTGGAGAGATTGGTTTGTAATGTACTAGTAGTACTTCCGTGCGCATGCTTTATTTTGAATTGAGACTTGAAATGGGGTCAAATTATGTAGCATTCAAAAAAAGATGCTTTGGACATAGTAGTAAATTATGCAGATAATATCTTATGAGAAATTTGCATAAGCAAATGCTTTCTAACTTACCTTTGAATATCGAGATTCGAAAGGCAATTGTCATCGAGACGCGACGCGACTGATGGATGATCGATGACATGTGATGCATGATGTTGTGGGAATAAATAATGCCTACCACTTCTTGTCATTACACGGTCACCTGTAAGATCTAGAGACCTTCTCCTAGCTTCTCCTTGTAAGTCTCTAATAATCGAGTTAGAAGAAGTTCATGCTAAGGCTATACCACTTCTCCAGAGCAGCGAAATAGGGGCCCCTTTTCATCGAATAATTTGTCGATGACAGAAGTATCCGGACTCCCTGGCCCAAAGTCGCGGTCATGTCTTTACCTCCCGAGTTACTCAAGATCATATTCGAATACGTCCAGCTCCCATTTCTGAATATACGACGTCGCATCAGCGAAATAGACCCAACATCACCCGAGTTTGAATTCCTTGTGGGCCGTGTAACGGCTTCAACGTCCTTCCCATACTTGCATGCTGGAGTCTGCCAATATTGGAGGGACGTCCTATTATTCGTACCCACCTTCTGGACCACCGCTGTTGTATTTGTTGGCTCTCCTACCATCTCTGTGAAAGACGCAGCCCCACGTGTCTTCGAGTTATCTCGGAACCACCCTATCGATGTCGCTATTCGCCTGGCCCCCAATGCTCCTCAACACGTAGCACAGGATCTCCTCCAAGAAGAGGTTCAGTACGTGTTGGAGGAGCTTAACCCCCACCTTCATCGATGTCAAAGCCTTTACATCGGCACCGACCTGGTGTCATCCGTATCATTACCATACCGACATCTTCGAGGCGAGACAGCGATCCTGAAAACGTTGATGGTGAAATCAGAAAGGTCACGGATTACCGAGAAACGTCCCCAGGATTCAGTCGCGCAGCATACGTCTCTCCCGGATTTGTTTCGTCCCGACTTGGAACATCTGCTCCTTGACGATGCCAACTTCCAGCACGCCTGCCAACACCCCGAAACGTTACTCGCGAACCCAAACCTCAAATCACTCGCCATAACTAACTATACCCAGGGAGAACGTCATGAGGCTGTTCGCGTAGCTCAAGTTGAAGTAGTGAGTGCGTTGTGGGCTATGCCAAACTTGCGCTCCCTCAAATTACAAGACGTCGATCTTGTGCCTTTAAGCGACACTGAGGTCCTCGAGCTGGGGATCGAAGAAATTTTTATGGAGGACATGGACAGCGAGGTCTTGGGGAAATTTTTTAAATATACTTACCTTCCGGAATTGCGACAACTGCGGTTCAGGGCATGCTGGGTTGAAGAAGACTGCGTAGACCTTCCTTCTGAATGCGGACGCCTCATTCTTCAAGACATTTCTGGAGACGAGGTCCTCTGCCCAGTTTTGAGTCGGTGGGAAGGTGAAAGTCTCACCGTTTTCGATTGTCAGGCCTTCGACGACCGCGTGCTGGAGATGTTTTCACGCCCAGTAAATCCCGACATACCGGAAGACGAAGTCACCGCTGGAACGCGTTTCGGCTGTCAGGAGCTTTGTAGCCTCACAATAATTGGTGATTCAGGGATCTCAATTGCTGGTTTGAAGAATATGGTGGAAAGCAGGAATCGGTGGTTGCCTTACGAAAATCCTGAATGGAGGACGTCGCCAGTTGCTGGACCGGCAATTGTACGTCTCCACATCAAGGAATTCCGGGCTGACGCGACTTTATCTCCAGAGGACGTGGAGTGGTTCGGCGAGCATGTTGCCGACTTCACCTGTCCGTCACTTCAGAGTGAAGTACGTAAATTAATGGAGTTCGTGTAGGGATTTTTGTAGTGGGTTTATCGTTACGAATCGACTCGGAATAAAATGGGTTTCTGGTGTTATTATCAATGTTCATGAGTGAGGGATTCTGATAGATGAAATGGTAGCGGATAAGCAAGATAAAGTATGAAATTGTACATTCATAACTCAGGCATAATCTCTGAAATCCTAGCTATCCTCGCTTTCTCTCTTCGGATCATACCACACCCGGCGCACCCATCTTCTCCTTCTCGTCAAGCTCCCACCTCCTGAAGTATAAGGAGAAGGCCTTGGGCCAAGCCACGCGTCGTTTGTATATACCCATCCGTCTACGCCAAAACGCAGGTGTCAGAAAACAGAAAACGGCAAAGAAAAAAGAGACATACCAGAATCACCACCACACCCAGACCAGACGCACTGCAAATCCTTTCTCCAATCCTCCGACTCCACGAATGCCCAGCCAGGAGCGAGCGAGAATGTGAGATTGCTACTATTATGGAAACAAAGAGTGAGAAAAAGAACGCGAGGAAGAGGCATTGTCAGCTTTTGTCCGCTTCCAGGTTGAGAGAATGGGCGAGAAAGTAATGGGTGGTTGAGGGAAAGACAGAAGGTATAACAAGATGAATGTAAAAGAAAAAAAGACGAACCTGACTTCGCCAGCACCCTCCACCAGGCTTCCACTTCCCCCGGAACCGACACCGCTCCAGCCATCCCTTCCTCGTGTCCAAGCAGTCCGCTCTCCAGGTCGAAGATTTTGTTTACTCCATCCTTTCTGCGGAGGCACGGAAGACGTCGAAGATGACGTGGTCATAGTTGCCGCCATTGTTGGCGAATCTCCAGGCAGCGGTCCTGTCAAATAAAGTAAATAACGATTGGAGAAACAACAAAGCAAAGAACCGACCTCCAAATCGTTCATTCTCCCACAATTGCACCTCTCTCATCTCTGAGTTCCAGCACTCGTCGCTAAGCCGATCATCATCCATCATGCGCCGCAGTACCATCGATAAAGGCAGGGGCGGTTCCCTCTCGCCAACAGGTTCTGCGCCCATCAGCTTGACAGGGCCCGCTCGAACGTCGTCCATTCGCAGGCGCAACGCAACAGCCACCCTATGCTTCATTTCCAGAAGCCGAACGAGCATCACTGGCGCGAGCTTCACTAGAGCATGCAGAAGCACCGGCATCAGAGCTCGGATGTAGGGATGCGTCACGAAGAAGGGCGCGAGTCCGATGAAGAGACATGTTTCGCGAATAGGAAAGGTTGGGAGGTGGATGATGAAGAGAAGAGGGAAGAAGGACAGGGCGAGGAGGGTAAGGATATGTGTGGTGTACGGAGATCGCGCTGTGGGAGGAGGTTGAGCAGAAGATGTAGGGTTGCTTCGCTGGCGGGTGGTACTGAGGTGTGCGGGGGTGAGACATAGATGATAGATGTAGGGTTCAAAAATGTCGTGAAGGTCGGAGCTGAGTGGGAAGACAATTAGCAAGAGAAACAGAAAGAGATGGTAATATTTACACGGCGCCCATAAGATTTTGAATGCCTTGGATGTTGGCTTGCCAAGGAACAGATCCTTCTGCCGGAGGTGAGTCCGTCAGTAAAGGTTCATTTGAGGTTTCGGATGTATAAAGGGGATTTGTCGAGGATTTGGAAGGGTATGGGTAGGTCGCTAGAATGACGCTGATCAAGACCATATGTGGGATTAACAGGAGAAGACGAGGGTAGAAGCCTTATGATTGACGTCGTCAGAAAGTCGTCTAATGCAGCAGAAAACGAGACGAACATAAAAATGCGTAGGCAGCCACCCATACTGCTGTTCTCATCCAACCTCTCTTCCACAGCAAAATCTCCTCCATCCGATCCTGCAACCAGAAGACAGGCCCGATAATTGAAACAAATCTCCGAAAATTGGTTGTCATGATCGGTAACGACAGCGGGTCTTTGGAAGACAGTAAAGTTGGATTGTCGGGGTCGAGCTTTTTTTGTGGGTTGGAGGTAGACGGGTTCGACGTGGTAGAAGTTGACGTCATAGAAGGAAGAGTTGCTGAAAGCAAGAGCTGAGGGATGACAGACATCGTCGGTGACGATAAAGAATTAGCCGTAGATGAAAGTATAGATGACCTTCGTTTGGCTGTCGTTGGGGAAGGAGGAGGCGAGGGCTGTGGGATGGAAGTAATGATTTTGGGCGCTGGCCGTATCTCGTGTGATGCGTCATTCTTTGCATCTGATTCGGACGGCATGCGCAGACGTGTTGCGCCGGGAGGCACATCAATGTAGTCCAATGTCGCCATATTAAGGATGGTTTATGGAAGGGTGTAGCGGTCTTGAATTGCAACACAATGAGAGGCTTGGGTCAAGTCGCAAGTCTTCAAATTGGCATGTGATTCCTCAAATAATGTATCCTTCTTCATATCTGGCAGTTAGCATACATCCTTTAGACCGTAGAACTTGTTAACACTCACAAAAGAGGCTTCAAGTGATAGACAAAACGAGAGCTTGTGAATGGAATGCGGCCACGCAATTCCAGTTAAACCCTGAATATAATCCACCGTTGACGAGGAAGGATTGTCGGCTGAATATCTTGAGATGGCACTATATGTTCTGAGGACAGAAAATCAGATAACAATGGACTAGTGACAAAACTGATGCCGCCAACCGAATCCAGAGGCCTTCCAGTGGGTGTTGGTGATCGTGTGCCAATATTCGGTGGTGTTCACAAGGTGTTCAACCGAGGTTGCCTATGTTTCACCTTTAATGGACGTATTAGATGTCGTCGCTTTAATTTTAATAGGAATTTGTGAGGCTTGAGAGAAAAAACAAGACGTGCAGGCAGTGCTAGGAATGTTGCCGGGTGACCTTGGGCGACGTCAACGGCGGCGAGCTCGGTGCCTAAGGCTTTTACCAAACAATACCACACAACGCGTCAGCTAATTTTTCCTTTTCAAACTACAACCAAACTACCGGCCTCAGTCCTCTATTCCATCCCACAACTTGCCAGTCATTTACAGATCTTTAGAACTGAACCAGCACCTTGCTCTCAACGACCACTCAATTCACTCCCAACTCACAGAATGAAGCAAACTTGTACAGCGGGAGCAGCGGGGATATTTCCAAAGCCCACGACTCGGATCCAGTTTTTGCCCCCAGAACTTCTCACTATTATATTCACATATGTGCACGAGGATCTTCAACCCATGTTCGACGCCGTCTACTCCAACCTCAGCGCATCTCAACGTAACAGCGATCCAGGAGGAAGTCAGGACTTGATCAAGAGATCTCTGCTGGGCCAGGCTCGACTCCGCCTATACGAGTATTCATGTAGCCCCATCTGCTTTCCATACTCGCTCGCAAATGTTTGCCCAACGTGGAGAAACGTCCTTTCATCCACACCCGCGTTTTGGACAAACTTGATATTTTTCACCGACGCTAGCGAAGAACCAACATCTTTGAAGGACGCCGCCCATCACCTTTCCTATTCCCGTGATCTCCCGATCAACGTCACCATAACGAAGAGAGATCAATCGAGCATGAAGGATACCACGGACGAAGAGGAGAAGGCCTCGATACAATCTTTCTACCAACTTCTGCTACCTCACATCCCCCGCTGGCATAGCGTGCACATAGACGCCGACAAATCCTCCTCTCTACCTGTTTTCGACATAACATTGAAAAGGGACGCGCGGATACTGCAGGCAATCAGTCTGGTCTGTGACGAGGACGACGCCGTGTACGAAGAAGATACTGTAGACCGTATCTTTCCTAAACCTGAAATCGCCTCATGTTGGGATATCTCTCCGACATTAAAGATCGTGGGCCTCGATGGACGGAACTTCAACTATCTGTGCATTTCCGAGGCCTATGCCCCATGGTTCGCTCTCCAAAACCTCCTCGAGCAACTGACTGTGTCACAATTCAAGTCTGATCACAAGTTAGCAGGGCTTGCAGTATCGGGTGCCATGCGGCGCATTGCCACACTCGAGTCCCTCCTCTCTCTCAAGTTGGTAAACCTGCAATTATTGGCCGATCCGCACTTCGACGCACCGAATGTCTTGATAGATATGGACCACCTTGAAGACATCACACTTGTCGACCTAGAGCCAGAGGTCGTGAAGGAGATCTTCCGCCTCTGTTCTTTCGATAGTCTTCGAGTCGTGCAGCTGGTGCGCTGCGAAGGCCTCGACGACGATTTTCTCGCAGGCATCGACGACAGGTTACAACTCGTCTCTCTAGACGACCTCTCAAGCAGCTTCGACCTCTGCGCGGTCGTCGGAAACTGGCGCTGCGCATCGCTCTCTCTATCCAACTGCGACTGCGTCGACGACGCTTTCATCGACTTCCTCACCCAGTCCGAGGAGGTCGCCCCACCGACGGACGAAGGGCCTGCACCTGCAGATGCGCCGATCATAGGTGGCCGTCGATTCGCTTGCGCGGATTTGAAGATACTCGTTCTAGCGTTTTGCTCGAATGTCTCGATACCGATGTTGAAGAAGATGGTCGAGGCGAGGAGCCATTACGTGGATTACAGCGACCCGAACTGGAAGATGAACACGACATATGGACCGGCGCTGATGGCATTGATCGTGAAACGGTCTCCTTCCCAGCCTCCTGTTTCCGAAGAAGATCAGAAATGGTTCAGCGAGAGGGTCCCTCAGACTCTTTGGGAATTTTAGTTTTGTCGCTGCTTCTTAAGTGGGTGGATATGGTTCATTGATCTTAGAAATTTACCAAATGTAATACCCAGTACATCATAATAAAATGACTGCTACTATGTGTTAACTACTTTGCACCCCATATTTATTCAAGTAGAGCGCCATAGACGGGAGGGCTTCGATAGGAAAACTATGCTGTCTTAAAAACAAATTCTGTGGCCCTCAAGTGTATTCTCGCTCTAAGCTTGACGAAGCTTGGGCCAGAATTCCAGCAAATCGGGATTGAGGCCGTCGTTTGTGTCGTTAAAGATGTAGTGGGGAGAGTCGTTGTCTGCGAGCCAGGCGTTTATATCCGCCACATTCTGTCGGGTTATCTCGTGAATCCGGTACCATCCGCCAACGATTATTAGATGGTAGACCTTTGGCAAAGGATCAGGTCGGCCTGCTACTTGAGGATATTCCGAAAACAAGCATTCCAGCTGTTGACGAGCTTGGATTATTGTCCTGTCCATCGCGAGGCGGGCTGACTTTTGGTCTCGCAGACGAATGGCTGCCAGTGCTCCCTCGGCGTCAAGCATATCTAAAAAGCTGTTGTCCAAGGTGATATCTCCTAATGGCTTATTCTCGATTATTCCAGTAGGAAGAATGGGACGTCCCGAGAACTGGAGCATATACCGATAAATGGTAAAATCTGGAATGCGAAATCGATCAACAGATTCTTCCGTCGCTGCCCCTCCATCGCGTGTGATGTGACTGCCAAAGCTGGCGTCGGCCATGGGACAGTCTTCGCCTTCGTCTAATGCCACAAGCTCAACAGAGTTGAGGCTATTGGATTGGCGAGTGACGATTGTGCTGGCTGTAAATTCATGGAAGTTGAGAATTTAGTAATGACAAAAATATTTGTGTAAATTACCTGGAGGCACTTCTACGACTGGTCGCTTACGTGTAGTGAACTGCTGCTGTGGACCTGTCATAAGGTAGATATTCTTGTCCGAAGTAAGGAGATCGAGATGGTGAAAGCATTCATTCCACAGAAGATACCATGGGTGTTCGACCTCCCTTGTCTCGTATGCGTGATCATGGAGCGCTTTCAAGATTTGGATTTTTTCGTATTGCTGTGTTTCGGAGGTTTGACTTAGAGAGGCACTTGGGGCGGCCATGAGTTGCTGGCACTCTTTGAAAAAAGTACGCGATTTTATACCTACAGAATTTTGTTTAATGGACAAACGAAAGTCCACGTTATCCGGGCAGCCGATGGGCCATGCGAATTTGGCAATTCGTGGCCATTGGGAGAGACAGACCTTGGACATCGATTGCATCCTAGTTGGCCCATGGTTTAAAGACAAGCCCAAAAAAAAGCAAATGGGGCAGGATAAGGATAATAATATTTCATGCCACGTCCTAACATTACCCATTTCGAACAATGAGGTCTTGCCAAGTCTTGCTCGGAGGCCGCTATCAGCGACGGGAATTCGTCCATTGTGCATTGTCACTGTACAAGGCCCCGAATACAGATCTATTGTACAGACCTCCATTTGATAGTACACGAGATACATAGTTGGGCCACTCCGCACTTCCGCCGCAGATTCAGAATGGCGTAACCAAGGCAGTCACGTGCCCATGGATGGTTTGTATTTAATGGTCGTGCTGTAATTGCTAGCAGGGTTCAACGTTCAACAACCATCTTGAAGTCCGAACGAATTACCATGTCTCAGCGTCCAACTATAAAATTCGATCCTTCCGAATATGACTACCTTCCTTTCGAATTCCAGCCCCCCCAGGATGGTAGTGCTGGCTTTCGCGTAAGCAAATGTGCGATTCTCTCATACCCCTTTCACTGACGTCTAGTAGGCCGGACAACTTGCAATACTCAAGCTGATGCCTGTAGAGCACCTTCCAAGAGGACTCATTCCAAAACGTGGCCTTTTCGTTCAGCCTCCTCGCTTCCACTACGGATGGGCCTATACGGAAGAAGAATTGTTCGAAATGGGGAGTCGGTGCGGCTTCCTCTATATGGTCACCGTGCCACCCGGGGAAGTCCCAGGAGTCAAACACATGAGAAATTTGGGCACGCAAGATAAATTAGTGAAGATGGTGCGCGACGAACTTGGTATTCGTTCGTGTACTCCCGAGCTCTGTTGCGCATGGTCGCGAAAGTCACCTACGTGCATCTCTTTGACAACCAACTACAAGCGTGGCAATCGGACCCCGCCAGCGGAGGACGTTCGAGCCATTCAAGACTTTCTTGGTATTGTGGAACCTCCCAGCTGGCATTTGGATACGGAAGGTTGTCACAACTGGGATGTACGCTGGGTCTATTGAAGAATCCCGTCTGTTCTTTATTCGAGTGGTCTATTGTATTTGTATTTGATGTGTCCGGCAGATTCAAGTTAGGAATGAACGACTTGGCTGTTAAGCTTGAGCTTGATCTCTGACCTTCTATTTTCTCAGCAGAATTGTTATTTATACCAGTACTTCTCCTGCTTTTTTTCTGAAGTTCTGTACTTCATTCAGGTTTGATATAGTCTCTCCTAGACAGACTTAGATATATAACGAGTAGGTCGGCTGCGTGGCACTGTAAGCTAGAGCCCAGTGCCACCTTATCAATAGCTCGGTGACATTCCCTAAGACAATCCGACTTAGAAAATACTGTAAATACAACCTAGGACCAGCGCAGGCCTTGACCGTAAAACGACGACCTTAAGAACCTGTCCTATTTCCAAAGCAGACAAAAAGAAAAAGTGCCAGTTCAGCCACTCATATCGGATTGCTCGGAGGGGTTCCTCAAAATTCTTCGGGAACTTTTACTTCGTCGTTACTTCTTGCTTGCTTCTGAGAGATGGCGCAGAAGCACTCGATTTGCAGTTGAATATGCAGCAAGCGAATGTCGGTCACTAGACAAGTAGATTTCGTCCATGATTAATTCTAGTATTCCAACTCGTAGAGATGTCTTTAGAGAGACCATGCAATTCAAGGAAGTACAGCCAAGCTGTCACTTTGGCAGCTGTTTGAGTTGTAGTTGTGCGACATGGCGCTGGTGTTGGATTTTGTACCGCTCGAACCCGGCGCCTTCACCCGCCGCGTGACTACATGTAAAAGACGCGACGCGTCTGCTCGAGTCGTAAATGTTAAACTGATGCGCGCCCGCATGCGTCGATACCAGCAATATTTTGGAATACCAAGGCAATATCTAGCGTATTTTCATTGTTTTCAAGCCTTGAAGGGTCTTAAGTCAAGTCGCACGTCTTCAAATTGGCATGTGGTTCCTCAAATAATGTATCCTTCCAAAAAAAATTGTAGTTAGCATATATCCTTTAGGCTGCAGAGGTTGTTAGTATAATACTCACAAAAGAGCGTTCGTTAAGGAACTCGTGAATAGAGTGCGACCCGATGCGGCCACGCAATTCCAGTTGAAACCTGGCTATAATTTCACCGTTGACAAGAAAAGATTCTCGGCTGGCTATTTTGATATATAGCACTATAAATTCTGAGAACAGAAAATCAGGCTACAACGAGTCAGTGAGAAAGCTGAACGTTGAACCTCCAACTTGAACCGAGGTCTTCCGGGGGCTGTTGTGATCGTGTGCCAATATTCGGTGGTATTCCGGCGAGAATGCCTATGTTTCACGTCTAAGTGGATGTATTAGAGGTGCCAGTGGTTGCCTTATTTTAATAGGCCCTTGTGAGGCTTGAGATAGAAAATAAGACGATGCGGGAAGTTGGCGGGAAGCGTTCTTGGGCGACGTCCGACACGGCGAACTCCGAGTCAATGCCTAAGGCCTTTACCAAATAAGGCCACATAATGCGTGGGTAACAGCGAGCCTTAAAGCTTAAAGCTTAAAGCTTGAAGCTTGCTTGAAGCCAGGGGAGTCCCACCGGAAGATACCGAAACCGCCACTTCTCAAGACTTTCGTCCATCGTTTCAACTGGGGTCCTTGCCTGATTCGGCAGTGCCATCAGTCCTCACTCTGGTCGCGCGGTCCATTGATTGTCCTCCACTGCGTCCTTCCCAAGCTCTCCTCGTTTCCTTCATTATTCTCTATCCATTTTTGCATATATCATTATCCCTACTTACATTGTTCAGATTATGTATAAATACGTAGTAATTCATGCCTTTTCCTTGCCTTTTCCACAGAATAACCAATCCATAACCGCCCCCACTATGTAGTATGCCTCCCAAAGCAAGCGACTACACTTTGCTCAGCCCATCTCAAACAACCCCTTTCCGAAGGCCAGATGGACACACTTTTTCTATATACCATTGAACTTCGAACGACGTAGTACTGTATGTAGAGTAGATTTATACCCAGTTTTGTGGCCGGACTGATGGCACCAGCCTATTTGGGCGAGGACCCCATGTGAAACGATGGCCCAAAGGTTTGTGAAGTGGGTTTTTCGGTGTTTTCCGGTGGGACTCCCCTGCTTGAAGCTCAAGCTTGAACGTTTGAACGTTTGAACGTTGAACAATGGAAAAGCTTGTTGAATCTGCAACACAATGAGAAGCTTGGAGTCGCAAGTCATCAAATTGGCTTGTGATTGATGGGTTGGTATTTAAAATTTAATGGTCCAAGCCATGATGCATGATGTTCAACGTTCAACAATCACCTTGGACTCGGAGTACCGACGATACCCATGTCTCGACGTCCAACGATAAAATTCTATCCTTCCGAATATGACCACCTTCCCCTCGAATTCCAACCCCCCCAGGATGGTAGTGCTGGCTTTCGCGTAAGCAAATATGATTCTCTCAGCCATCTTTCACTGACGTCTGGTAGGCCGGAAGGATTGCATTACTCAAGCTGATGCCTGTCGAGCACCTTCCGAAAGGACTCATTCCAAAACGCGGTCTTTTCGTTCAGCCTCCTCGCTTCCACTACGGATGGCCCTATACGGAAGCAGAATTGTTTGAAATGGGGAGTCGATGCGGCTTCCTTCACTTAGCCCCCGTGCCACCCGGGGAGGTCCCAGGAGTTAAGCACATGAGAAACTTGGGCACGCAAGATAAATTAGTGAAGATGGTGCGCGAGCAACTCGGTATTCGTTCGTGTACCCCGGAGCTCTGCTGCGCATGGTCGAAAAAGTCGCTCATTTGCATCTCTTTGACAACCAACTACAAGCGTGGCAATCGGATCCCGCCGGCGGACGACGTTCGAGCCATTCAAGAGTTCCTTGGCATTGTCGAACCTCCCAGCTGGCTTTTGGATGCAGAAGGCTGTCACGACTGGGATGTGCGCTGGTTCCATTGAAGAATCCCGTTTGAAAACACCTTTATTCGAGTTGTCTATTGTATGTTCATTTGATGTGTCAGAAAGATTTTTGGGAACGAAGGACGGCTACATATATTAAAGCTGTGCTTGATCTCTGGTCTTCCAATATCTTCTTGGTAGAATTGTGGTTTATAATAGTACTTCTACCGTTTCTTTTTCTCAAGTTATGTACTTTATTTGAGTGTGATACGGCGTTCAGTTGTGTTGCAAATGTTATCTTCCCTTCTTGGTCGAGCCGGGGACTTTTGGATTACCTTGATTCGCTGCAAACTTCGACTGGAAATCCGCGTGCCACCCGTGGAATAACAGGTAGGTCGGCTGCGCACTGTAAGCTAGTGCCAGCTCGGATACATTCCCGTCTGAACTAGCAAGTCGTCGATTTAATTGTTCCAGATGAAATAGGGAATGCGTCTAATTGTTCTTTATGTGGATCAAAGGGCCCTGTTCCTACATTTCGTAAACATGAAGAATTCACAGTGCGCTGGAGCAACGCTAGAGGCGAGAAGCCATTGTATGCACTAAGAGAATCAGAACTTGAAGATACTGTAAATACGACCTAGGAACAGGCGCTGCTGGCCCTGACCATAAAACGACGACCTTAAGAACCTGTCCTATTTCCAAAGAAGACAAGAAGAAAAAGTGCCAGTTCAGCCACTCAGATCGGATTGCTCGGAAGGGAGTCCTCAAAATTCTTCGGGAACTTTTACTTCATCGTTACTTCTTGCTCGAAATAGTTGCTTCTGAGAGATGGCGCAGAAGCACTCGATTTGCAGTCGAACATGCAGCAAGCAAATGTCGGTCACTAGACAAGTAGATTTCGTCCATGATTAATTCTAGTATTTCACCCAGCAGAGAAGTCTTTAGAGAGGCCATGCACTTCAAGAAAGTATAGCGAAGCTTCCACTTTGGTAGCTGTTCGAGTTGTGGTTGCGCGACATGGCGCTAGTTTTGGATTTTGTACCTGGCGCTAGGCCCAATAATTGACACGAATCTCCTAATGACAGTGGGTCTTGGGAAGACAGTAAAGTTGGATTGTCCCTATCGATCTTTTTGCGTGGGTTGGAGGTAGGGGGCTGACGTCATAGAAGGAAGAGTTGCTGAAAGCAAGAGCTGAGGGATGACAGACAGCGTCGGTGACGACAGAGAATTGGCCGTAGATGAAAGAATAGATCTTCGTTGGGCTGTCATTGGCGAGGGAGGAGGCGAGGGCTGTGGGACAGAAGTAATGGTACTGATTTTGGGCGCTGGTCGTATCTTGTGAGATGCGTCATTCTTTGCATCTGATTCGGACAGCATGCGCAGGCGTGTTGCGCCGGGGGGGACATCAATGTAGTCTATCATCGCCATATTCTGGATGGTTTCTGAAAGGGTGCAGAGGTCTTGAATAGCACAACGAGCGTCTTAGGTCAAGTCGCAGGTCTTCAAATTGGCATGTGATTCCTCAAATAATGTATCCTTCCAAAAAATTTGTAGTTAGCATACGTCCTTCAGGCCGCAGAGTTGTTAGTACTCACAAAAGAGCGTTCGTGTATAAGAGCCTGAGGAACTCGTGAATAGAGTGCGACCCGATGCGTCCACGCAATTCCAGTTGAAACCTGACTATAATTTCACCGTTGGCAAGAAAATGTTCTCGGCTGGCTGTCTTGACTCTTGGTATAGCACTATAAATTCTGAGAACAGAAAATCAGATTACATGTGATCGTGTGGCAATATTCGGTGGTGTTCCGGCGAGAATGCCTCTGTTTCACGTCTAAGTGGACGTATTAAAGGTGCCAATGGTTGCCTTATTTTAATAAGTAGGGCCTTGTGAGGCTTGAGATAGAAAATAAGACGATGCGGGAAGCGTCTTGGCAAGGGGGTACCGAAACCTTAGATATTACCTTACGTCGACAAAATATTTAAGGACCTGGCGGATGACCCACCCTCCATCGTAAGCATTACATAATGATCAATATATCCTAATATAGTATATACGATCAATTTGTCATCCGGCGCATGCCTTGGCCGCACACCCCGCATCATTGGAAATGCATGTTTCGCGCATCCAGCCCCTTGGCGCAATGTCCAAACCAACACAGTCGAGATGATACTATCCATAGTTAATAAGAAATGTCATGAAAAAAATTAATAAACAGTACATACCCATTTTGTAACACACTTTGTGTTTTTACATTGAACTGTTCCTTCATCAGGATATACCTCTGTGTATGCAGTGCTTAAATCACTCCATAACACTCTATCCAGCACGCAGGATTTTATTTGTCCGGGAGATAGCCTTGTAAATCGATAGGCGCCCTCAAACATAAAGCTTGGCAGAAAGCCGTATGAGATTGATGCGTGATTGGGGTCATGTGACATTCCCTTTCCGGCATTATTGACTTATAATGTGGTCCCTTTGACAGTTCAAGGTGTTTGAAGGTTGCTAGACACCTCTATTGGTCAATATAAGATGTAAAATATGCTATAATGTGCCTAAAATAGTGGTATATGGTTAAATATTAAGTACACCTTACAAAAAATTTAGCGGCCTGGCGGCTGACCCTCCCTACCTACGTCAGGCCCGGCATTGTAATCCCGGTACCCCCTTGCGTCTTGGGCGACGTCACGGCGAACTCAATGCCTTCACCAAATAAGGCCACATAACGCGTCGGTAAACAGCGAAAAACCAAACAACGAGCCTTGAATCAGAACAATAGAAAAGCTTGTTGAACCTGCAACACAATGAGAAGCTTGGGCCAAGTCGCAAGTCCTCAAATTGGCTTGTGATCGATGGGTTGGTATTTAATCGTCCAAGCCAGTGATGTTCAACGTTCAACGTTCAACAATCACCTTGGTCGGACTCCCGAGCAATACCTATGTCTCGACGTCCAACGATAAAATTCTATCCTTCCGAATACGACCACCTTCCGCTCGAATTCCAACCCCCTCAGGATGGTAGTGCCGGCTTTCGCGTAAGCAAATATGATTCTCTCATTCATCGTTCACTGACGTCGAGTAGGCCGGAAAACTTGCCTTACTCAAGCTGATGCCTATCGAGCACCTTCCGAAAGGACTCATTCCAAAACGCGGTCTTTTCGTTCAGCCTCCTCGCTTCCACTACGGATGGCCCTATACGAATGCAGAATTGTTTGAAATGGGGAGTCGCTGCGGCTTTCTTGGTTTAGCCCCCATGCCACCCGGGGAAGTCCCAGGAGTCAGGTACATGAGCAACTTGGGCACGCAAGATAAATTAGTGAAGATGGTGCGCGAGCAACTTGGTATTCGTTCGTGTACCCCAGAGCTCTGTGGCGCATTGTCGAAAAAGTCGTTCATTTGCATCTCTTTGACAACCAACTACAAGCGTGGCAATCGGACCCCGCCGGCGGACGACGTTCGAGCCATTCAAGAGTTCCTTGGCATTGTCGAACCTCCCAGCTGGCTTTTGGACGCGGAAGGTTGTCACAATTGGGATGTACGCTGGATCTATTGAAGAATCCAATTTGAAAACGCCTTTATTCGAGTTGTCTATTGTATGTTTATTTGATGTGTCAGGAAGATTTCTGGGAATGATTCAGAAGGACTGGGCTATTAAGTTTGATATCTGGTCTTCTACTATCTTCTCGGTAGAATTGTTGTTTATCCTAGTGCTTCTACCATTTCTTTTCTCAAGTTCAGTGCTTTTATCCAAGTTTGATACGACGTTGAGTTACATATGTTGCAAATGTTAACACCTTCCCTTCTTAGTCGGGGACTCTTGACTCGCCGCCACCTCATTAATGGCTTGGATACATTCCCGTCTGAACTAGCAAGTCATCGATTTGAACGCTGCTATATAATGTTTTTCTATGCAGGCCAAACCCAACCTTGCCCTCAAGTTAAAGTTTTCACGTTCCTGTACTTCGTAAACATGAGGAATTCACAGTACGCTGGAGCAACGCTGGAGGCGAGAAGCCATTGCACACACTAAGACAATCCGACCTAGAAGATACTGTAAATACAACTGAGGGACCAGCGCTGCTGCTGGCCTTGATCGTAAAACGACAACCTTGAGAACCTCCTACTGCTGAGTCCTATTTCCGAAGAAGACGAGATGAAAGTGCCAGTTCAGCCACTCATCGGATCGGATTGCTTGGAGAGGGTCCCCAAAATTCTTTGGTTTTGCTTTGTCCTTACTTCTTCAATATGACCTTCATGTCATAGGAAATATATTATGGATCTGAGTTGCTCCAAATCGACTGAGCGCCGTTCTTGACTCGTTCCAGTGTCGTACCTAGGGCTTGGAAGTTAGTGCTAATTAGCACTCGATTTGCAGTCGAACATGCAGCAACTTGAAGCGAACATCGGTCGCTAGACAAGTAGATTTGGTCGATGATTAGCTCTAGGATTTCAACCAGCAGAGAAGTCTTTAGAGGCCATACACTTCAAGAAAGTATAGCCAACTGTTTGAGTTGTGGTTGCGCGACATGGCGCTACTTTTGGATTTTGTACACCCGCCGCGTGACTATAATACACTGAAAAGACACGACGCATCTCGAAATAATTATCTGACTCCAATTGTAAGTCCTCAACGTCGTTGCACTCCAAGCTCACATTCATGCCCGTCATTCACGAATAATCCATGTTATTCTTTAACAATTTATCAACTTTATTTCAAATCCTACAAGAATTCGAGGCACACTACTAGAACGAACGTTGTTGGGGGTGGCATAGAGAAAAAACAAGCTTGATTTGAGCAGACGGTTTGTGATAGGGGAAGATGACGGATGATGATATAATAGAAAAACATACTGTTGAGAGCGAGCAAAAAAAACGAGCCATAGATGGGGGTTGATGATGGACAATGAGGAATGGTGGTCGAGGATGTATGGGGATGGGGGGTACGACGATGCTCCAGACAAGTGGGTAGGGGAATGGTGATGATGGTAGGTAATTACACGGCAGCATCGAAGGCTTATACGTAAGTAAGACGACTGGTAAAAAGATAAGGTCGTCGTTGTAGTCCAGTACTATATACGGGTCATTTTGAGGCAGTGGAAAAAAAGGCAGACATCGTGGCAAGAAAAACGAAATGGTTGGGATAGCGAGAAGAAAGGCTGTACGAGTAGCAAAAAAAAATTGAAATGAAAATGAAAAGATTAAATTCTTCTAATCCTCTACGCATCAGCATACTCGGGGTCGTCCTCCGGGAAATCCTTGCAAGGCATGCCGACGCTGCGAAGCGTCTCGAGCAGAGTGAGCGCCCGAGTCTTCCAGACTTCCTTCATCTGGCGCTCCTCGTTCCGCGACCTCTCCATCATCTGGAACTGCTCGAGCTTGCGCTTCCTGCTCCTGCGCGCCGCGACCGTGTTCTGGCGGCGCTTCTGCTCGATGAGGTCCTTCTCGGTCGGGTTGGGAGGAAGGTCATCGCCCAACTGGTCCTCCTCTTCGCCGAACGCCGTCGACCGCGAGCGCTTGCGGGCAAAGACGGCGGGCAGCTCTTTCCTAGATGTCGCAGAGGGAATGGCGTACTTGCGGGGCTGGGTAGGAGCCGTCTCGTCGAGAAGAGAGTCGGGAGTGACACCCTTGCGGATGCCAGTGGCCTTGCTTCGACGAGGGCCAGTGGAGGGGACTCTGGAGGCAGACTTGGAGACAGGGGCAGGGAAGGCATGGTTGCCCTCGAACGAGTCGAGCGCAGGAGTTTCGGGAGAGATGGTGTACAGCTGGTCGTCGAAGGCGGGAAGCTGCGGTGTCTTGGCTTGGACGACGACCTCCTCTTGCTTGTCCATGTCGACACCACCGAACAAAGGCATGTACTCCATCGACGGGCTCGTAAGCATCGCGTCGTCAGCGAAGAGAGGAGTGTTGAGGAAGTCGGAGAAGGGGGTCTCTTGCGGGGAGGTACCGAAGTCATCGAGGTCTGGCATCATGGGGGATGTGATGTAGTCCAAAAAGTCCTGGTCGTGGAACTCTGGAGATGCTGCACGGGCGGAAGCGAGAGGATGAGTCAGGGAAACAATGGGGCGGGAGGCTGTGCCCTTACCAAAGATATCCTCGATGTTTTGCAAAGGTGCGGACATATCGTCCGAGGGTATAACGGGGGCCTCGAGCTCCGCCGGGCTGATAGTCGACGCCATCGGTGTGCTGGATGCGGCCATGGAATTATCGGTCGGCTTCTTAGATAACATATTCAAATAATTTGCGATGAGCGTCTGGGAGTCGGGGATCACAGACGATGTTTGGCTTTGTGGTTGTAAATAATGGGTCCGTGGTGCAGGGGGTAGTACTTGAGGAATACCATAGTGGGCTGCTAAATCCGAGGTGGATTGGAAGATGTGGTTAGACGTCCGAGGACGACGAATTGGGTGGGTTAAGCCATGGGTGGTAAGAGGCTGAGAAGAACTCGAAACAGGTGTTTCAAGTGGAGTGGGCGGTTGACCGAAGGTGCGAGGTGCCGTAGACGAGCTCAGAGAAGCCGAGTTATTCACAAAGTCGAGAACATCCTGACTTGTGTATGAGTTGTTGTTGTTCTGGAAGGCGGAAATTGCGACTTTGTCGGATTTACGGGTGGTGGTGTTGGGCGACGAAGGCACCTTGGGCGGTAGCCTTGAAAGCCTAGAGGTGGGCGGGATCAGTTCCTGTTCGACAAAATCACGATTTGCTACGGCCACAGATGGACGCCCGTTTGAGGTGGACGACGCATCGTTAGCGCACGAAGAGGCCTGAGCTGCCCGCATGGGGGAATTGCGGGAGTCCACCTCCATCATCTGATGAGCCTCGTTCGACCCAGTCGCCGGAGCCTTGCTACCGGGCGACGTACTGGCTGACACTGCGAGAGCAGATGCAGAAGCCATTGTGTATGATATGACTCGAATTTGGGTACGATATGAAAAGCGAGATGGTATCGCTATGCACAGATGTTGCGCACGTAGGCCAAAGTATCAGATTACGAGGGGAAACTATGACTCACGAATGCCTCAGAGATTGAACTACTGAGCAAGGAGAGAGACTGTACAGAAGTGACTCTGTCCAAGTCTGTCGAGATGGGGGTGGGGAAGAAAGAACGGGTTATCCTTGGCCATGACTCGATCCTGCCTTTATATATCCCGCTGCACAGCCTTTTTTTTCAGGCTCAGCTCTGGCGCGGTTCCGCCCTTTTAGTCATCCAGGCACCTGACACCCGCCCATGTATCGTTCCCTCAAATTCCAGTGCAAGGCTATACTATTCGTACCCAATCCAGACTTCATAAATGCCATTAATATCCAACAGACGCCCACAAACCTTCACTGGGCCTCACTCATCGTCCTGCAAATGCCCAATATTTTATTCAAGTTCTGACGAAGCATGTGGGTGTTTCTCAGACCGAGTCATAATGAATCTTCGGCATTTTTTGCCGGCTGACACATCACTCCCGACCATCGCGGCTCTTCACACGTGTTACCCGACGCATGCCTCATTTAGGCATATCGCGCCTCGCCGCAGAGCGCAGCCCGCAGTCCAGAACACCGCCCGCCTGTCAGATGACCAATACACGTGTCCTCCACGCCGCTCTTTTACGTGTAGCACCATTTTAGGCTATCGCGCACAACGGCCTCCTGTCTCCTGGGCATAGGGCAAATTTGCAAAACCCGCCGACGATATCCCGTGCAACGGAAAGGAGGCGGAAAGCGATAGCCGTCTCCTGAATTGGTCAGCAATCTCTGAGCTTGTGATCCATAATTCCCCGGTGTAACACCTTACTCCTCCCAGAATAGTCCACCCATACCATGTTCCAACAAGTATGAAATTCGTATTTGCAAACGAACAGGGTCGGCAGGCACAATATACGCAGTCCGTATGACCCGCAGTCAGCGTTTCGACACCCTGCGCGCTCCACACTTCATTTCACTCTGACCATCTAAGTCAACCTCAGGATCAGTGCCGGGCGTCCAGCGTCAAAACTCCATGGTTCTCGCAAGAATGTGCCATCCAATGAGCCAACAAAGAGCCAATTTCCAACACGGCTGTGCAATCCACGAATCACGGCATAGAAATACCTCGTGCAGATGTCTAGTAGATGCTTGCCAGAGAACAAGAGCCGGCACATGCTTGACTTATTGGGACACAATAGTCACAGAGTACTTCAGTTCCAACAATGATCGACCGTTATCGAGATTCGAACTGATGCTCGAGTGTGATGCTCGAGACCGTCCGAATCCTGCGCAAGTCACGTCAGACTGTGGCGCAGCGAGAGGCGACTGCTGGAGGAGTGCCAAATAGGGACAGCTACGTCGTCCGTAGTCAGGCATGCAACTGACTGCATACCCACGCACGCAGCCACACTACGTCGACGCGGCACAGCCAATCCGAGTACAAGTCTAATCCTGGACAGGCTAAAAACACCGATAAATGCCTCGTCGAACGACGTCGTGCCGGACATATAGGTAGCCACGCTAACGCCGTGGACAATGAAGCACTTATTCCGATTCGAGAGACATCTGAAAGGCACCTCAGATAGGCAAAAGACAACCATGGGCAAGGGTTCCGATCCCAAGGATTGAGCCAAACCTGTCAGTGATATCGATCCTCTCACCGTAGACTCTGGAAGCTGAAGACATTCAAATTGCAGGCCCAAGGAACCGGATACTCACGCTAACCATGTACAGTAGCTACTGCGTCATCGGCCATTGTTCTTTGTAAGTCCCCTGATGCGATATGTGAGAAAGAGCGAGAGGCTCGGAAAAGTGTCGGACGTGTGTGTGCTTGGGTGCCAGGAGCCAGGAGCCGTTCTACAAGCCAGCCAGTAAGAGTCTGAGAGAGAGCTCGTGGGTCCCGACTCCCCGAGTCGGTCCGAGGAAGCGAGGGAACAAGGGTACACATATGAAAGCCACCAATTGCATTGACAGTGTGGTTAAAGAACCATCCCGACCGTCGTCCTTGGTACGCCGTCGTCCAGTAGAAAGCATGAATGGTGAAATATGAGTACCTGACAAGATGAAGTAGAGCCAACGACCAGGAAAAACGTGTACTTGCGAGTTGCATCGTCGCTCTCTTCTCGGGGTCGGTCTCTCGCGAGAAACCGGCCAGAGAGCGAGAGAAAGTCTTCCACGACAACAGTGAGAGGAATCGAGATATTTTAGACGATCGTTTGACCCGTGAGTATCGTATTGCATCCTCAGGAATTTTTAGCGCATGAATATCTGCAGCCTTGGTTCCCGAGCGCCGAGCTAGTTCCAAAAAGTACATTTGAATGGCGGAGAAACCTCGCAAATGAGAATAAGAAGCCGGTCCACCTCGAAACAACGTTAACGCAAGAGGTCGCGGACGACCACCTCCTGCAAGGCACTCCTAGTCACTAAAAACAAAAAATTCGAAGCGAGATAAATCGCCCAGAGGAATGGATACTGAACCGCCTACACGACAGAAACCACTGAACCGGCAAGTTGATCCCGCAAGTCAGATGGGGTAACCGAGGCAGAATCGGGGAAGTATGACGTGCGCAAAATTGGCGGTGTGGCGTTAGGCGTTTGCCAATCCGGTATTCAAGCAGTCCAGCGTCCGTAAGAAGAGGCCGTCGTTCTTTGACTGGCGACAATCGTTCAGAGTGGACAGTACCGACACGGCCTGACACCGCACAACCAACCCGATCCGGCGTCCTGGACTCTTGGTAACTTTTTCTGTCCAAAGTGCGGTGGGACTCGATCCTGACTTTGAAGGGACGAAGAGCATGCGGAGAAAGGCCGTCGAAGAATGGGGGGAAGATTCCAGGAAAGGGCAACAGAAGCGGCGGGGGCGGCGGGGTTTTATACTGCGCGGGACCGCCACATTGACTCAGAGGCGCGCCGATCACGTGATGGCGTAATGGAGTCAAATGACTCGCCGCATGTCATTTCCAATGTTTGTCTTGTTTGTGCCACATTGCCCTCATGAATATCCTAGCCCGAAGGCTTCGATACGCTTGAGATGCGAACAGTGTATACGTAGGAATCAAAACAGAAATTCGTTCATCGTGTCATCGTTCTCTTTTCCGATCCTCTCAAAATGAAGTTCTTAAGTTGGCTCTCGTTCGCAGTAATTGGCGCCGTCGCAGCTAATGCTCAAGGCAGCCTCCCATGCCGGACACATGTGGCAACAAAGCCCAGACGGGAGATCGTATCAAGGTCCACTACGTGAGTTGTCGTCGACGTCGACCTTTATAGCTTGGGATAAATAGCTGAAATAAACCGCGCTTAACAGACCGGAACCTTGTTCTCCAATGGAAACAAGTTCGATTCAAGGTATGTATTCTATTACCTTGCTCGAAGTACGTGTCTGACACGGCCTTTATTCCCACCTAGTCTTGACCGTGGCCAACCTCTGCCATTGACGCGCAAGCTTCATCACCTTAGTTATGTGGAATTGGCTAACCTCATCTCAATTTTAGTTGGCGTTGGCCAAGTCATTAAAGGATGGGACGAAGGTCTCAAGGGAATGTGCCTCAACGAGAAGCGCACATTGACAATCCCGTCGAACCTGGCCTACGGTCAGTTATCTCTATTCCATCCAGCATCGCGAGTCTGACCGTGCACATCTTATATTCCACTGTAGGCTCTCGCGGTTTTGGAAACGTCATCCCACCAAACTCTGCCCTCGTATTCACTGTGGAGCTCGTGGGCTTGGACCCCGTGCAGCATGAGGAATTGTAACTTATACTTGCTTTATGGAATGTTTGCAATCTATGCAGGACTTCGCTACTTGTATCATCAGACGATAGTAAGCATCGTTAGGCAGTCATGCAGGCGCAGAGTGCATAGAACAGCTGGTGGGTATGTTGACGCCATGCACTTCTGCAGGAGGGCGAGGACGCTATCCTTTTGTCGTCATTGCATGTATTACGTCAAGGCTGAAAGCGTCCGACAAATGACTCTCATTTCACGGTCTGTTCGGTTTAAAATTTAGCTTCAGACGAAATTTATGTTTGGTGTTGGAGAATAACGTTCGACTAGATAACAAGCTCGTTCGAATTTACCCTTTCCCTCTAGTCTCCCTGTCACAATTTTGTGTTAGTAAATTCTGGAGTAAATTTCGTGTGGATGCTCTTCTCGGATCAAGATTTAGAAGTCTTCAAATTTTGGTCTCGTTCAGGTACCATTCGCGGCCTCGGTCATTCAAACACTCCATCCAATCGAGTCTCCAGAACCATCTTTGCAAAGGGTCACGGAGATATTTTTCTGGGAGACGATTAACCTCGTCAGCATTGTATTCCGACGACGAGACAAAAACAGAAATCGGGTACTCACGACGTCGAATTTGAAAAATGAGTTCGGCGAAATGCCAGTTGTCCATCCCTCCATGTGCTCCTTGCAGCCAGTCTAACATCCGCTCAAGATGAATGTTGTAGTCTGAGGGAAACAGCAATATAATGCGATCCTCGTCGATTTCCTGGAATGCTGCCTCCATCTGAGTTGTAATCCACCCGTCCACTGACATCCCTTTGGGATAACCTGAGATGATGAGATAGCGCAAACGAGTGCACCGTACAACGAGATTGCGAACAACCCCGATTGAAACGGGAGAGTCGAGTTTGATGTGAGTCAAATGGGGTAGTTTCGTCAGTTTTTTCCATGATTTCCAGTCTTCCGCCCCGAGACTACTAACAATGTTAAGATGGGTGAGGCTAGACAATGTCGGGTGAAGCAGATCTTCCTCTGTGAAAAACGCAAGCTCTGCGGACAGTCTCCGAAGACGGAGATGTTGTATGTTGGGAAGGAAAAACTTGAACGTTCCTGCAATCCATATCGCGAGATCGTAGACGTTAGGGCACGAAGATAAAAGATGGTTTATCTCTTCATTTGTGAAGGATGAGTGGGTGATGAAATGTTTGGCGAAATGACCAACATCTTCCAGCTTCAAGGAAGGAAACTTCTTGAAGTCCGGGTATGGAAGATGTGCCGTCTGATTGAAGACACGATATAAAATCGGCCGCAACCTATGAAATATTTCAAGTTACACCAAAAAATTGTCAAAGACCTTTAAACAAAATCACAGCACTCACCACTCATTAACGCGTCTTGCTACCAGCATCAGCTTCAAGATAGAGCATTTTGAACCGCCATTATCAGATGCGGCTATTTCAAAAATACAACGCTCTAGATCCTGAGGTAGAAACGGAGGGCCGCAGTGTTCGAGCATATGTGAGACCACGGAGAGCTGTAGCTGATGAGGTACAAGCAAAGCGTAATGCTGGAAACAGCGGGGGCCAACCGGCTCGAGAGGAGCTTAGAGGTCTTCAACTTGGATCGATAAGAATGGCGACATGTAGAATTAGAGAAAGCTCATTAACACTTACAATGTGCGATACTCACCAACCGAGTCTTATGTGGTCGAGCTCAAGACTGATTGGAAATGTATCGACCTACTTATTTAGCGGATGGACGTCGGCCCGGGCACGTCGGATACGTAGGCGATGCTGTGAACGTAACTAAGTTACTAACGTTCACAGCAAACTTGGCTCTTACCACAACAAAGCTCTACTCGGACTCTGGACAATCCAATGCTTCGCAATTTTTTATTTCGCGTGAGCCTTACTCTTAAGGCATGAAATACAAAAGTTCTTACCATTTGTCCCATCCTCTCACAGGCAAAGCTTCCCGATCCGCCGACACCGTACCTTCTGTGCTCGAACATTCCACCTTCCGAATCTGAAGCCACCCTTATTTATGCTGTCATCGCTGAAGCAAAGGCAGAGGAGCAGCGGCTAAGCAATTTGTTGCCTGACAGGCCAGATAGTGGAAGTGCGAGCTGGAAGATGGCGGCAAAGCATAAAATAGCGCAGGCGGCCAAATTCATTCATGCACATGAGGCGATAATATCACCTATCCGGCGCATGCCTCCCGAAATCCTGCAGGAAATCTTTTCCTTTATTTTGGAGCACTCAACTTTGGAGCACTCAATACGCAATCCTTACCGGCGGGTAACGAGAGACCTTCCATGGACGCTATCCCAAGTCTGTCAGTCTTGGAGAGCCACCGCACTATCTCTCCCATTTCTATGGAATCATCTGCCCACTCTCGAAGCGACGAGGCTGACAAAGGCTAAAACGAAGCTCCAACTTGACGTTCTAAATGAACTCCTCCGACGTTCAGCAAACACATTGCTCAGCGTACACATTTTCGCACCGTGCATTGACCTCAGAAGTCCACATCCCGCCGTTGGTCTATTGGTTCAACATTCCGAAAGATGGGGAACTTTCATCATCGATTCAACACCCACAACCATAGCTGACATTCAAGGGATCAGAGGTCGGCTTCCGTCTCTCAGAGTCTTGGAATTAACAATATCCTGCTCTCAGAATGACGATAGTCATGGCACCAGACTGGACATATTCGAAGTTGCACCCCAACTGCGGTTAGCGCATGTGAACGGCCGTTACTTCGGCGAAGTAGTGTTACCACTTCAACGTCTAGTTGACTACAAGGGCGAGATGGGGCCAATGTTTCGAATAACCCAACTGTGCGATTCCACTGTCCTTAAGACTCTTACCCTCTCTGAGGGAATCGATTCAAATTTCGACTTCGGCAAGATAATAACATTCCCTCATCTCGTCAACCTCGCCTTCATAATTTATCGCTCGGCGGAAACAAGCTTTCTACGAGGCGTTAGCTTTCCTGCAATCGAGGACCTCCGCATCATTTCACGTTCAGGAAATCCCTTACCAACTCTTACATCAGCAATTTTGCGCTCTGGGCTTCCTTGTCGATTAACAACCCTGGTTCTCCGCACGAACTTCGACAGTCCCGAACCTGGCGGTTTGACTACGCTTTTGAAACTCACCCCAGAACTAATTGAACTGAATACCACTATACCACCACACAGTGACATCTTCGATCTCGCACGCATTAACCGACCGCTTGTTCCTCGATTAGAGAGTTGCACCTTTCAAGTTAAAAATAAAATCGACGTGGAGACAGCTAGAGTTGTTTCCGACTTGGCCTCATCCCGCTGCGAGGTGGAAGAGATACCGGAAACGGAGGTCCTCATTCACGGGGAACTGCGTCGTTTAAAAAGATTGCGCATCACTGACTCTCCCACTCATTTTGGCGATATCCCAGTCTTGCTACCAGCTTTGGATCAAGCCCCATTCGAAGTTTGGGCTCCTTCTCCTACTTCCTCTGAACTGGAACGGCTCAAGCACAAACTCCACCGGGAGATCCCTGCCCTCGGTTTATGGTACCGGGAGCGCGAAATGAAACGTGGTCCCAAGTGGCGCGACAGTGTATGCAAGATCCTGACTGATATCGAAAGCGTTGAGATAACGGATGCAAGGGATATTCTCGTGCGTTACCAAACTTTAACTTCGAAATGACAGCATGCCATTAATTACTGAACAAATGATTTATAACAGATGTCTGGTCTTCATTTTTCTTTGCGAAATTTTGAGGAAGTAGCACTTCCACCAAAATTCAGGGACCGCTTCCTCCAGTATACACGAAGGATCCGACAGAAATGGAAGACATTGATCGAGAAATGTCCTAGTACGCAGCTCCAGGGTATTCATTGGGCCCTTGAGAATGACCGCGACAACATCTTTGTCACCTGTATTACTTATATTGACACAAATCATGGTAATGTTATCCCACTGCCGAATAATTTCTCTGTCTGATCGTGTATACCCCTTTTCAGCCGCTCGGGCAAGTCCAGAAGTATTCAGCAAGAGCCTCATTTATTTCCTCGACGACAAACTCGAGGCATGCTAATAGGTTGAAGATTTTTACGGCACATGTTGGATATTCCTTTAACCGCTGTTATTTACTTTCTTCTCTATAAAATTTGCTTCGGCAATGTTTTTTATCTCGACTGGCGCAGGTCACATTCCACAGCTTCTCAATGCATGATTCACATGCAAGACGATAGTCCTGACCGCGTTGATTGGAAGTCAGACGCCAGCGAACGAAGACGATCATCTATTGGCAGCGCATGAATTATTGAGACTGACGATGGGAAGGTTGATCAGCTCATTCAATCGAGCACTCTTCCTCCCTCGTCTCGCCTAGAATGTTCTTCAAGTGTAAGAATATTTTAAAGGCTCGAAAATTACTCTGGTATCGGGCCCACTGGCAAAGGTCATGGCAAAGACGCAAGCCAAAGATTACACTGCCTCCTCCCGTCTGGTCTACCTGTTTTGTTTACTGAAGCATTCAGAACCCTCGCGCCTTAACGAGAGCACTTGACGTATGTATGTAGCTTTCTCTTCATAATCAATGAGCGCTGTGCAACGACATTAAGTCAACTAGACAAAAGAACAGAGGCGCCATTGTAGGTACCCAAGTCAATCTACACGGCGAGGTTTGCAAGATAATCCAAGTACTTATGAAAGTGTCAATACTCACCTGGATTTAAGGAGACCCCTCGGAGATATACCAATCACGACTCACGACTCCCGACCTCATTGAGGTACCATTCGCGGCCTCGGTCATTCAGATCCTCTATCCAATCAGCTCTCGAGAGCCATCTCTGCGAAGAATGACGGAAATATTTTTCTGGGTGACGATTAAGCTCGTCAGCATTGTGTATTTCGACAATGGTACAGAAAAGAAATTAGGTACGCACGACGTCGAGCTCAAGAAGCTAGTTCGGCAAAATACCAGTTATCTATTCCTCCATAGTCCTCCATGTGCTCCAAGTTGTATCCAATCGAATATAAAGTCAAGCATGTCATAGGACAATAGCAATACAAAGCGATCCTCATCCATTTCCCGAAGCTCCGCCTTCATTTCGGTTGTCATCCACCTGCTAATCCTATGAGCATAATTTGATATGATAAGATGTCGTAAAGTGCAATGTAGAAGGAGATTGCGAACAACTTGGGAGAGTTGATTGTGATATCCGTCAAATTGGGCAGTTTCATCAGTTTTCTCCACGCTTCGCAGGCGATATCAACAACATTTAGATGGAAATGTTGCATGGTGGGAAGGAATAATTTGAACGGTTCTGCAATCCGAGTCCAAATCGCGAGGTCGCAGACATTAGGACAGGAAGATGGGAAATGGCTTATCTCTCCCTTCGTAAAGGATGAATCGATGATGAGATGCTTCGCGAAATGACCAACGTCTTTCAGTTTCAAGGAACGAAACTTCTTGAAGTCGGGGTATATACTCCATTTTGTCTGATCGAAGACTTGATATAAAATCGGCCTTAACCTATAGAAGATTTTAAATTACACCAAAATCGTTGTCAACGATTTCAAATCACGATTCACAGCAAGTACTCACCACTCATGAACACGTCTTGCTACCAGCATTTTGAATCACCGATTCACCGTCAGATGCAGCTATTTCGAAAATACAACATTCTAGATCTTGAGGAAGAAATGCAGAGCTGCAGCGCTCGAGTATATGTGGCACCATGAAGAATTCGGCGTCGAGGTTCTGTCGGTGTAGAAACATTTGAACGGCGAGCTCTATTTCTCCTTTGGGGGCTTCGGAGTCGGCAAGTTTGAAATAGACGTCGGAGATTTTCCAACTCCCAAGTAAAATCGGTAATGGAACATGCATTGTTATCGTGGGCCGTCGCAGTGCGCGATAGTAAGATGAATGAGCCTGTCTAGAAGGTGGCTCCAAAGTGGCGCGTTTCTGTACATCTTCTTGAAGTTGGGGCTGTCAACATCAAGGTGGGTTAGGGTTGCGGAGAATTCGTCATCGGATTCAAGAATATCGTCGTCTTCGCCTTCACCTTCGTCCAAACCATCCTGACGATCGCAAACGAGCGCCATGGAGTCGAGGTGTTCAGCTTTCCTAATAAAGAACCAATCAACACTGGGAAGTGACGAGCGAAGATGAACATCGTCATGAAAGCTGTGGATGCGATGAAGGTAAGGGACAAGGAAGCATTCCTCGGCCTATGTCGGACTTCTCATGAAGGTCTCAATGGGCTTCAGATTGTCGTTTTTTTTTTGTTCTTTTGACTGGTTGATAACATTAATCAGAAAATCGCGCGACTAGTAGCGTGTCAACAAAAGAGCGGCATGCATGAGGAGTGGGATGTGAATCGATAAAAGGATAACTGTCGTCCACAAAAGAGGGGTGAGATGACAGGACCTCCGACCACAAAGGGCACCCAGCTGCAAGATCGTAGGGGAACAGTGTCGGCGATCTGAAATCCTGGATGGGTTGGGGATTTACATCTGCATTCAAGTTGATGCATGCGATTTGGCCTGAATGGCCGTTTAGGAGCATCCAATTCGGAATCGCGTCATGCACGCTGTCCTTTGGTGCAGGGGAGATCTCGCGGACGAAATGGAAGATGACAGAAAATACTGTAACTCTGGCGGCAAGCTTGTAATATTCGCCTTTGGATGTATAGACGACGACGACGCGTCATACACCATGTTTTTCTTATTCTTGTCTGCTTTTGACCCACGAGGGACTCAGAGCTTTGTGCTGCCTTCAAACACGTATTGAGACCACGGTCAACAGAAATTTTGAAAATATACCTGCTCCCTGGATTCGGCCGCTGACAGTCCCTAAACAACTTAGGGTTTAGATTTCCTTCGTATCGCTCCAAGCATGAATTATAAAGGTATAGAAGAATCGCAGAACGATATGACAACGATATGATGGCAAAACAGAAAGAAACTGTAGTTAGATTTAAGTTAAATTCCAGTGAGTAATATAATTACGAGTCAAGAAATATATGAGGCAGGATTTACACGGTCTTTGAAATCCACGTCGCAACCGCTCGGTGGCGCTCCTCACGCTCCTCTAAACTGTTCTCCACCACTCTCCCAAGATCCAAAAGCAATGACGGCCATTCCGCCTCACTGTCCGTGCCATCATCATCAGAGTCCCCCTCCATACGAAGAGGTAACTCGGAAAAGTTAATATTCTCGAGATTTTTGTAGTCATGGGCAAATCTCTTGAGTACGCACTGAAGGTAATGCCAACGAAAGAGGCCGGGAGGAGGAACATTATTGAGGTGGGGCTGGGGAGGGCTTGCATGGTGCCCATGGATGGGGTAGGCTGTTGGTTTCTGCATTAACCCAAATATCGTGTACTCCATATTAGCTGGTTCGATGGCGAACATATGACACTCGTAATTGTTCTAAACGGTAGATCAATGAAAATTTAAGAGAGGAGAGGAGAAGAACTCCTCACCGGGGAGACAAAACGAAGGCCCATCTCATACTTACCAAACCATGCATTGAGCGTCTTCGACAAACACAGGCCAAAAATGTCGTCGTAGATTGAGAGATTTGGGGGGAGGGGGAGAGATGTGAAAGTACGGAAGACGATTCGCCCAACATGATCCCCCATGCGCTTGGGGCAAATGTGACTGTTCACTATTGGATCATATATCGCCGTCACCCAGCACTGTCCATCGCGCCCCTTCACGCGATCGGCCATGGTGCTTGCGTTCCCGGACGCGGTGGTAACGGATTTCCCCGCGCGCCGACTGATTTTCGAGAGGCCGACCGTAATTCCGACCGGAAGATCGTAGCAGTAGATCGACGCAGTTAACGGGTCTGTAATGGCAACAGGGCGCCACTGCTGCCGCGGCTCCTTCCATACCAGCAACGAACCACGGTGGTCGGCAGGATCGCAAATATCATGGGCAAGATCGATTAACCATTTAGACGCCTCTTGGCGAGAATATCGAACGAAATCGTCGAGGGGTCCTCTGAGAAGGCAGATAGAGGGGGTAGATGGAGAGTTAGCGCCGGGGGTCATGGCTGTGGCGGCGAGGATGTCGTCGGAAATCGTTGGTTGTGCTACGGGATAGAGACGGACGGAAGGGGAGTCGACGCGGAGCTCAAGTATTCCTGTGAGATCCAGTGGAGTGGCATCGGGATAATTGGACGGTCCAGATGGAGGGATGGGAGGAAGTGACATGGTGAGGTGAGCGAAACACGGTGTCACGAACTGTGCAAGTCAGCGGACAAACAAAGACAAAAGTGTAACGGATCGGTACTCACGGAACTTCGGCCAACTCGGCAATCACTCCTTTTTGATATGTTTTATTTCCTTTGCTTTTACGAGCCGTTTGACCCGTGCCGTTGGCCTAGATATCGAACGGCAGAGAGACACGGGCCATGATGCATGACTTGTTTGTCTGTGACCAATTGTGACGGGTCTTTGTCGCGTGAGAGAGTCCCTCTTCAATGTCCGACCTTCCTGTCAACTTCTTGTTCTACAGCTTTTCGTACTTCTCAGACCGTTCATGGTGAATGGAACCCGCAAATTATCGACAAACTTAAAGCGAAGTAATAAATCGAACAAGAAAGCTTCTTTTAAAGTCAAAGTTTACCCTTCGAGCGAAAATTCATCGCCTTCACCCATCCATTCAAGTGGATCGCAAACACCGACAGATTTCGCGCAACACCTTCGTTCTCGATATAGGACCATGATATCGCCCCGGAGCAGCAACTACGAGAGGCTCGAAGGAGGGCATGGCCCCAGCAGGACGGGAACGCCGAAACGGTTCGCATGGAAAAAGTTTGCGATAGCGGCAGCTGTTCTCATCGGCATGGTCTACTTCTTTGGTCCTCGAGAGTCGAGGAACATGCCTTGGAAATCAAAGGCAAAGGAGCCAGGTGAGTGGCATATGAGTGTTCTGTGGCACGGCGCTCAATGCACAACTGTCAGATTCAACACACAACTATGGCGACGCAGACCCGTTGCCTGTAACAAAGCCTTCAAAGTCTAAACCAGTCCCCGACGTTAATGATACCCCGGCGGTCGAGATTAAGCACCCGGAATCATATGAAGAAGACCCAGATCCAACGAAAACGACACACTGCACCGTTCCTCATTCATCCAACGACCCCCTAGTCCAATACGCCCTCATGATAGACGCAGGATCCACCGGGTCTCGTATCCACATATACAAGTTCAACAACTGCGGAGCCTCAGCCGCGTACGAATACGAGGTGTTCAAGATGACGCAGCCCGGCCTGTCTGCTTTCGTCGCACGAAACCCGGAGGAGGCAGCCAAGAGCCTCGACGTTCTTCTCGACGAAGCTGTCCGCGTCGTGCCTAAATCCATGCACAGCTGCACTCCCGTCGCTGTGAAAGCAACCGCGGGCCTCCGTCTCCTACGCGGCTCGCAGAGCGCCGACATCCTGCACGCGGTCGAGGAGAGGATACACCACTCATATCCGTTCAAGCTGCAGGACGTGGTCATTGTGGATGGTAAGGACGAGGGCGTGTACGCCTGGATCACCGCCAACTACCTTCTGGACACTATCAAGGCTGATACGCCCAAGGACACACCAACATACGCCGTCCTCGACCTCGGAGGTGCGTCGACGCAGATCGTGTTCGAGCCCACGTTCTCCTCGCCCGACCAGAAGCTCGAGGAGGGCGAGCACAAATATGATCTCAAATTCGGCGGACGGACGCATGTGCTGTACCAGCACTCATACCTCGGGTACGGCCTAATGCGTGCCAGGCGGCATGTGCACAGCCTCGTGGATTTCATGGCGTCTATCCGGACGCCATCAGCGAAGGAAAAGGCAGAAGGCATCGTTGGAAATCCCTGTTTGGCGCGTGGCACGAGACGCATCGTGGAGATCACAGACGAAAGCACGCAAAAGGAACGAAACGTTGCGATGGATGGCGAAGAGATCGGCTCGTTCCAGGCTTGCGATAGGATTGTGCAACTAGTCCTAGCCAAGGATTCGTATGTTCTCTCCTCCTTTTCATATTTTAACCCTCCTCTCAATATTATTCCAGGATCTGTGAAATGAAGCCTTGCTCTTTCAACGGTGTCTACCAACCCTCGCTGTTGGACTCCTTCCCCAACGGCAAAGTGCTCCTCCTCTCTTACTTCTACGACCGCCTCTCTCCACTCATCCCTGCTTCCACGCCCTTAACTGTGTCCACCATCGCCGCGACGGCGCAGGACGTCTGTCAAGGACGCGAAAAGTGGCTCACGAAGCACTGGGCCACGGATGCGGAGCTCATGTCGGAGCTTGCAGGTCGCCCCGAGTGGTGTCTCGACCTCACGTTCATGCACGCACTTCTGCAGCTCGGGTACGAGTTCCCTGATGCCAGAGAGGTTAAGATTGGCAAGAAGGTGAGAGAAACGGAGCTGGGTTGGTGTTTGGGCGCCACGATTGCTATGGTGGGTGGCGACCTCACATGTCGGGATTAGATGATAGAGAATTGGGATCGGATGGAATGTCTGAGGCGGGCTTGCTTTGTAATTTATGTGGCATATGTTAATTATACCAATCTGGAGCTATGTTGTGGTCCTTCGGTGCTATGCCTGACGTTGGAGAGAACGCGACGCGTTATGTGGTTATGTTTGGCAGAACCTTTCGATTTTTTTCCCTTTGTCCGACAGCCCATAGATTTAGATAGATTTCTTCAGATTTCTCGTCGATTTTTGCCTTATGCTGCCTTCAGCCTCCATCGTTCGCATCATCCTAAGCTAGCCTAATCTTTTTGCTATATAATTCACGCGTCGAAGGAAGCATTGCGACACTGAGCAACATTCGAAGCCTGTCTAAGTTGTTGGAGCTTGGACGCTCGTCACCGCAGGTAAATTTTCCAATTTTCCAGACCGCGCCCTTAATCAATGCCCAAACCCCCCTGTATGTAGCATCTGGAGCAACTCGGAGCTACTTACCATGGCGTCATCGTCGCCTATACATCCAAGGACGAATATTACAAGCTTGCCGCCAGAATTACTTTCCATCATCTTCCAGTTCGTTCACGAGATCTCTACTGCACCAAAGGATGGCGTGCACGACACGATTCCGGATTGGATGCTCCTAAACGGCGCCGGCTATCCAGACCAAATCGCATCCATCAAGGCAGATGTAAATCCCCAACCCATCCAGGGTTTCAGATCGCCGACACTTTTCCCTTATGCTCTTGCAGCGGTGTGCCCGTTGTGGTCGGAGGTCCTGTCGTTTCATCCTCATTTCTGGACAATGGTCATCCTCTTCATCGATTCACATTTTACCCCTCTCATCGACGCCGCTCTTTTGTTGGGACGATCGCGCGATTTGCCCATTAGCGTTATTATAACAAGCCGAAAACAACTGCGACCTAAATCACATCCAGACCTTCACGAGAAATCCCACATAGGCGCATTCCTCAGCCTCCTAGCTCCTCACCTTCATCGCCTTCGGAGTTTCCATGTTGATGCTCATTTAAGCTCTTCACTTCCCGACCTTGACTGGAAATTTATTTGGAAAGCTGAAAAGCTCTGCTCCATGGCGCTCATTTGCGATCGTCAAGATATACGAGATGAAGACGAAGAGGACTATTTCTTTGAATCTGTCCCTAAATTTTCTGCAATCCTGTCCCATCTCGTCGTGGACGGCCGCAACTTCAGGAAGACGTTCGAAGGCCCGCGATGTTGGGTGGACACGCTCGAATCTGTTACCATCGCCCATTACAGCTCACAAGTGGATGACACCTTTTCCATTGCCAAATTCGCTTTGGTGTTGGAGAATCTTCTCCACCTTACGTATCTCAAACTAGACGACGTCTATTTCCACCCCGATTCCGAAACCCCCGAAACATCTGCAGACCTATGCATTGATTATCTGCATCTCCAGAGCCTGGACACAGAATTCTTGGAAGAGCTACTCAGGATCTGCTCTTGTCCCAATCTTAATGGTTTACGCATCACTCATTGCTCGATTCCCCCGGCCTTTCGATTTCCGGACGAGTATATCCCGTCACTTATTCTCGAAGATATCGACTCTACTGTCGATCTCATGGAAGCTATCGGCCTCTGGTATGGAGACCGGCTCTACCTTGACGGATGCGAATCATTCTCGGATACCTTCTTGGACAAGTTGTCCACAAATGTCCCTGTTACGAATCCCTCTAATGGCACCGAATCGCTGCATCTTCAACTTCCCAAACTGAGCGCGCTGCTCCTCCGCCGCCTCCCAAAGTTCTCCATCCAGGCTCTCAAAAACATGGTCGAGAAACGCAACGAGTCACTGGACTACACGTATCCTGCCTGGCGGAGCATGGACCCATTTGGACCCGAGATTTATACCTTGATTGTCGTGCAATGTCCAGTTGAGAAGCCGTCAGCCGAAGATATGGAATGGTTTCATTCTCGAGTCGCCGAATTCGAGTGGAGTACGTTGTTGCCCTATCTCCATCGCCCTTAAGATAGTAACGATTTTTTCCAGTTGAATAGTCCTTCTTGCGGGCTCCTGCGGTCTCTATCGAACCAGAACGCATCAGAATGGCCGTGTTTATACGTGTCCTGGCGAGGGTTGATACGCATTCGCAGATTTCACATTGGATACAGCGACCTGGGCCTTGTCGTTGCTGTTGAGTTGTCGGCAGAGATTGGGGCGCGTCCTATGCATCTATTTCCAGCCAAAGCATTCCCTGCAGACGGTATCATCTTGGAATATATCGTATGAGATTTTGAATTTTATAGGCCCTACAGGGTGAACAAAACACGTTCAAGATTCAAGACAACATCCTTCTTTTGACAATCGAATGCCGGACCGCCATTGATCCCATAACATTGAGTCGACCCCGCTTCGGGCCTGTCCTAGCGGCCGCCTGCCAGAATGAAGGCTCGTTAACTGCGCGCGAATCCAAATGCCTCACTGGGGACCCTTTCAAAGTGAAATTGCTTCCATTTGTAGCTGCCGAATTGAGATTAAGGAAAATATCATTGTTTGAAATGTTGCGTCTTTGTTATAAGTTAGTAGAGAAAAATATGATTTACCCTTCTTTCCTTTGTGAGTCCGACATATGCGCATCTTCATACGTATTCCTGGCATCTTCTTGAGCTGAGCGAAGTTCGAAAAGTACTGCAGCGCTTTCGGAGGTCCACCCGTTCTGATATGCCCTGCGTCTACCCCGCATGTACCCCGCATCTAACGACCCCATATCTAATTACCCCACATTGTAATTTTAACAGAAGCTCAATCGAAGAAGAGCGACGGCAGGCAACGGCAGACACTGGAGGCACCCAATTGAAATTTACAAAGGTCAGATTTTGGGTCTTCACGTGGTCCTTAGTCTTCAGGGACATTTAACGACGATCAGCCTCGATCAGCTCGTGAAATTTGATGTTCATTTCCCTCATCTCAACCAAATCTCATCCTCTCTAGAATGGACGTCATGTGGATGGAGGCAACTAGGCAAACCTGTCTCAACTGCGTATAAACTCGTGGACCCGGGGGATAAAACCACCTAGGAGCTGACCAAATGTGTGCAAAGGTCTGGACAATCAACGGTCAACGTTCAACTATCGTGTCGACGCATACTTAGTATTGGGTGGCACTTGATTGTTTTCCTCAGCCCTGTCCATGGACGCCACTACGCCACTGACTTCCGCCTGATGAGATGTTCGAACTGCCTTTATATTTTCTCAAGGCTGCTACCCCACACACTGCACAGTTAATGTTTTAACCCCGACGTTTAAAAATTTCTGGACCCTTCTTCCCACCAAATATTCAACCAACATATAATTCCGACCATCGTTCGACCACTGGCACCTCCTTGCTCGACCTGAGGTTCGACCACTCAGTACTCAACCGTCTATCATGTCCGCTGCCGAGGTGGCTGCCATAACCGAGGCGATCCATGTCATGCACCTGGTGACGGTAAGCATCTTCAACTTTCTTCTAGTTGGGGACATGATTACGAGCTACCATATTTTCAGTGCTTCGATGGTCAGTCTAACGACGATTGCTGCAGTCAACTACTTACTGACGAGCCCTGCAGTTGCAGCGTCTACGGTGTTCATTTGGGATTACCTGATCACATTCTCTATGGAGGTCGATCTTGTCTGGACATCAAAATGGAATTTCATGAAGGTTCTCTACCTTTGTCAACGCTACATGCCATTCGTGGATACGGTTGGGCTTGTGCTATATCGTGAGTTGGATATTTTTCTCATTCTTTCCTGATGCTCAAATCGCCTAGATCAACTTGGAAGGGACTTGAACAAGGTCGATTGTCAACGAATCTACTACACGAGCGGAGGTTCGTACAAGTGGATTTATTCGATTGTTAAGCGGCCCTGATATCTATTTCAGTGATGATAATTGTTGGAATTGCACTTTCGGAGCGTACGCCCAAATTCCTGAAACTCAGTGCCACATACCTTACACTGACTCGTCATAGTGATCCTTACATTGCGAACGTGGGCGGTCTGGGATCGCAATGCTCGCCTGACCATTATTCTACCCATCCTGTATGCCATATGTTGGGGCCCAGATTTTTTCTTCCTCGTCATCTTTCTCCGCTCTTTAAAATGTAAGATAATTATTCACTCCACGCTCCCTTCCTTAATTTCGTACCTCCATAGTCGGTGACCAACCATATCCTGAATTCGTCGGTTGTTTCGTCATAAATGCAAACCACATGCTCATTCTATGTTGGGTCGTTCTGATGGTTTGGGATGCTGGTGCGTGCCATTCGTGGTATGTGGGGTGCGTGTAGTTAACTTCCAAACAGTCATATTCAGTCTTATCATGGTACCAGGGTTAAGGGCATGTCAGTAATCTGCACTATTTTATCCAGTCGAAATTATTTCTTAATCTTCATATGCAGTTCGCGCCGGGGGGAATTCTGCGTTGATGAAAGTGGTGTATCCTGATGGTAGGTGATGCTCCTCTCATACATTGCTCACTCTCTTACCGACCCTACCTTACCGTGGTGCAGGTGCCACATATTACCTATATCTATTCTGTAGGTTTCACCTCCTGCAAGTTGTAAATCAACTCTGATAGTGGTCTAGTTTTGTCAAGTGTTAATATCATCGTCGTCAAAATACTTCCCGTATGTCATCATTCGTACGGATCATTTATGCTTCAATCTCATACAGTGAACAATAGCCGCAGTATCAGCATCTCTTTACTTCGTGCGTCCTCCTGTTCCTCAAATTTCAAAGGGTTTGCTTATGCGACATAGGATGGAGCGATGCTTCCATTCCATGCTCACCAGCCGGGTTCTTCTCCATATTCGGGCACATACTAGCGAACACCGCGTTTATTCCGACGGATTAACTGAATTGAATTCGGTCTATCAAAATGACACTCAGATTGCACTCGACGCTCTACCTCGCGCAACCGTAAGCAGGATCACTTGAAAAGCGAGGACCATCGTTGGACTGGCATCGAGATGATCTCTTAGGGTTCCTCAAACTTGGTTTACGCCCGTGTATTTGTATTACCTTGTCGCTTCGTCTCTTGCAATGTTCGTCGTGTGTCAGACATTTTTTTGCTCTGTTTGATACCGCAGGGACTCGAAAAGCGCCACACTCCAAAAATTTGCCAAAAGCGATGGTTAAGGACGTAGTCACGTGCAACTTCATTTAGAAAGGAGCAACAGAATGGGAGCCGCGTGCTGTACACATGCGCGGTCGTCATTGCTTTTTGGTTCAGAAAGCCTCACGGCCTGCGGAATGCTCTGTGCTCCCCTCTTCCACGAGGAAAAGGCCAGGACGCAGCACGTATAGCCTAACATGACTTAGAAGGCTCTAAGCCTTCAACTAATTTCTTAGAATCGTATCCTACCACGCAGCCCAACGCCCTCTACTTTTCGTACGTCGTCTACGCCTTTATTCATCCTCCCAGTATGCCATCACGAAAGCCAACTATATCAGAAACCATGTCCAACTTTTTCAGTTCTGTTCGGCCAAGCAGCAATAACCGCTTAACTGTGCCAACGGCAGTGAAGATGAACAAGCAGTTCTCAGCATCGTCTACGTTCCTGCCAACAACCTCTCTCTTGGGTCAGTCAGCATTCTTCCTCTCTCTTCCGGTCAACGAACTGATTGGAACGCGAACATAAAGGAAAGGTCGCAGTGGTGACTGGCTCTTCTCGTTCAATAGGAGCATCAATAGCGAAGTGCCTCGGAGAACACGGCGCAAACGTCGTGGTCAACTATGTCACCGACGCTGTTGCAGCAGAAGAAGTTGTACAGGCCATCAGATCCCAAGGAAAAGGTGGGGCTATCGCTGTGCGAGCGGACACCTCAACCTTGCAGGGCGGTCAAGTTCTCCTTGATGAAGCTGTGAAGACTTTTGGAAAGGTCGATATCCTTGTTCTGAACGCGGGTATTATGGGAAGCAAGACCATTGCAGAGGTGGATGAGGCCTTTTTTGACTCGCATTTTGATATCAACGTGAAGGCCCCTTTGTTCATGGCGAAAGCCGCCGCTGCGATTCTTCCTTCTCGTGAGGTTCACTCTTGTTCTTGCAAAGGATGTGTTGACTGATCAAAATCCAGACGGTGGTCGCATTATATTCTTTTCCTCCAGCTTGACGGCCGCATCCAGTACGTGTACTATTCGTCTATCCTCGAAAGATATCTGTCTCATGAACCTATAAGCGGTCACGCCGAACGCCCTCTGTTACCTTGCCACGAAGGGAGCGATCGAACAAATCTCTCGTGTCCTGGCCAAGGATCTTGGTAGTCGCGGTATCACAGTGAACACCATTTCTCCTGGACCAGTCGACACCCCCATGTTCCGCGAGGGCAAACCACAGAGTGTCCTCGATTCGATTGCAAGGCAAAACCCGTCTCGACGACTTGGGGAACCCGACGATATCGCACCGATTGTGGGTTTTCTCGCTAGCCAGGCTGCGCAGTGGATAACCGGTCAGAACATTCGGGTCAACGGGGTGAGTACTCGGATACTCCTTCCTATTCCCCTCGAGCTAAAGTCTTTCATTGCTTCAGGGCTTTGTCGTTTGAGCGGGTTCCGGACTCTATGGTTCGTATGCTATTTATGTACCGTACCTTCCTTTTCATCGTTGATCAGGTAGTTGATCTATAATTAATGCATCTTGTCATGGAACTTTGAATCTTTTATTGTAAACTCCACTCACCGGAGTGTTTCATTTCTGCATCGTACCATCGCTCGAGAATACCAGGTATTGTTTAGCTAATACCTACACCCACAACGTCTGGCCCAGTTCGAGGCAGCCTATCATTTTAGATCGAGTTGGTTTTGACCATATGTCGGGAATCTTAGCTGGGGAAACATGCGCCGCTTTCCGGTCGAGAGTGAGCGGAACCGTAGTGGCAGCGCCGGTGTTTATTATCGTGTTAGAGTAGTTTATGGTATTTGATACCTTTTCTCAATATTTTCTTCCAACGTTTGCCTAATAGTTCGATGCATACTCCAACTGACCTGGATACTATGCAGGTTGGCGATCCCAGGGATTATAAATGGATCACCGTAAGGTCCCTTCTGATGCCTAAATATTCCCAGAATCATTTGTCCTTCTACGCAGATCACCATATTATCCAAGGTGGGTTAACCGCCGGCATTACAGATGTGGTGACACACTGAGCGCCTTCAAGTCTACGAACAAATGTCAATCGCAATGGAGCGCGACGCAACACGTATTTAGATAGTCAATGTTGGTGATTTCGAGCTATACGAATTATCGACAGAATTTTTTTTTGGCATACGCATGGGAGGCGTCCCTCTGGAACCCTGAATGAGTTGGACCCAACGCGAATTCGGTTTGTCGGCCACCGACCCAAGATATCGATATCATCGCCACCCTGACGCGGTTCAATGCGAGACACAAGCCCGGAGCTCTTGAACTCGCCAACATACAGTCTCGTCAATTACTGAGAGTCTGAGTGAGCTAGGTCTGCTTCCCGCCCTATCGATGATGCTAAATTAATACGATGGGACTTTCAGGGTAGAAACCGTTGTAACAGCATGGAATATATTATACACTTGTTGAGGCAGCAACGAGGATATACGATCAACTGTCAGAAGAAACGAAACCGATGTTCTTCCAGCTGGTTTATCATCCAGTCGTCGCAAGCGCGAATTTGGGTTAGATGCTCATTTCGGCAGGACTGAACAATCTGCGGGCCTTCCAAGCGCGTCGACTAACATCATAGAGAGAATTGCATTTGCATTACACAACATAAAATTACAAGGATGAAACAGAGTTGGAGAGGATTTCTACGCCAATATAATGTCAGTTCCATGATGCATGAGCATGATTGGGGAGCTCATTACCAAAGAAATTGCTTAAAGGCTTCAAAACACTGCAGAATGATGCGCCGATTTCCCAAAGGTCGCATTCCGTTCGTCAAATACTGGGCGATATCTGGAACGGGAGGGAGTAGCCTGTGAACAACGGTTTGCTGGAGGGGAAACTGGGCAGTCATAATAGATTCGAGGAGGTCATCAGTGATGCGAATCTTGTAGAACGTCGGAGCAGTTCCCATCAAAGTTATCCCAGCGAATACTTTGGCCTGCATGACCGGGAGTCCTACCAGCCTGCGATGCCTGTTATTCTCATAAAACGCCGCAATCGCCTCTGCGATGAGCTGGGGCTCTGGATCGTCGGCAGACGTGTGATGCTTGAAAATCGTAATTGCGATTGCTTTCTTGATCACACTGTACGACATACCTTGTCCGCCTGTACAAGAAGGAGATACCCATCGTCATCCAGAACACAGATGTCCGGCTTAGCATCAACACGCGTGCCACACATTATGAAGCCTATCTCCATCCGTTGATGTATAACACGATCAGGTTCGTCATAGCCCAACAAACCAAGGAGATGCGAGACGAAATCATCGATGGCGGCTTCCGTTGGTGGACCTGGGGGAAATCGCTCCGTAGTATCTTTTAAGTAACGGAAGAAGAGTCGAGTGGATCTCGTTATTGGTCCAGGAGGTGTGTCGAGATTGTTGAGAATGATAGGATCTACCGTGGGTGCAGGCAAGTTGGGATGGCCGAAGAAAGTGGCCGCGTCTTTATCTACAATACGGATGTTATACGCGCGTAGCTCGTTCGTCGTCCAGTCGCTCCCAGATTTCGCGGAACGTATGATGTTCGCCATGGTGGTGTTGAACAAGTTGTGTTTGAACTCCGATTAGTTGAGACCTCTTGCTTGCTGTTGAGTGGCAGCGGAGTCTCTGGAAACGATAATCTGTCAGATCACGATCAACAGAACAATTATAATAATGCAGTCATGTGAGGCACACGTATGACAATAGCGAAGAGTCGAAGACACTTGCAAGTTGAAGATATTCAAAATCCCAAAAAAAACGTGATGATTCCACCCTTGACAGTAAAATTATACTGGTATGAACCCATTTTCATATAACGCCCAAAAACAGAATACCAGTTTAGAAAACACCGCACAAAATCATAGAATATAATTGAATGCACTCCTACAGAAGATCTGATAGCTGATTGCAAAACGATAGGCCCCTAGCGTTGATGTTCAGCATTTTCTTCGTTTTGTACCGCATGATTGTTGGCATTGCTTATCTTTCCTCTTACCACCTCGACTTCCTTGTCATCCTGATTTTACCTCCTGCGTCCACCCCTCTATCCAAGCTCCCTCTCCTCTCTCGACAGAATATGCAATGTCCTAGCTTCTTTCCCATCCTATCCCGGGGACCAGCAATAGTCCCACCGACGACTACGTCCCAGAGGCCGGCGTAGATGATTCGTTGGGCATTATTAGATAATAGAATTTTACGCAGAATATATGGAAAGTAAAATATGTCGCGATCGAAGAAGAAATAGTCCATTCCGGTCTGAAGGTATATACATTCAAGTTAGGTAAACACAAGCCTACCTCTATCGGCCATCCTGGACAAATGCTCGTCTTGCCGCAACTTCACGAAAGCGATCTCCTCGAGACCCTTTGCATGCATTTCTACCGTCGAAAAATTGGGAAAGTTTTCTAACCGTTGCTCCAATTTCTGCCAATTCCCTTGGAGGAGCCTCATGAGCTCGTGGGGGAAATCGATGAAAGTGAGGTTGAGTGTCAATTTCGTGAGACCCATTGCCAAGGGCGGGCAATCCGACATGTTCTTTAGGAGGTCTGTGATCCATGGGAACGGGTTTGTGAAATAATCGACGAGAGTTCGATGGTGGAATATTCGAACGGTGAACTCCGCGTCGATGGTGAGGGACTTTAGAGCCTCGAAGCCTCGAAGATCAGGATGCGGCGATCCAGAGTGTTGCAGCGTATAATTCAGGGTATTGTATGAGGTCAAAACTAGACGAATGTCGACTATAAGCTCTTGTCCGAGGATGAAGGAATATGACGCAGACTTACCTTCAGCGTGCTCGGTATGGAGATGAATATGGGTGACGCTTTTCGCGCACGAAGAGAGCAAGGAGAGATTCCCCATGCCCGTGGGACCATTGGGACATACACTGAGATGTTCCAGGTGGGCAATGTCCAAGGGACACCCGGGGGAAGAAAACCATACTGTCAAACCTTCGAAATCCAAAGTGTCATCCAGGTGCAGATACTGGAGCCGGCAAGGTGTCGATTTCACCTCTCCGGAGGACAGTTCATCAGTATTGCAAAAAAGAGAACCGATGGATAGGTGGTTCAGCGAGGTACAGTAGCGAAAGAGACATGCTGGAAATTGGCTGACTCCGGTCAGATCTATCTCTGTGGTGATGGATGATGAGAAAGAAGCAAGGAGGCCTGCTCTGAGACCACCAGAAACCCTTGTCCAGGTTCGTGGCTTGTGTTCGGTGAGAGTACTCTTTCCTTTAACGGAAAATCGACGAAGGTTGGTGAGGCGGGCTACCACGGTTGCTAGTCCTGTGCCAGTGTCGCTTTCTAGCCAATGGACCAAGTGATAGCCTCTCCTAGCGTTTGTAGGGAGCCAGTCGCATTCAATGGCGAGGCTGTGGATATACGGCGCAATATGAGGCGAATCGTCCAAGAATTGGAGAAAGTGTAATGCTGGATTGAACACTGGGGTAATTATGGTAGGTGGCGATGCAGTGGTGGGGTATGCATAGATATCTTCCTGGTGTAAAACGACGTCACGAAGTAAATGCATTTGCGATAACGAATAGAGGAGGTGGTTGACACGCGAACAGGCCTTTAACGCTGCTAAATCGCGATCATCGTAAAGAATGTCGACGATGTGCTGTAACAGCTCTATTGGAAGACCTCTGTATGAGATATCCATGGGATTTCGAGCTTGGACAAGATTTCGAATGACTTTCGGAGGCAAGTTGCGTTCGATTGGGGCGAGTATAACTTCAAGGTCAAAGCCGAGTATTACAATCTCCGACTGAAGTTTATGACGCCCACATCGTGCCGGAGGCCTGTGAAAGAGATCTATATTTTTGGCTTTGGGACCCTGAATTTCAACCATGCAGAATCCAGATGTCAAGTCGGTCTCGGCTTGTATCTCCTCGTGGTCAACTCGGGTTTAATACCGTGTTTTTCCCCCTGTAACGTTGCTTCATACGACAAAGAGCAAGCATTAGACACGACACGCACGATAACGCATGGAGAAGAGCTACGCAACTTCCGGGTCGGAAAGGCCTCTCTCTGAGGATGCAACGAGTGCGAATATGCCCCCGAATGAGCCCGCGAACGAGGGCGGGAATGGGAATGGGAATGGGATAGCCGGTGAAGGTCTTGATGTAGCAGGAGGACCAGTGAGTGCAGGAAGGCCGGGCAGTGAGCTATTTCTTCTTGTCACATTTGCACTTGGATTGGTGAGTGTTTTTACTGCAAGAATCCGGCAAATGAAGCTGACAGAGGGTATAGATTGCATGGCTCATTTCTCTCCTCTCGCAAGCCGTTGTGGCTGGTACAAGTGCGTAACGGGGTTTTCTAGGATCGGATACTTAATGACACCTCTATCAGTTAGCGACGCCCCTGTTCGCATCTTGTGGTTCGGGATCATCATCCAGACGATCCTGACCTTCCTGGTGCTTCAGGTCATCACAGGCACAGGGTCGTCGACATATGACGCGGCGTACGCGTACGGCACCCAAATCTCCGTATTTGCAGCCCTCGCGACAGTGTTCGCCGTACTTGGCGTCGACCAGAACATCTACTCATCCCGTGGGGCCCAGCAAGCAACCGGAGCCGGCTGGCTGCTCGTTGCCATCGTCGATCTGTTGTGGATCTTCTTCTTCACGTCTCCGCCTCAGTCGCCCGTCCTCCAGGTCCCGAGGTCGCTCATGGAATCACGGATCAGACGTGAACAGAACCGACGGAGCGGAGTGCAGAAAGTATCCCGGAGCACGGACGCGTTCCCGATGGCGCCCGCGAATGGCGCGCGAAGGGAGACTGACCAATTCTCGCAGCAGCCTTCGGTTCCGCCACAAGATCAGAAGCCTACCAGTCCACGGTGGAGCGGACGCAGAGGCACGTTGACCAGTATACCTTCGGAGCGAGAAGGGGAGGGGAGTGCGGTGGCCCATGAGAGTGGGGGCGCGGCTCTCGAGCAACGCGTGTCCCATCCCACACAGTCGTCGTTGCAGGATGCAGAGGCCAAATGGAGGGCAGAGGCGATGTTTGATTGTGCGTGTTCTTTATTTTTTTGCAACACTTCCAAAAATCTAACCTTCCCTGCAGACGGGGGATCAGCCAGCGACACCAATGAGTTGAAATTCAAGAAAGGCGAGGTTCTGCTCATCTTCGACAAGTCTGGCAAGTGGTGGGAAGCCAAGAAAAGAGACGGTCAGAAAGGCAGTGCGTAGAATCTCCATTACTTTTGGTCCTTCTTGCCCAGCTGACCGCGAGATTTCTTTGCCTCTAGTCGTGCCTTCAAACTATGTACAACTCCTGTGACACGACGTTTTACAACTTCACGCCCTTACGATTTTTTTCACGGCCATTATACCAACGGTCTATATCTACTCGGAAGAGCCTTGCTCATTTGCTGATTATCTCCTTTTTTACCCCTCTTCGTTTTATTACCCGAGCTCGGATTCGCATGTAATGATTCAACGATTTTCTGTTATATCTCATATCTACTCTAGTAAGTAGTATTCCCCTTCATACGTTTGTATACGATATGCCATGTAGAACTGCCTACTGTCTTCTTTGTATCCGATTCAAACTTCAGCTCTGTATCAGTGTACGACATTCCCCCTTTTACCCCTATGAAATTATTTTCCTAGCCGTCTTCTAACCCAAGGGCAGCCCCAGATGACATACTCTATTGGTGCTGGGGAATCATCTAACAATCGTGACCAGTAAGCATATACATTTCATTATGTCTTGATATTGATTGGTATCCTGCTAGCTGTCTTTGTTCCCTCTTGATCGTTTCCAGACACAACTCCCTTTCAACCCATTCGTCGTCGACCAGCCATTGGCACCGCAATGCTCCGCTCCATGATCAATAAATTTGAGCGAGTGTTCATCATACGCAACTCGACAGAGGGCTTCATGACAGACAAACATTGGCAGTCGACCTAATAGAAATTAGTTATAAATCGCTTCGCTCCTGTACTTGCGCCAAAATCAGGAGAATAACACGAACAGAAATTCATTTATTTAAACAAGTAACTATCTAAGTAAGTAAAATGGTATCTCAGCGGAATTGTTAACCGCTAACCGCCGAACGATGATGAACGATGAACGTTTGACGACCAAACCGTGAAAAGTTAAACAATCGAATGCGAACGAAGTAAGTAAGAGCGTGAGTAAGTGGGTGCGCATGATTGGAGTTAGAGGTACGAGTCGATGCGTGGGGAAGGTGCGGTAAGGAGGGCGGGCATAGGGGGGGTTGCATTGCGTGGGTATCCAAAAGATGGGTTGAGATAGAAATAGAAAAATAAATAGGCAAGAAAGGAACAGAGGAGAAATGAAATCCAAATCCAAAATCCAATGCGAATGCGAATGTGAATGAAGCTTGAGTGGATCCGATGGGTGGTGGGTGGTGGGCAATGATTGAATATGAGGATAGGGTCAAGGTGAGGTCGAGGACAACGTTGAGGTTGAGGCTGAGTGAGGCCGCGGGTGTTGCGAGGAGAGACCGCATGTGGATAGTTCGTTGTTGTGAAGTACATGACAGAAGCTGAAGATATTCCTTTGATTTCTTGATAACCGGATGATGCAGACACGAAGACATAGGTTGAAAGAGCGGACGGGAAGTGGCACGAAAAGCCTAATCCCAAGGGCGATTTTTAATATCGCCCTAAACGGCAGTGACGACGAGAACGATGATAGGAACGAAGGTCGACGACAAACCTCTACCACTCCGGCGCATTCGCACGCCGCTTCGCATGCATCCTCAGCGCCATCACCTGCGTCGGTACCGGTGGCAGAACAGGTGCGGGCGTCACCAGACCCCCATCTCGCCTCTTCACCGTATTCGTCGGGCTAACATGCAAACTGCTCGACAACGTCTTACCACCTGCGCCCGTCGCCACAGCAGCGCTAGATGTGTACGTCGCGAGGTTATCCGCCGAGCCGCCAATGGCCGTCGGCGCTTGGTGGCCGGGGTTGTTCCGAGTGAGGTAGACACCGACGCCGATACCCCCTGCGATGCAGATGAGGAGGATGACACCGACGACCCAGACCCAGCGAGAGAGTCGGTCCGAACCGTTGCGCGTCTTGTGAAGCCAAGAGCTGCACAAAAGAAATAGAAATTAAGAAACTAGTGGACGCAAAAAAAAATTCGTGATCCAACATACCTCTCTTTAACCGGCATCGTACTTTCCGCCTTGACGACCATACTAAACCTTCTCCAAAAATCGTCGCCCTTCTCGCCGCGCGAGGGAAGGAGCGTCTCCTCCGAGTTGCCACGCATGATGGGCTTGCGCGGGGTCGCTTCGCCCTCCTTGAACGACACATTAACGACACTACCCGGCACAGGCGATTTGGACGGCCGGATGAACGCAGGCGTGATAGGCGTCATGGGCGGGTGCAGCGGGTGGGGCGTCGACGAATGCAGAGAAGGTGCCGGGGAGCCGGGGACAGCGAACGGCGGCGCTCCACCACTCGCGGCGAAGGGGGGCTCGAAAGGGTTGGTGTTGATGGGAGGCGGGGGACCTTTCTGCCCCATCATGGGCTGCCGGCCGCCTGGGGCAGCTGCTGCCTCGGGGCGGGCGAGGTTGAGCGCGGCGATTGGTGCTGCGTATCCTGGACGCGGGGCAGCAATGGGCTGCGGCCCAGGCGGAGGACGTTGCTGCTGCTGGTTAGGAGGCGCAGGCCCACGCATCATCTGCTGCTGAGGCGGCAGCGGCTGTTGGTTGACTTGGCGCATCTGGGATGGTATTTGGTTAGGAGCAGGTCCAGCAGGAGGGGGGCGCTGTTGTTGTTGCTGCATTTGTGGGGGAGGACTGGGACGAGTAGCAGATGTAACACCCGTAGCTGCGGCCAAAGCAGCATTCTTGGACGGCGAAGCGGCAATTCCAGGTGGCTTGGAGGGTCTACGACGGTAATCTTCGTCGTCGTCGTCCGAATCTGAATCATCGCCCATGTTCAGGAGTCCCATTCCGAGAGCTCCGACACCAGAATTGCGGTTCGCTGGAGCAGCTGGGGCTGCAAGTTTATTCTTGTCATCAGCAAGATAATTGTCATAGCTAGAAATATACAAAAAATTGCAGGTAAATTGGGTGAACAATTTGATAGCAACTAGGTACGCACACGTCGTAAGCAGAGGTCCTCTTATTGGGGTCTGCAGGAGCTGGCTGGCGAAGACGTGGCTGGGGTGCCCGTGGGGTTTCATAGAACGAGTCGGGTTCGTCAGTTGCAAAAGGTGGTTTACCAGCGAGGGGTGCCATTTCGGTTCTGTTAGGTCCAACGATAAGTTTTCGGAAGGTGGTCTATCTACTTGTTATTGTTCGAGGTTAAATAATATGTTTAAAAGAAAAGAATGGCGGTTAAAAAGAGAGGAAGTGATCCTGGAGAAACCAGATCGAGGAGGACCGAAGGCGAAGAGGGGAAGGAGGAAGAGAAAGACAAGAGACAAGCCAACCACAACAGCAGAGCGACCAATCCGTGAGCACGTGTTGCCCTAGCGTCAGGCCGAATGGCGATCACTTTTCTCACTGATCAGAATATTCTCTGATATCAACCACTACACATATTCCTGAGTCTGAGCACAGTCTCTCGTCCTCCCAGGTGCTTTTTGCCACTACAAATAAGAGCTCGAACATCTCCACCAGCTAGCAATTCTCCTCACCCAGTTTCGAGCCCGCCTTACGTTGTATTCTTCTCCTTGTTCTCGGTGTTATATTTTTGGAAACTCCCCAAGAATGATGTCTAAAATTACATATTCTCACCCAATCCGCAATGACGGTGACACATGCTCGGTTATATACAAAATCGCGGGAACCACAGTAATTTTTGTGGTCGTTATGGGTGAAAGAGTCGGTTGTTACCATGGCTTTGCGCACCGTTGCTACTTGACTCCATAATTCAGTCCTATGAATCTCATCCGCAGTGCAGTTGAATTGTACTTTCAACCGGATTGCAAAGTGGACAAGAACCACAGTAAGTCTAACATCCTTGACTGTTTGACAGCATGCGCTTTGTGGCTGACTCAATTGAGCGCTTGAAAGATGGCTAGAAGCAATACTTAGTTTGACGCCTCACACGTCAGAGGTTGCCCCACCCCATACATGCAAGAAATCCTCATCTGAGCGAGACCTTCAACCATACGCTGTGGCGGAACCAAAAAAAAACACTCGTCGGGATTACCATCTGGCGGAACGTGCGCTAATGAGATAAGCGCCGCTTTCAACATAATCCTCCACGCTCCAGACCAACGTCGACCATCGTTTCAACACGTAACAGAGCTGCATTTTGCAGAGCAATCGGTCGTGGATGTGATGAAGTACGATGCTACATGGAAGACGTTCTGCTTGAAGAAGCTTTCACTTTCGCTGGAGGCGCAGTCTTTCCGCCAGGTCTTCGGAACGCTTTCGCGGCCTCACGCATCCGCTGTCCTTGGCCCTTCGTGAACGAGGTCATGCACGCGTCGTACGAGTAGTCCATGAAGTTGTCTAATATTATTTCTTTGACTCAACTTTCCAAGGAAAAAGCTAGCAGAATATTAAAAAGAACGGGACTCACTGATCAGAATATTCTCTGATATCAACCACTTTACATATTCCCCTGAGTCTGAGCGCAAGAAAAGCATTGACTTACTGGTACTTATATTGAGAAACAACAGCAAGCATTCAGCGGAGTCTCCAAAAAGGGGAGAGAAAGACATTACCTTAGAAGACCTGGACATCCGAAAGAAATTTGAATACATACCCCAACCTCCGTTCTCTTAGGGAAGATCGACTGGTCGTCTACCTTCCGTAATCTGGGTATTGGCTGCTGGCGGTGTGAGGACCGTCGTTCTATTGAGAGATTTCCGGAACAAAAATGATACGTGCGTAAAATTCTCTTACCCAAACGATGCCATCGAAAAGATTCCTTTTCTTATGACTAGGCGAGGCCGAAACTTCGAAATAGGCTCTTTACAATCCTGTACATGGTTTTGATACAAGATAACAAATATATTTTAACAGCTAATCCTCGTCATCAGATACTGCATGATAAGGATGCGAAGTACATAAGAGCTAATCGGTACTTGCAATCACACTGTGTCGTTTAGAAGACCGAGTGTACTCCGATAATTCTCCAATCATGGCCGTCTACAAATTTGTCGTAGCCTACTTCCACGCTGGATCGGGCTGCGGGATGAATTTGCATCAAAAACTGTTTCAATACTTAAGCAATGGACGTACCAATCCGTAGGTTTGCCAAGGAATCATATGTAACAACACAGTTCCTTTTTCTTCAAGTTGTCTTATACCTGGAGCCCGACGCAGTGCCGCAAGGTATGGAACGAAGTCCTCGTCATCCACCACATAGTATCCTACACCCACGGTGGTCGTCTTCAAATTCGGGAACATCTCCTGCAACCGCCCAACGAGATCCAACCAGGCAAAGCTTTCCAACTCTGCTGCCTTTCCCTCAGGGGTTTCGCCGAACGGTCTGAAAATGAGTACGACTTCTTCTAACGAGGGCGAGTGAGAAGGTAGAGTGGAGAGCGAATTCCACATTGTTGACATCATTGGTGACATCTTCTCCCCTGATTGCGAGATATGATCCAATGTGATGGTTCCGACATGAACAATGCGTACGTTAACGCATTGCGATAGATCAATAGTGTCGTAATAAGGCAATGCGTCTGTAAATAAATATCATGAAGTTATATTGCGAAATACCGAAATGTTTGCTTACGCGTATCGAGATATGGATCGGACAACTTTATGAAAATATGGTGAAGAGACGGTCCGACCTGTCGTAAGAACCTTGAAAAGAAGGGAGTATACGCCTTTCTATCGCTCCTTGTCATGGGGACCAGTCGAATATGGAACGATTCAACGGTGATGTCAAGGTCGTTAGCGCGTAGTGGATCCCATACATCTTTAAAAAGCATTAGCGAAGAGGTGTCGAGTAACGTCAAGTGAATTCGGCGTCGGAAGGTCGAGGAGTACTGTGAGAGATTGGGAATCGCCTCATCGTCGAACTGCAGGTTGTATAGCGTAATTGACTTTACAGATGGCTGGAGCCTGGCGAAAAGCTCCACAATGTCGATTTGCCCATGCCGGTACGTTGTGAACTCTACAGAGTCAAGTTGCAAGTCCGTGATATTGGTCTGCAAGAAAAAGTTTCGAATGTGGGGCGGGATGTATGGCCACGATATCGACGTCAGCCGGAGCGTCTTCAGATTTGGCAAATTAGCGAGAATACGAGGCAAATTCTTGTTCGGAAGGTGCTTATAACCTCTCGGATGGAATAGCGCTTTGACGTGAAGAGACTCGACGGCATTGGTAAAGCTTGTCCAAGGAGCCTCGAGGAGAGCGAGGAACATGTCGAACTGTCTGTCGCCATCTTTGTTGAATTCCAGCTCGGAAAAGAGATGAAGGCGACTCCTGATTAGAGTTTGTCTGGATGTGAGGCCCAGACGTAGCAAAGTTGGTCTATCATTGTGGAGGTGGTCGGTAATCCGATCCAAGAGTTCAGGTGCGAAAACGCCAATGGCGGTATTGTTGTCGTCTCCGGAAATGGGGAGCAGTTCGGGAGATGTAGGAAGAATCCTTCCAGTGAGTCTTCGGGAGAGGGACAAGTTAAACATGTGCACAGTGGTCCGTGGAACCTACACAGCAACATCTTATAACCTCGACCATGGCAGTGCAGAGATGCGATTGGATGTGATGGGGCTGTGCCGCAGTGCGACGCAATCTGGTGATGGAGTATGTACATTGTAAGTATGTACATATCTTTAGATTCGGATTTGACCGTCCGAGTTCGAATCCGTCGTTAGTTTTGTGCAGAAAATGCGCGTTCCTGGGACCTGGGCCTGAGGCCTACCAAATTTGATGCCTTTGCTTGTCTGCAACTGTAAATCGATAACATCCTATAACATCGGATCAAATTTTTATCACGAGTCAACGATTCTTTGTACTTACGTTGCCCGGAAAAGGTATGGTATACGCTTGGTATAGCGGCTGTCATTTGTTATTCTGTCACTTTTGTGGAAGCATCAAGGGCTATCAAGGGGGGTGAAACAACGACTAGAGGATGGTTCCACTATAAAAGAGCCATGCTTCGTTCAGAAAATTTCTCAGGCTGGACCTCCCACATTATCCCTACTGCAAAATCCGTAATTCGCTACCCTCACGATGCATCACAAAACTCTATCGATCTGCTTTGCCTTCCTGTCTTTCCTCGCATACACTGCGATTGGGGCTCCAGTTCAATCGTCCCAAGTACGCCCTTCAATTTGTTATATTTCCTTGCCGTTGTTAACGCCTTGTCTGATTTTTGAAAGCTTACTAAACGGAACTACCACACAGTCCAGCAAGCGGTACATGGCATGACTCATCATGTTGGCTCGGGGACGACTGGCGATGTTTACGCTCTGAAACACCCGTATCAAGGCCACAACGCTGTCGTCAAGGTCATGCACCCGGGTGACTTTGGGCATAAGGCCCCGGGCCTGCGGTAGAGGCGCACAATGCCCACCACGTCGGTCAGCTGCTAGGCCACGGACACGACGCCCACACCGACACCCACTACCTGGTCATGAAGAACATGGGTGTTGGTGCAGCGCATTCGGGTTTGACCCAGGAGCACAGGAACCATCTCAACGACCAGGCTAATGCGAGATACGCAGCGAACCATGGCGTAAGAAACAAGTAAGATCCATGAGTCGATTTCGTCGTTGGACCCAGCTCATGCTGCGACAATTTTTAGAGACCAAAACGGGGGTAACTTCGTGTATCATTCGCATAACGGTCGCCCGCAAGCCGAGATCGTCGACTGGGCGAAGACTGAGCACCTAGGGACCCATCCTAAGGTAGCCCCCATGCACGTGGAGCCAGTTAACTTACACCACGGTTCTAGGAGGTGTCCCACTTGTGTTGTCCAGTAGTGTAGGAGTATTGCTCGCACGCATACATTCACAGGCTTGACTGTATGTAACCAGACGTAATTTCATTTTCGTCAAAGGTTCTCGGTGTTATATTTTTGGAAACTCCCCGAGAACGATGTCTAAAATTACATATTCTCACCCAATTCGCAATGACGGACCTGACACATGCTCGGTTATATACAAAATTGCGGGAACCAGAGCATTTTTTGTGGTCGTTGTGGATGAAAGATTGTGCACCATAATATTGCCACTTGGACTCCATAATTCAGTCCTATGAATCTCTTCCGTGCTGCAATTGAATCGTACTTTCAACCGGATTGCAAGTGGACAAGAACCACAGTAAGTCTAACATCCTTGACTGTTTGACAGCATGCGCTTTGTGGCTGACTGAATTGAGCGCCTGAAAGATGGCTAGAAGCAATACTTAGTTTGACGCCTAACCAAAAAAAGCACTCGTTGGGATTATCATCTGGCGGAACGTGCGCTAATGAGATAAGCGCCGCTTTCAACATAATCCTCCACGCTCCAGACCAACGTCGACCTTCGTTTCAACACGTAACAGAGCTGTATTTGCAGAGCAATCGGTCGTGGATGTGACGAAGTACGACGCTACATGGAAGACGTTGTGTTTGAAGAAGCTTTCACTTTCGGTGGAGGCGCAGTCTTTCCGCCAGGTCTTCGGAACGCTTTCGCGGCCTCACGCATCCGCTGTCCTTGGCCCTTCGTGAACGAGGTCATGCACGAGTCGTACGAGTAGTCCATGAAATTGTCTATAAGCAAAATAATTATTTCTTTAACTCATCTTTTCGCGGAAAAAGCATAATATTAATAAGAACGGGACTCACTGATCAAATCCGGACCATCGCCAGGACAGCTATCCCTGCCCACCGGACATCCCTCCGAGCCAGACGCTGCAGGAGGGGTGTCAGCGACGTTGTCGCCTACTCCGTTATCGCATCCGCCCTATTTCGTATTTCGTATTAGATCAACTTCAAAACAAAAACAAAATATGTATCACCTCGAATGTATGGAAGAGCCCCAACCAATGTCCCACTTCGTGCGTTAGTGTACGTCCGAGGTTGTAGTTCTCCCTCGGCCCTCCCGTGACGGTGCTGTGGCGGATCATGACGCCGTCGCTTTTGGGGTCGCGGTAGTACGCGGAGGGTATGGCAGCTGTACCCAGCGCTTTCGTGGTCGAATTGAAGCTGAGGATAAAGAGAAAAGAGCAGCATAAGCAAGCTTGTGGTATACTGGGGTTGAAAGGTCCGAAAGACATACGTCAACGTGTAGACATTCAACGTAGCTGCATCGCCGATGTTATAGATCCTCTTCATAGCTTGCTCCTGATCACTATCAAGCACACCCAAAAGAATGAATTCAGAACGTCGAAGCACGCCTTCAAAAATATCTCAACACTCACGATCCAGGATACACATTGACAAACCAATCCGAGCTCTTAATCCGCGTCGTCTTAACCAGCACCCACGAGATGCCTGTACTATTGTAATCCGCATTCAGCGTCCTTATCTGCGCCTCGATATCCGAGTCTGGGACCCAGCCGCCCTCCCGGGTCTCGTTGGTGTATATGACGTTGAAAGACACGTTGAATACGTGTTTGTCGGTATCCGTGGCGTCGAAATCGAGAGCGCCTTGGGCGTTTGAGCGCTCCATCAGGTCGGGGCTGGTGCGGACGGCGAGTATGCCAGCTTCAATGTCTATTTTGTCGGCAGGGGTTATGTGGGTGAGGCATTGGGCGCTGGGAGGCGGTAGATTTGTGAGGTTGAGGTTTCGTGTGAGAAGAGAGAGATGGTGAACTCACTGAGGACCGACTTCGTGCTGCCAGTTTTTGCGGACGAGAGGCATTGCAGAGACGAGTGTACTTGCATACAGAACGAAAGAGAGATATAAAGCAAGGTGGAATCTTCCGCAGAGCATTCGTATCAGAGGAGTCGTTGAAAGCATTTTGGCAAGAGTTTTTGTTGTTATTTTCGGTGTGAAGGAATTCCGTACGTCGAACAGGTCAAGAGTTAGTCTAGCGAACCAGTCGCGAGCGCTTTGACGTGTCGGAAATCGTATACTTGTTGGCGCCTGGCCTAATGGTTGAACTGGAACGGTCAACGTAGCAGTTCAAGGTCAAAGACAAGCCCTGAGTGCAGTTGCGGTGTGCTGTGCACTGCCCCTTGATGTCGGCTAGATTAGATTAGATAGGATGATCTCTGCAGGCGAATATATTGCTCGGGCGAGCGTTATCCGCGCCTTTGCTGTCATCAGCACATATATATAGGATGATTCGTGATCAAGTCGCTACCTTTTGTCCGCCACTGGAATGGAATCATGAGACATTGCGAACCATGCATCGTAAGGTGGGCCATCCTACTGACCTCAGTGTAAGCCCTCTCTCACCGACTTCAGTGGCATCGCCAGCGTCGAACAACTCGAGATCGCGTTCTAACGCACATTGCTTAATGACTGCATGAGGGTGAACATTGCATCGTGAATTGAAGGAATATGAGATTCCTACATACCCTTGCGATAGCGCTCTTCGTCGTACTCCGAGCCAAATAGGATATTATCGCGAATCGTCTCGTTCTGCACCCAGGATTCCTGTGAAGCATATGCTACACCTCCGTCACGCGGAAGATTGAACCAAGAATCAGGAGATGAAACAATGAAATGCATTTCTCCTGCAATCGGTGTCAATGTTTGACCTTTTGATAGAACAAGTAAGACCGTAGCTCACCAAGTAACGCCATCAGGACAGATGTTTTGCCCGACCCACTGTGGAATCCAGATGCTGTTAGAAGGCATATACGAGCAATTATCGTTAAACACTTACGTAGGACCAATGACCAAATTGATAGCATTGCGTTTGAACAGCAACTCGCCATCGATACGAAGTTTGTAGACACGGCCAGACGGAGTTGTGTAGCCACCTTCATCGTCAAGGGACCAGGAAAAGGTAGCATTTTTGAAGCCAATGTCCGAACTCGACTCAACAGGCGTAGGTACTGGGACCGGTGATGAGGGTTTGGACACCTCCAAGAAAGAGTCCAATAGTTCCGTTTTGTGAAGGAACTCGTCAAGTCGATCCAATGAGACTTTGCCTGTACATAGTTAGAATAGTGAGATCTCGTAGAACGATCGAGGCAATGAGTTATTCGATCTTGCCTTGTATAATGGTGACCGTCTGCGACGTTAATCGAAATATCTGTTCTCTCAACAGCGAGAAGACGGCCATGCTTGAAAAGATCTTCGATGCTGGACAAGACATGTTTAGAAGTTTGGGCCTATCCTTCTGCTGTGGTCACGCACCGTTAAGCTCCTGTTTCATGATGACTGTATAAACCCCATATGTTGTAAGCATGGTCAAGGTCGGGAGGATGAAGCTGTTATCTCAGTCGTGAAGGCTGCATTGACTTTCATAGAAGACAATACTTACCCCATCATGGCGCTCACATAGTTCAGGAATTTTGTTTTCCAGATCAATCGAAGTTCCTCTTCACGTTTCTCCTGCAGCCGTTCTGACATCTTGTGTTCCCATCCAAAGAGTTTCACCATGCGAATGACATTGATAGCTTCTGAGACAGTCTGTACCCTGGCGTCCGTCTGAGAAACAGTTTGTTTTTCAACACGTCGAAGAAGAGACTTGGTGACCTTAAACTTACCGCTTTCATTCTCTGGGCTTGAGCTTGCTGTATTTTCTTCGCCACCCATCCAGGCAACGGAAGAAGTATGAGCATTACGCCGAAACCGACAAAAGAGCTGCGAAACTCATAACTTTAGCTCCGTCGACAAGGAAGAGACATCAAGGGATCAAACCTCCAACCCAGCAGTCGATAAAGAAATACCATACAAAGCGATATTTGGAGCGGAACATAAAGTACTGAAAAGAGGTTGGATCATTATTAATGCAGAAATAACAGTCGAACAACGTACCGACGAGCAAGAAATCCCGGGCGCCCACGATGTTGTTCAGATCAGTTGTCACAAGATTGTTGATTTTCCCAATGAGATTGCCATCAGATACTTTCTTTGGCTCCTGTTTCGGTGGTTCAAGGACCCCCGCCTTTGCCTTTCCTTTCCCAGCGTTCTTCAAAGTAGAAGTCGAGCTTGACGTAGATGGCTCGCGAACAGTAAGAGTAGAGGCCTGAGACGCTTCAGACCTTTCACGTGTAGTGGATCCAGACACCGAAGTGCGTTCAGAATCATCGGCGGCAGATGTGGAAGCAGCGTCGGATGCAGTGGTACCTACTGGGCTCTCTGCCCTCGAAGGCGTCGCAGTGGTGATGGGCTCATAGTTTGAATCATTTGAGGTCTCTGCCTTCAATCGAATACGCAAACTGTGCTCAAAAACGAGCTGCGTGACAAGAACCTCCGTAAGGGCCAGGGTCCGGGTGGCAACGAAAATGTACCACTGGAAACTAAACGACTGAATCATAGGGCCCATGAAGAGCCAGATTATCCAGACCCAAGGTCGAATAGATGCTCCGACACCGCCTGTTTCCAAGTAACTGCACAACGCGTCATTCGAAATCGAAGCAAAGGAAAAGACGAAGAACACGAACTTGAGAATTTGATATATTCCGATCGGGGAGGCGAAACTTCCCACAGAGTAACCGAAAACGGAGAGAGCAAGGATTGAATATTCCTTGCCTAATAGCAACCCAAAATCAACTAAAGAAGAACCAAAGACATGGCAGACTGACAAATACACGCATAAATCTCAAAAACAAAGATGATGCTTGGCGCCTCTAAAGACATCGAGATGCTATGAAATTGCATTGGACGAGATCTTGCAAGAGACCAAGATTCTGTACGCACCGGAAAAGCTTTAATTGTCTGGTACTTAGCAGCGTCGTAGTCCGCGAGAGGAGGCAGCTGGTCGAATCGAAGATGTGGAACCTTATACCCAAGGAAAATGACCGAGTCCAAAAAGGTGTAGGTCATCAAGGAGAAGATCGAAGCCGTCTGCTCCGGGTTGGGTTCCGGCATAGGATTCTGGCAAGTCGAGTTTGTATTTCAGTCCATAAAATCGTGAGAACCCATGTTGGAGACACAAACCTTAGGGTCAACAGGAACGTATCGGCGAGGGATGAAAAGTGGTATGACAACTGCCGTGAATGCAAGGACACCGATCTTGACGAACAGAATATTGCCTTCTGCGATGTCTGCTGGCTGCTTCGTGTAAGTGCCCAAAGGCCACAGGTCACGATATGCATAGACGGCGAAAGTGGATAGAAGAACTATGATGTTGTGTCGTGTTGTCGAAGCACTCCACGTCTTCGAGACCACAGAAATGAATGCTAAGACTGTAGAGTATAACTACATCTCGCGGTTTCAGAGTTTTATTGAATCGATGTATGGTGCGAAACAACTCACGAATGCGACGGTCAAGAAAGCTTCTGGACACTCTTTCAACGCGTTGGCATCGCACTTCCGTAGTGTCGTCTGGGACAGCTGAAGGAGCGTGACGCTGCCCGATAGACGTGCCACCATAAATCCAAAGATCGTATTTCCACCGTAGTATGCGACGTGCTTCTTCAGCTTTTCCGAGAGTCCCAAATGTCGCGTGTCGACAACGTCCAACACGTTTGCTTCTTCAGATTTTGGCGATTTCCCCCCTATGAACGATATCACCCAAAAGGCCAATATGTGTACAACCTGCAAGCCTATCGAGAGGCATGCAACAGCGAATGGAATAGACCGTATATCCTTGAAAAGTCTAACATCCAACACCATTAGTTGTCGTTTTAATATGATAAAGTCTTGAACGTACCTTTCATCACTATCTGGGACCAGATAACGGACGTCGTCCTGATACCTGAATTCAGCCATTGAACGTGGCTGTGCACGCAATCGTAGAGATATTTGTTTTCTACGCGTTACTTGAGAAGTGATTCAGGAGATTTTATAAGAGGAACTTGACACGATGCGAGTATGACTCCAAGTGTTAAGTACGATCGGAACCACAGTCGAGGTATCTTTCCCACCATGTGCCCTGAGACATGCTGAAAAGATTCCAACTACTGTTGGATTGATGGGCGAAGCATGGATAGAGGATTACAGTGATACTTACCGCGTCTTGCGGGATAGTTATAATACAAGTCATTCCCCGATGACCCACGTCCATGTGCTACACATCTTCGAATAGATGGAAATGCCGTGCTGGCCCTATTGGGCGTCGGTCGGCAGCTGGCAGATAAAGAAAGAAATGATAAGTCAGCGTAAAGTCCTAAAGGCTTAATGGACCCTCTCAGTTACTGTATTGAGTCAAGATCCTATCCGACGACCAGCCCTAATGTTGAACACGTGACTAAACTATTCTGATTTCGTCTCTCTTTTTATACCATCGTACTAATACCAACTCTTTACCTATGCGTATCGCCTTTGATATCCCCAGCTTTGCGCTCATCTTGCCGGAGATCATTCACCAAGGCCATACAATTCCTCTGTTGGTTAGAATGCCTTCAATTTAGTTTTGAGTTTCTGCTTCTCGAGAAATTCCCAACACTCGCAATTCCAAAGTATTCTGGCAATTTCTCGTCCTCACTTCGTTACTTTCTACTTTTCTTCCCTCGGCATGAATGGCTAAAATATCTGTCAATCACCTCGGAGGGTCTCCTCCTGGGTTTTGAGCGCTTTTATATTTCTTTCAAGAAAATTAAAAATTAGTGACTACTCTAGTACCCCGAGCTCCTCTTGTTAAACTAGCTGGCTCTTCAACAACTTATCCGCAGATAAGATATCTCAATTTCCGCTGGTCCGATGTAAATTATGTTTAAGTTGCTGGATAAATTTAAAGAGAAGCTTTCTGGAACCCTAGGTTGGAATTCCTTTATGATTTCTAATTTACAACTTTCGGGACTGACGAGACAACAAAATGTAGAAGAAAAATGCTAGGCCCAACGGACCTTCCACAGGGAGTCCTGACATGATATGTCCGATCCAACGCCGAGCAAAGTTTGCATGAATCAGACGAGAATCAATAAAAAATTCTCTAGCTCGCGTTGAATCCAGAAGGAAGTCACCGAAAGATGCATGGTATAGCTGGATTTTCATGTTAATGTCGTCTTCATCTGCAACGTCTGGTATATCGAGGATATCATGCAGATCAGATAATATGGTTTGTACATCTCCCCACGTGTAGCCAAGCACTCTTGTATTGAAAGCGATGGCATCGTACTGCATGATAAAGTGTAGCATCTCGAGTACCTGGGGGACATTTTCAACTGATGAGAGGATGTGGTGATACAACACATTTAGTTCTGCGAAAGACGCGTCATTCCCTGGGGATGAGACTCCAAGAATGATGTTAAGCCTGTCCATGGGGCGATGCCGATGAGAGTCAATGAACTTCATGATTGTGGAGGCATAGATAAACTGTCCGGAGGCCTTGCCGACGAGGATTTGCAGATCGCGAAGGCTGGGCCAGACGTGAGGGAGATCTCTTCTCGATGGATGCTTCATTTTGATCTCGTCAAATCGGAATTGCAAAAATGTGCGAATGTCGTCGTCTGGGTGGTAGGTATCGTCCAAAGGGAGGGTCAACGTTTGGGAAGCCAGGCTGCCAACAGTATTGTAGGCATCGCGAATCTGTTGTTCGGGGCGACTGGCTATAAGGTAGTGAACAGGGATAGTCAGACGATTGGAAGCGGCCGAAAGACTGTCGAGAATATATCTTTGGGACTTGGGGTCGTCACATTCGTCCAAGCCATCGATAATGATGAGCGTCGGGTGTGCTGTAGTCTGCAATATAGCACGATTTAAAGGATTCACGATAAGGGACTGCATCTGGGTGATGAGGTTGCGCTCAAAAATGCTGGAGTCGTCGTTGATTGCTTCAGCAACATGCTCGGAAATCTGTGGAACGGATAATGATAGTTGGTAGGCAAGAGTCGGTATGAGACGGGTGCTCTCGTTATGGAGAGATGCTGTGCGAGAGAAAAAGAAACTAGCGCCCAAAATTCCAGCTTCGTAGTACATTTCAGCGATGGTCTGCGCGATCGCGGATTTTCCAGCTCCTGCTGGACCGTACAGCCAGAGAAACAGACGAAGATTGTCTGGATCATTTAGCCAGTCCATAATTCTTTTGAGAACGGCTCGGCGTGTGTGTGGATGACATTTCGGTGGGTCGTAGCGCTCGGCCGAGTTGTGGAAAGCTCTAGGAGCGATATGCTTGCGTAGTGTTTCCAAGTGTACTATTGTAATCCGCATTCAGCGTCCTTATCTGCGCCTCGATATCCGAATCTGGGACCCAGCCGCCCTCCCGAGTCTCGTTGGTGTATATGACGTTGAAAGACACGTTGAATACGTGTTTGTCGGTATCCGTGGCGTCGAAATCGAGAGCGCCCTGTGCGTTTGAGCGCTCCATCAGGTCGGGGTTGGTGCGGACGGCGATTATGCCAGCTTCAAGGTCTGCTTTGTCGGCGGGAGTTATGTAGGTGAGGCATTGGGCGCTGGTAGGCGGTGGAGGTGTGAGGTTGAGGTTTCGTGTGAGAAGAGAGAGATGGTGAACTCACTGAGGACCGACTTCGTGCTGCCAGTTTTTGCGGACAAGAGGCATTGCAGAGACGAGTATACTTGCATACAGAATGAAAGAGAGATAGAAAGCAAGGTGGAATCTTCCGCAGAGCATTCATATCAGAGGAGTCATAGAAAGCATTTTGGCAAGAGTTTTTGTTGTTATTTTTGGTGTGAAGGATTTCCGTACGTCGAACAGGTCAAGAGTTAGTCTAGCGAACCAGTCGCGAGCGCTTTGACGTGTCGGAAATCGTATACTTGTTGGCGCCTGGCCTAATGGTTGAACTGGAACGGTCAACGTAGCAGTTCAAATGCAAGGACAAGCCCGGGCTGCAGTTGCTGTGTGCTGTGCGGCGTGCACTGCCCCTTGATGTCGGCTAGATTAGATTAGATGCAAAGACAGTGAAGACCAACAGTCGGATTGGAACGTCCCTCAGCTTACATAGATTGAGACGTGAAGTTCATGACTCGAAATGTGCTTAAGACTCCTCGCACCATCAGCGTCGCGTCTGGGCGTCTTTTACCGATGGGGACGCAGGCCTGAGGCACGACGCGAAATCCCAGAACACCGAATATGATTGATTAGAATGAGAGACATAAGAAAGCCCCCGCTATGAGAAATGCAGTCTTTCGACGACATGAAAGGAAGTGTGAGAGCGACAAAAAGAAAGAAAGAAGAACAAGAAGCATACGCCAGTTCTAGGAATATTGGCAATAGAACTTGAAAATGCAACTTGAGAAACCATGAAACTCTTACCAAACTCTTACAGAACATACGATCTTTCAAGTTTCAAACGTCTCGAATGATCTCCCAGTGGCCCAGATAATTCTCCCATTGATCACTGCTCCATCAGGAATGCCACTACCGCCAAACTACCGCCCGCTTTGGTTGATATTGGCACTACCGCACTTGAGGTAGTACTACGAGTAGGTGAGTGAGCCATTTCTGCAAGGTGATACACGTACCCGATTTATACCCTGACTATATAGTACCACTTCGGTTCTTCCGTCGTCCCCAAGAATTCCTTTGCCTTTTCGATGATATCCTGGCGGGGAATTTTGGATCGCTTTGACAGATTGGTCGCCGCCACAACGCAGTAGATCGGTGGCATGTCCGGATCAGGATTGCGTACGTTTATGATATCGTCGAACTTGATCCCGCAGTGTCTAGCGAGGCGATTTTGATACGTCGCGAAAGTGCGACCCAACTGGCCCTCGATAGCTGTGCCGTCCTTAATCGCTTGTTGGTTGACAAGGTAAGGGTCAAGGAGATACCCAAAAGCTTTCGCATATTTGACCTTTCGACGTGGGGGAGGTGACCTAGATGTTGCAGGGGGTGAAGTAGCCGACATAGGTGGTTCGAACTCGTAGTGTGATTGGACAAGTTGGCGTTGCGAAATGCCACACAGCAGTCATTTATTTGGGTCAACTAACTCCGCTTTACAGTGGTGCCTGGCCAACACTGGCACGTCCATTCACAACTACAAATAATCTAGTTCGTCGTCGGATTCCCAGTCTGAGTCATTATCCATATCGTATACGACGTAATCCTCGTCAATATCATAGACGTAGTCGTCTTCGAGGGACAACCTAAAGCTTTCTGATGAGTTGCACATAATACATAGGTCGTGTTCGGGATTATAGGGGTGCTCGACGATGGGTATGTCGCATTTCTGTGAATCCGAAGAGTCGAGTAAGAATCGCATAGAGCTCTACAAAGAGAGAGTCGTTGAAAATACCTTAATGTACTCCAAGCCAGCGACAGCGAAATTATGTACGTCAGGCTTCGTTCGGTGCCAGAAAGGCGAAAGCCGAAGATAGGAGTCTTCCATTGAGGTATCTCGCAGAAACATGGCCAATTCAATGTCGACTGAAGCCTTGGGCAGAATACTTGCAAGAAACTTAATGGCCGAAGAGCGAATTGGATCTGAGTCTTCATCGTAGTCGATCCCCATGTCGCTGAATAGTAATAGTTTAGTGTAAACTCTGGCAAAAGACTCAGGAGATCATCGTACAGGAACTTACCAGTAAAAAAGATAATCGGCGATCTTCATTGCAATTGCTGCATACCTTTCTTTCTTGAGTCCTTTATACAAGTTGCTTCCGGGGCGAGCTGGGTCACTGAGGAGGTCTGATATGAGAGACAAAAGGGTACTCAGGGAATCATCGTCCTCGGAGAAGCATTCTTCAATTTCCTTGGAGAATGAAAGCTGTGCAAGAAGGGCGCCTGTCGCATTGCCCTTGGCAAGGTCCCTGTCATTCGCAAAGACATATAGAACATCCGGAAAAAGGGAAAACTCAGGGAGGGTCAGAGTTGCGGCCATGTAAGATCCAATTTCATCTGGATACTTTGTGAGATGGTCTATGAGCCAGTGTTCGAGATGACCCAAGTGATGCTGCAATAAGGCATGCACATGAGGTGAAGAATCCTGTGAAATTTTTTCCTGAGCGAGACTCCTTATTGAGCAACGAGAGCCGATTTACCTGTTTTTGAAGCCACTCGAAGAAGCTATCCAGCTGAGAATTGAGCATACAGTAGGTTGGAATTACTGAGATGCATTCGACAACGTTGAAGTGATACAGGTCGCCCACAAGTTCTTCGGTAAGGCATGACTGTCTGCAGTGCGTCAAAGTGTTGATGAATGCTGACATTAATTGATGTCGGTAATCTAAAAGAACGATACCTGGATTTAAGCAAGGAGAAAAGGTAAGACGATGCTAGGCCCAACGCACCTTCCACAGGGAGTCCTGACATGATATGTCCGATCCAACGCCGAGCAAAGTTTGCATGAATCAGACGGGGATCAATAAAAAATTCTCTAGCTCGCGTCGAATCCAGAAGGAAGTCACCGAAAGATGCATGGTATAGCTGGATTTTCATGTCAATGTCGTCTTCATCTGCAACATCTGGTATATCGAGGATAGCATGCAGGTCAGATAACATGGTTTGTACATCTCCCCACGTGTAGCCAAGCACTCTTGTATTGAGAGCGCTGGCATCGTACTGCATGATAAAGTGTAGCATCTCGAGTACCTGGGGGACATTTTCAACTGATGAGAGGATGTGTTGATACAACGCATCTAGTTCTGCGAAAGGCGCGTCATTCCCTGGGGATGAGACTCCAAGGATAATGTTAAGCCTGTCCATGGGGCGATGCCGATGAGAGTCAATGAACTTCATAATTGTGGATGCATAGATAAACTGTCCGGAGGCCTTGCCGACGAGGATTTGCAGATCGCGAAGGCTGGGCCAGACGTGAGGGAGATCTCTTCTCGAAGGATGCTTCATTTTGATCTCGTCAAATCGGGATTGCAAAAATGTGCGAATGTCGTCATCTGGGCGGTAGGTATCGTCCAAGGGGAGGGTCAATGTTTGGGAAGCCAGACTATCAACAGTATTGTAGGCATCGCGAATCTGTTGTTCGGGGCGACTGGCTATGAGGTAGTGAACAGGGATAGTCAAACGATTGGAAGCGGCCGAAATACTGTCGAGAATATATCTTTGGGATTTGGGGTCGTCACATTCGTCCAAGCCATCGATAATGATGAGCGTCGGGTGTGCTGTAGTCTGGAATGTAGCATGATTCAAAGGATTCACGATAAGGGACTGCATCTGGGTGATGAGGTTGCGCTCAAAAATGCTGGGGTCGTCGTTGATTGCTTTAGCAACATGCTCGGAAATCTGTGGAATGGACAACGTAAGTTGGTAGGCAAGAGTCGGTATGAGACGGGTGCTCTCGTTACGGAGAGATGCTGTGCGAGAGAAAAAGAAACTAGCGCCCAAAATTCCAGCTTCGTAGCACATTTCAGCGATAGTCTGCGCGATCGCGGATTTTCCGGCTCCTGCTGGACCGCACAGCCAGAGAAACAGACGAAGATTGTCTGGATCATTTAGCCATCCATAATTCTTTTGAGAACCGCTCGGCGTGTGCGTGGATGACATTTCGGTGGGTCGTAGCGCTCGGCCGAGTTGTGGAAAGCTCCAGGAGCGATATGCTTGCGTAGTGTTTCCAAGGCTGTTGCTCGAAATTAGTATCGTTCAGAAATCGAAGTTGTACACACCTTTCTGGCGGTTCTGGCTGCCTCCTGTGAGGTGGTGGCAGTGCGCGTCGCCCTGGACGTGAGTGAAATTCCCTCCTTCGATAGTAATTCCATGCGCATTGGAGAACATCGGGGAGTCGTACGTTGGCGTCAATTTTTGCTGCCTAATGTTATCGAGGGAGAAAGTTATGGTAAGAAAGCAAGGAGGGCCCATCCAGTGGTCTGCGTCAGACCCCGGAATCAACCTTCAACGTCAACCTTCAACACAGCACTGCCCCCGGCCAATCCAGGTACCACAGATTAAGTCAAGCCTTCTTGAGCAGTCTCACACGGGCCCACACGAACGATTATCTTGTCTTATATGAAAACCTGGTCAACGAGACTAGTCAGACACGCACGTTGAGAGAACTCCTGGCCTGCCTTCAGCCTGTAGAATTTGCTCGACCGTGACCGTCAACGCCTAGCCAGTCGTCGTTGAACCTAGATATGCCTGACTTAGTCCTGACTTTCACCTGAATACAGCTGTTGAGGTATGCTTACTCACTTTTTGGAGAGATGTCGATTCGTGCCCCTCAAGGCGCTTTGGAGAAACCCAAGAGAAACCATTCGTAAAAAAACCGTTGCCTGAAGATGGACGGCCAACGGCCCGGCATGGGCACCGGCATTGGACCGGCAAGGACCCTTCGCACCCACAGAGATTTCCGTAATAAGCATCCTGTAAATCAAATTCGCCGAAATTGATTTGTTTCCCCGCTTCCATTTTCTTGCCACCATCGACGTTGGTGGCGAACATTTCAACGTTAGACTTCGTATAGGGCCCAATGCCCGAGTTCTCTGGTCATGTCATAAGTCTCTTTCATGCAAGAACAGCCACTGACCAGGTGCGTGCCGATTCGCGGACGAGAGTTCCTTATTCATATCGCAGTCCAGGGAGGGTTGTTGAGCGGCAAGAACCCGACCGCGTTCAATCCAACTGACCCATTGCGTCTGTGGATCATCCAAGTTGGTGCGTAGTCTTGTCAGGTCAGATTGCAAGGCATCATAGGGGTGTAGATGCTGATGCATGCGTGTGTGTTTAGGGATCATTGTGTGTACAGCAAGCTTACTGTCTCTGGGATTGAGAAAGATGCGCCAACCTAAGGTCATTGCAGAGGTTCTCGGGGGGATTATTTTAGGTACGCTGCAAATTTCCTTGAGGATCAGTAACAAATTAACATGACCCATGCAGGCCCAACCGCGATGGGACGTATCCCAGGGTTCACATACCGCATATTCCCCCCAGCCTCGACGCCCTATCTCAGTCTCGTTGCTAATATCGGGCTCGTCCTCTTTCTCTTTCTTGTGGGGCTCGAAATCGATTCTGGGGTGATTAAGAGAAACGCTCGTCTCTCTGCCAGCGTCGCCCTCGCGGGGATGATTCTCCCCTTCGGCATTGGTGCAGGACTGTCCCACGCAGTGTACAAGGAATTTATTAGCCCAGACATCAAATTTACGCATTTCATGCTCTTTGCGGGTGTAGCGTACTCGATCACCGCATTCCCTGTTCTTTGCCGCATTTTGACCGAGTTGAAATTACTGGACACGACAGTCGGAATTGTCGTGCTCTCAGCTGGCGTTGGAAATGACATCGGTGAGTTTTTCTATTTCGTATAGCAGGTTCTTTATCTGACTTGAGTCTGCTTTTTTTCAACAGTCGGCTGGATTTTACTCGCACTCAGTGTCGCGCTCGTCAATGCCAGCTCAGGCATTACAGCGCTGTACATCCTGCTTGCATGTGTAGGATGGACTTTGCTCCTACTTTTTCCTGTCAAAATGGCGCTTCGCTGGCTTGCGAGAAAGACAGGTTCCAGTATGTCCTCAGTTTGTCCAGCACGTCCTAGCCAGCTGATAAACGAAACTTTCCATTCCTGTAGTTGAAAGCGGTCCAACTGTGTTCTTCATGACCGTGACGATGCTTATTGTGTTTGGTTCGGCATTCTTCACTGATGTCATTGGAGTACATGCAATTTTCGGTACGTATATTCTTAACAATTGGTGTGTAAATGCATGTCTCGTGCTAATGCGACGTCTTTTTTTTTGCAGGTGCCTTTGTGGCTGGTCTAATTGTTCCTCGCGAAGGAGGACTGGCAATTTCAATCACAGAAAAATTGGAAGACATGGTGTCCATAATCTTTCTGCCGCTCGTGAGTTAAAATCTTTCCGCGTATCGTGTACTGTTTACAGTGCATCCAACCAGTACTTCACGCTTTCTGGTCTTTCTACTGACCTGGGCTTACTCAATGATGGTGTGTCCGGCTCAGTCATTGTTGAGATGCGCACGCTCAATAAGATGTAGGAATCACATGGGGATATACTATTGCCATCATGGTTACTGCTTTCGCCGGTAAATTCGGTGGATGTATGCTCGCTGCACACTATTTTGCGGGGTTTAACTGGAGAGAGTCTAGTACGATCGGTTCATTGATGAGTTGTAAAGGGTACGCACGTAATCATTCGCTTATGTTAGATATTGAATATTCTTTCTATAGGCTGGTTGAATTGATCGTTCTCAACGTTGGTCTTTCAGCCGGGATTCTCTCTCCGGTATTTGCAAGTCTCAGGTTTTCGAAACATGTATTGATCACATTTGATCTTAGCGCGTATTTTCGATGTTCGTCCTGGAAGCACTCGTCCTTACATTTATGACTACTCCTCTTGTGACATGGCTTTATCCGCCGCATTTTCGCCGCCGCATTGCGTCGACTGGTGCCAACTTCGATAATGTGGCAGATGAAGAAGGACCGACGGTTGGAAAACACCCACCTCCGCAGGAGGGGGAATTCAGGATGCGTTTCACTGTTGTCCTCGATAAATTAGAACACTTGCCGGGCATGATGGCTCTAACACAACTCATCCAACCAGCTCCACTGCCTATCCATGAACGGAACTCCTCGTCTGGACTCGAACCCCGACCATCTTCTTCTGCACAAACCAATCACCTTCAGCACCCTATTAGCACAGAGGCCCTTAGGCTCATCGAGCTCTCTGACCGCGTCTCAGCGGTGATGAAGTCCTCGGTATCTGATTCGCTTTTGCTGACGGACCCCCTTCTTTCAATCTTCCGCATGTTCGGACAACTCAATGGCATGCGTGTCGCTCCTGCCTTGTCGGTTGTGAAGTTTGAAGATCTGGCCTACAGTGTCGCCGAGCATGCCAGGAACTATGATTCGGACATGATATTCATCTCTTGGCTGCCTCCTGTACATGATGCGTTCAATGGACTGGCGCCGGAGCATTACCATCCATCGGCGACCCCTGTGCAGCAGCCCATCGCTCTTCCTGTCACGGCGACTACGATTTCTGCAAAAAGCCCGCTATCGACGAATCCATTTGATATCTTGTTCAGGTCGCCGAATCTTCGTACGGGGGTTGGGACAGCGACACCACTCGGCATGGACGTGAGCAACTCCGTCTCTGTGACTCATTCACAATTCGTGCGAGGCGTGTTCTCGCAGGCTACGACGGACGTGGCACTCTTCGTCGACCAGAGCACTGTCGACGCGACGTCAATTGTGGGTGGGTCCATGCTAGACGGCGGTGGGATGGAGCAGCATGTCTTCTTGCCCTTCTTTGGTGGCCCAGATGATAGGCTCGCATTGGAGTTTGTGGTTCAGATTTGTGCGAATCCGAGGGTGAGGGGTACAGTAGTAAGGATCACGAAGAGCGATGCGGTTGCTGGTGTTGACGGAGAGGAGATCGCACCTATGGACCTGGCGCGTTTGAGACCTGCGGAGGAAGGGAAGAATATGGAAGAATTGAATGCTTTGACTATGGGCTCGGTATGTTTTTGGGCTTTTTTGTTTCTCATGGTAGATGTTCATGCGACGTTTCTCTTTGTAGAGAATTGCAGGATTGCAGGATACTGTTTATGGCCAGCAAAATACGGAGACGCGACTGCAGTCGGAGACAGCGGATAACATCATTTGGGCGCGATACGCGACCCAGCAGCCGCCGACGACAAATTCTGACTCGAAATCCACGCGCTCGTCTGCTTCATCGTCTGCTCGATCACAAATCGAGTTCAAAACCCTAACGACTCCTATTCCCTTACACGCCGCAATCCAGCAAGCGAGCGATGCCATTTTCTCTTCGTTTACGAAACTTGTCGTAGTCACGGGCAGGTCTCGGCGCCTTGCGGTGGAGAGCCATCGCCGGGAGCTGAAGGAGCTCATGAACGACCACGAACATGTCGGTGCCGAGGTGCGGAAGACGATTGGGGATGTGGCGACTGCGTTTGTTGTTGCGGGCGTTGGGTCCGGCGTTGTTGTGCTTCAGGCTGCTGGTGCGGGTGGTATAGATTGAGGCTATGGACGGTGGGATGCGTTTCCGTTGCTTGCACCTTTGATGCTTTACCGGAGATGGGGATTGATATACCTCGGGCATGATATGGATAAGACTGGATGGAGGACTTGCTATACCATTCAATAATATGATACGACACGGCTTGACATGACGACCATGATACGACAGCACAGGACATTGTATAGCTAGTAGTTCTTTCTATTGTTTTCTTCACGCTTTGCGAAGAGTCAAGGGTGCTGAATCATCTCAGGCTCGGAGGAGTCACTGTTGTACTTAAATGAAGCAAGCCAGTCAAGAAAACTACCTGCAAATTCTGGAACTGTGAGGAATATGGCTACGCAAGGTCGAATCTCGTCGGGAATGGTCGCGAGAAAGCCAATGAGCCTCGTCCTCGTCCAAAACCGAACGAACGCTCAACGGCGAGGCCTGGGAGCTGTATAAAGCCCACCGCTCCAGCGAAGGACATTGGAGGCGTAGAAGGGCGGAGCTCCACTAATTCATTGTATGGAAGAATCAAGTCTTTTCGAGGATTTGGCCGGTCGAGAAGTAGACGACGGTGTAAGTATGGTTGGATCCGAGAGGTTTAGAGCGGATCTCTGTAGGTTGAATATGTGGAAGGGTACTTAGAAGTGACAAAGGTGGTAATGTGGCTAGCGTGGTGAATTTCCTTGCTGGGTTGTTGGAAGCTCAATTCTCGACACTCTGATTCAAGCCAGAGGCCCTTAGAGGTTTGGGAGTTGATGAGGAAGCCCTCGCTGGTTATGGAGTAACAGCCTGCATAGTGGGATGGGTAGATGTATCTTTGGCGAAGAAGCTGCGCTGGAAAGAAACAGCGAGACCAGAGGTGCGCAGGAAGCATGCGCTGCCAATATTTGTGTGCCTTCCCAGGTCCTGGTATCGACATAAGTTCCACTTCTGCACTATCCATCGCAAAAATTGGATGAGAACATACTTACTTATCTGGAACCGCCCGCTGAAGATATCGCAAAACTCCAGTTCCCTCCCAACTCCTCCTCCAAAGAGAGCCCGAAGAGCTTTTTAAGTCTTCCCACCGTGTTCGTCTGTCCCAGCTAGGTATTGTACATCCTGGCATCCTGACCTTTAGGGCGTTGGTAGCGAGCGAATAGGTCTCCAGTGGGCAGGGAGTCCAGGTGTCCGATGTGTGGTGATTATGAGTTTACGTAGAATATGGGGGTTTTTATGTGGTATGGTTGGCATTATGAGCGGATCGAGAGGTTGGGAGTAAGAGCAGAGTATAAGGGAGACGGGTACGGTCACGTAGGAGCATCACACAGACTGCACACGCCTCATTCCAGGATCGATTCTTGATCATCTCGAACGCTACCATAATTGACCATCTTCTCGCATTCCTTGAAATCCTACATTTCAGTCATACGAACAGCTAAGCTCTCCATGTCAACAACAGCTCCTCAGTTCTTCCCCGATGCCCATGTCATTATCAAGAATAACCCGGTCATTCAAAATATTCAAGGTGATCTTCACCAGTACAACGGTGGTAAGTGATCTAATGTCGCCTACACCGCAAGTGCTCCCGCTAAGAGTATCCATTCTTATTATCGAAGATCCTGACGGTATTGGTGAGTTTTATGATCGTCTTCTCCATCACGATGGGTTTCTCATCTTGCCTTGTGGGGGTATCGCTGCCTGGCCAGCATGCCAGAGCGTGTTGCTGGGGCACACATCGTCAGTCAACTCCGTCGCATTTTCACCAGATGGCAAGCGTATCATCTCAGGCTCGAGGGATGACACGATCCGCATCTGGGATGCAGAGACCGGCGAAGCGGTAGCTGTGCCCCTGGAAGGCAAACAGGGTCTCCTCCGTCGCATTTTCAACGGACGGCAAGCGCATCATCTCAGGCTCATGGGACAAGACGATCCGCATCTGGGATGCAGAGACTGGCACTGCGGTGGCTGTGCCCCTGGAAGGGCACACAGAATGGGTCACCTCCGTCGCATTTTCACCAGACGGCAAGCGCATCATCTCGGGCTCGCACGACAAGACGATCCGCATCTGGGATGCAGAGCAGTGGCTGCACCCCTGGAAGGACACACAAACAGGGTCACCTCTGTCACTTTTTCACCAGACGGCAAGCGCATCATCTCGGGCTCGTACGATAAGACGATCCGCATCTGGGATGCAGAGACTGGCACTGCGGTGGCTGTGCCCCTGGAAGGGCACACAGAATGGGTCACCTCCGTCGCATTTTCACCAGATGGCAAGCGCATCATCTCGGGCTCGAGGGATGAGACGATCCGCATCTGGGATGCAGAGACCGGCGAAACAGTAGCTGTGCCCCTGGAAGGGCACAGAAACTGGGTTTCCTCTGTTGCATTTTCACCGGACGGCAAGCGCATCATCTCGGGCTCGTACGACGACACAATCCGCATCTGGCACGCAGAGACTGGCGCGGCCATGGCTGTGCCCTTTCAGGGGCACAGAAACAGGGTCTCCTCTGTCGCATTTTCACCAGACGGCAAGTGCATCATCTTGGGCTCGGACGACAGGACAATCCGCGTCTGGCATGCAGAGACCGGCGCAGCAGCGGCTGTGCCCCTGGAAGGGCACACAGACTGGGCAGAGCCATCGTTTCGTCAACTGCAAGTGAGCATACAACAATTCACAACCAGTGCGGAGGTCTGACAGACTGGTAGAGTGATATTAGTCTTCGAACTTGGGAATATGCAATAAAACAGCACGAGGTAGGATGATCTGACCAAGCATCGATAACTGTGTTGACATTCCATTGGTAGACAACATTACTTAAAGACATGCCCCCAGTGGACAATGCTCGATATAACTCAAGCTACTCCACAACCATCGAGCAACACGGGTTCACTGCAGAGACCCCCGAGAAGATCCTAGAAGATCCAAAAGGCTGGGTCGTAGATCGGGGGGAGGAAGGGGAGGAAGGAAGTGACGAGGAGGATGATGAGGATGATAGCCAGGACAAGAGGATGCAGGGTCCTGTCACCAAAAGCATGGCCGACTTTTCGCTGAACGAAGAAGGCTATACTAGGGGGAGACATCTGAATAATGTTCAAGGTCCGAGGAGCCCGATTTTATTTTCTGAGGATTTATTTATCCATTTTATTTTCGCAGTGACAACCTGTTATATCACAGCAGAACGTGCGTTACAACATTTGAGAAACAAGACGAACGAAATTGCCGGCGTATTTCGCAAGTGGAAAATTCAAGAATCTGAATACATGCTTTTTGCGGGATTTGACGAGTCTCTCATTCAAGCGGGTGTCGGATATCTCGAGCAGGTCCATGTTGTAACTTCAGCAGATCTAGCCGCCCCAGCCTCCCTGTTTGAAGGTGAACTGGGGACAATATTTTCTCCTTTTTCCGCTATCCTTTTTACAAAATCGTCACCGCTTCCGAGTCGTATCCCGGTGTTCAAACATGATGGAAGTGCTTGGGATTTCGATGAATTTGTTCACCTTAATACTTCAAGATTCGTTGGCGGTCGATCTGGTGCTCCAACGCCTCCGGTCTTGACTAGTCTTTCTCAGACTCCTGACAAGGCTGAATCTCTTAAGGGCTTCTCACAAAAGGATCCGGCGAAACAGGAGGAAGATGGAAGCAAGGAGAAGGACTCGGATAAGGGCAAAGATCGAGACAAAGGAAATGAGGATAAAGCTGATAAAGGAGGTGAAGAGGATGAGGACCCGGCTGGTGACCTGGAGGAACCCGGCAGCAGCGAAACCCGCAAACTACCCAAAGTTACTTTCGACATTCTTTCCGAGATTTACTCCAGCAACGATGACTCGGAACAGGACCTGAATGTCTTTCAATCTCTGACAATGGAGGGTGCCTTGACCATACAGGTATGTATCCGTTGTCACCTCAGGCTTTGTGTTGAAACCCCCTCACTAAAAATGACTTACAGACAACGCCACCAAATCCTAATCGCCCTGATGATTATCCAACTTGTGAAATTGAATTTCAGAAGCTGAACTTCAGCTCGCACCCAACAACAAAGGATGTGGCTTACCGCCAATTCTGTCTTTGGATCGCTATTGATCCACAAGAGCGAAATACTGACATCACCGTAATACAGCCACAGCAAACAATTGCATTCGAGCGGGAAGCTAAGGAGATTTCCTCAAAGAAGACGACTTGGACGGGAGGAGGCGTGTTGGCCGTCGCAAGTGGACTAAAGACTCAGGTAACGCTATCAGGAACCGCAGCACGGGCAAGTGAAGTGGCTGCAGGCACTGAGAAAAACCGATATACATCCCCCATTACCCAGCAAAACAAGTTGGGCGTAGCATGTTGGAGGTTCACAGTTGATGATGACCAGGAGCAGAAAGACGGTATGAAGATGCCCAAGGCGATTCTACCAACTGTTAACTTCGAGTTTTTGGGCGACTCCGACGTCCCCGGCCCTCCTCCTGAGCTTCTAGACATAGAGGTCGCATCCTGCTGGTCGCTTTTTTCTCCGAAAGAAACCAACTGGACGTGGTTACAGACACTCTTTCAGCCGAAGTCCGAACCACGATATTCGAACCTTTGCCACATAGTAATATTGAAAGTCCCATCCAATTTGGCAAAGCGGTCTGACTACAGAGCGACACTTCACGTCAATCCTGGCCACAACAAGTCTACATTTTGCACTGAGGTTAGACGCAAGGTCGGCTCTGTCGAAGCGACGCCTGCAATCTCCTGGGGGCACGATCGGAGCTCAGCTGAATTCGGTAAGTATCTAACCCCAGTAATATATAAAGCTGATGATAAATGTTTTTCGGAAGACCTGCGAAAACACAGTCTTTTGAAACTCCCAACTTTCACGCATGGGTCATCCAAAGAGAATTCCTCTGATACCCAACCGCTGCAGGAGTTGGGCAGTAACAGTTGAAGCCAATAATTCGATTTAGTGCATCGCAGTACTATCATAGCTAACACGGATGTGGATAGGGAGAAATGATGAATAAGTGTATGTTTTTTCAATGGATACGCAGTGATTTCGTTTCACGGCTCCAGCTAGAGGAACTTCGAGGAGGAAATCTGGGAAATTCTTCAGCGTCTGTTATCCTGCCTGCTAGTAGAGATATTTCGGGCCTCCCTTCTTTCACTTGAGTATGCAGACGAACTACCCACCCCCGTTTTTCCTGCTCCCGACTTCGTCGTTTTTGTCATCAAGCTCCCGCATTACGCAAATTCTACCGCTCCCAATTTGCTCAACATCAATTGAACCTAGACACTTCCTGGCTATAGCATATCCGATGATGACCGTCCGATTTATAGTATCTCATACAGTCGTGAGGCGTATGTAATTATGCGGTAATGCAAATGTCTCGTGTCTAAAAGTCGCGGGTTACGATTATAGTTCGAGTCCTGAGTTGTCTACTACTTGAAAGATTATCAAGAACGATACGCTAGAATAGCGCTGTGCATACGAGCGATTTGACCCTCTGTAAATGAATTTCTACAATCTTCGTCGGAATAGTCCATAAAGTTATCTGACAAAAAAAATGAGTCTTTAATACGAATATTAAATAGGATCAGGTTAAAAAACATACGAATAGGATCGAGTCCAGGTTCTGTACACGTATCACGGCCTTTTGGGCAGCCCGAAGCAGGACTAGCCTCAGCAGGAGTGTCAGCTACGCCATCGCCGTCGCCGTCGCACCCATCCTAAAGGCAAGATGGTTGAAAAAGGATCATAGAAATCGAGTCCGGCAAATAGATGACTTACCTGGAATGTGTGCAATAAACCAAGCCAATGACCTCCTTCGTGCACGACAGTACTTCCCTGTCGATATGGGCTTGATCCGCCAGGCAGAGAGTTATAGCGAACGTAGACTCCATCCAATTGAGGGCTTGTGGAATAGAGGGATGGCAGTATGCCGAATCCATACGTGTCCGAGTCGTCAGTCGAGAATCTGCAGACGAAAAAAAGCTGTAGTATGGTCGACAATGCACAGATATGAATAATAAAGATGGCGCACCCGATGAGATTAACATTCAACGTTTTGGATCCTCCTTTACGGAATACTGATCCGTATTCGTAGATCATTTGCTCCCTATACCAGGAACCGCGCGTTAATGAAGGAAACTAGGAAGCTGACGCGAAGGAACCCACATCTCAGCCGTGTTGGGTACGTTCATATCATGGAAATAACGCGACGAGAGGATGCGTATGGTATCGACGTGTCTGAATTGAATCCCAGTTCCCGCGTAGCCTTTGTTGAGTGCCTCCATTTGAGCTGTAATCTGTGTGTCGCTGCTTCCAAGGTTAGCATAGAACCCATTGTACTTGGAGCAATAAGACAGGACACGCACGGAACCCATCCACCAGCATACGTAAAGTTCGCAGCGACGACATTAAAGTACACGTCGAAGACGTAGCTGGATGTTTGGCGTCGGACTTTGACCTTCTCAAACGCCTCTTGCATTACGCGACTTTGGTTGGCGCTGAACGGTACGCTGCATTCCTCGCTGTATTTGTGACAGTGTTAATCTTCGAATTCCATCATCATAAGGAACCAAGTTAACATATACCGAGGTTGACTACGAGATACTCTCCCAACTAGTCCAAAAGAGGGGCTGACCAAGAACGCGCAAACGAGGAGGACTAAAACTGAACGAGTGATCATAGCAATTGTGTTGAGCATGTCGCCAGAGCAAAGGTTATAGGCAGTTGTACATGATAGCAAGCAAGAAGGAGACCTGAACAAGAACAAGGAGTTAAAGCGAAAGTGAATGACTGAGCAGAACGTTACTGGTGGTGTGCGGCACGCGCACTGGATGCGGAGACAGGATGCAGCGACAGGACCCTGAGATCAGCCCAAATTTAGAAGTCCATTCACGCTCCCGATACTATCAATGCATGATAAAAATCTTCGTAATTCACCCTCAGGTTGTTCTTCTCCGCAGCAATCACACTTACGGCCTTGTTATTGCCAACTTCGACGACGGTGTTGCGGCAGTTCATGCATATGCCATAATATGGAGAGCAGAGGGAAGATGCGCGGAAGATGCGCGGAAACCGCCTCAGCTGCCCAAGGCTTGACGTCGACTCCGCGTACAAGGCGCACGAATCAAATTCGCAGTCCTGAGGAGAAACTTGAAAATCCAAACAATCAGGATGCAATAGATGTTTTACAGGTTTGCGCGACCATGAGTTCGAGGAGACCAGTTGTAGGCCCATCCAAAATTAGACGGCGACGATTGACCGTGATCTAATCATTGACTCCGTTTCTCAAGGACTGTTTGTAGCAAGCGATGTCAGTAAGAGATTTTCGCAGATGGAATAAGCAGTGCACGAAAGTGAGGCTTTTCAATAATTGTATTTCATCGCAGGCTGTGTCTGGACAACAGATCGAGAGTTTCACGAAAAATCAAACGTCGACATTACGATAGGTCCTAAGCTGTGCCTTGATGCGTTTGCCCTGTCCTTTCGTGAATCCCGTCATGCATGAGTCGTCCGTGTAGTCCATGAAATTGTCTGCAGGTGCACGAGGTCAAATTACGTTTTCAGAATCATGGGCGGATGCGAGTGCTTACGGATAGGGTCAAGGGTTTTGCCAGGGCATGTGTGTCGTTTTTCGGGACAGCCATAGGCGGCAGACTCCTCAGGTGCAGTGTCGTCAACGCTGTCTCCATCACCCTTGCAACCCCCCTTTCATCGAATGAAAATCAGCAATTAGAATGAGAAATCGATCGAAACTGCGGACAAACCTGGAAAGTATGGTACAACCCTGACCAGTGACCAGATTCGTGGGTCAGCGTCCTTCCAAGGTTGAATGTGGGCGAGGTGCTTCCGGGCAGGGTCGAGTAGAGAAGAACGACTCCATCATTCAGAGGCTGGGCAGCGAAGTCCATAGGGAACGTGGCATAACCAAGAAGCCCCTGTCCGGCACCCTCAGCAAGGCTGAATAGCAAGTTAGGATGGGGCATATAGTCGACGTCATGGAGACTTACCCAACAGTGTACACGTTGAGAGTTGAGGAGTTGCCCTGCCTCAAGACTTTTTTCATGCCCGCTTCCTGAGGACTGGAGAAAGGTCATCAACGGTGTGCAAAATCGGCAAGACGAATCAACACACGAATCTGGAGCGACTCTCAAGAACCAATCTTCACTCTGTACGCGGGAAATGTTGAGAAGATTCCAGCTGATACCAGTAATGTTGTAGTCCTTATTGAGCACTTTGACCTGTGCTTCGATCTGGGAATCCCTGGTAACGAAGAAAGACACATGAGCGATCTAGAGAAAACAATTGAAAAACACGACATACGGAACGTAGCCACCTTGGAGGGTCTCGTTGGCGTAGATAACGTGAAAGTAGACATCCAAGGTCGCTGTTGCATTCTCCGACTCCGCCGGCAGACGTTGAGACTGGAACCTGCGCTCCCCTGAAGCGACACGAGCGGCCGTGATATGTGTACCACAACCCCTGGTCAACAGATTTTAACCCCCAATCCCCAACTTTAGAGAAAGCTGTTTTTATTGCTCACCTGTGGCGTGCGATGTCATGCGGGGCATCGCGGATTTGAGGACGCGGAACCGCAGCAACAAGAGACGCAGCAAGCGAGAAAGCGAGAATTATTGAAGAGAACATTTTTGTCGGTCCTGCCGATTGTTAATATTGTTTGTGGTTAGTACGCTCAGCGTCGGGAGAGCCTGCTCCCTTAGTTGATGAGACGGTTAAGAGGAAACCTGGATCTCAGTCTTGGCGAGCTTGAAGCGTTCCTTTTATAGTGCGGCTGTGCTGCAATTGATCCAGCCTTTTGGCACCATCATGATCACCACGGTCCTGTCAGGTCACCACTTCGCAACTAACGACGATTTGTGGTTTAGTATTCTATCCAACAGCTGTTCAGTAGGCTTAACACGTTACTGCAGGCTATTCAGGTTACTCAACGTAAGTGATGCTCTGAATTATATGGAATTCCCGGCACTAACCCTACGGTAGCTATAAAGATGCGCCCAACGGCATTTCGCCTCGTTCGGGTGGTTCCTCGAAAGCTGCTCAATGTGAGCGACCAAAAAATTTACATGCGCCCGAGACCCCAAACGGAGGACTTGAAACAACCCACCCTCATGAATATGCTATTCAAGAAAAGAGAGGAGGGTGGGGATGCATGGCCCCTTAACATTCGCCTAGAGCCCCAGTTGAAGAAGGAGGTTTTTAAGGAAGTCCAGCCCAAGTTGAGGACAGTGCTGAAGAGGATGACGAAGGAGAGATGATCATGAGGCGCCGAGAAGGTCGCCATTTTCGGGTGCTCCGTTTCAATCAGGCGAAAGCTCTAGCGGCAAACGACATATACGGCAGATCTTCGTCCTGGAGGCGATGCCTTACTCAGTTACTGTATTTTACTATACATACCACATACTCGTCTCCTTTCGAACGCATGGGTAAGATCTTCAGCTCTTTGTGATTCAAATAGGGAGCGCTAACCAACGCGTTTCAAGTTTTACGAACATGTGCGCATGACTGCAATATATCATCCCACCGCTCGCTGCACTGGCAACCCGGGAGGGCACTGGCATAAATGTTGAAGAGTTGAACGAAGCGAGGTATCCTAATTCAGGGATGTCGATTCTTAAGGCTCATACAGCGAAGTTCTGATCATGAGGACTTCTGAGCATGACTCGTTGACACTGTTCGTCTCGAACCATTTTGTTGGATGAAAATCTGGCACAGTAAGCAAACACCCCTGGCACTTTTCATGACTGATTGTACCCATGCATCCAGGCCTATATCAGTCTCACAATGAGGATCCCATGAGATCAAGTTCCAGCAAGCAAAGCGTTGGAGCGCCAAAAAAAATATTTCACATCTAATCTAATCTCCCATCCCCAATATGTCAAGCCGATTACATGAGGGCATTGCCATTTATATAGCAAATTTAAACTTGCTTTCTCACCACGCTTGGCCAAGGCTCACGCAAGGCGTCTGGCCACATGTCAATCCATTTCTTTGGCTCTTATCAAAGTTATACGTAGGTAGATGCCTATTTAAAGGCTTGTCGTTAGCAATGGAAGTTGTACCTTTTACTTAATTACTTAAGTTCACGCGGAGGTTTCGGGCTGGGAGAAAATGTTAGATTACAACTGAGCGCTCGTGAGCGAGCGCTTATATACATAACTGTGTAGATTACGTAGAAAGAACAAATGCTATTTACTACCTCCATACCGCCGCAAATGATGCTTGGGAAGCGTTGTATCCAGGAAACGAACGAGAAACCCTCCTTGCAGCTTTCCTAAATAACGACGTCCGGTGACCCGGAGTCAATGCAACGGATAATTAGCCAGTGGACAGAATACCCGTCCTTTTCATGTCTCTCGACAATAACTTATGAGACGGCGTGCCTATCACAGACAAGGGCGATCGGCTCCGAGTCTGGCACGATCGCTTTGTGTTTGGATTTTTTTCTGGACATTCTTAATTCTTGTGTGGCAGTAGAATGACTTCTCATTCAACTTCACTGCGGTACATCGTCGTTATACGACGATTAAATTCATAACCAGCAAAACCACTCCCACTCTGTACGATACCTTCCAGCTTCCTGCTGGTAGACACTCTCGGCGCCTATTGTTGTGTGTAAGTGATTGGGCAAGAATCAATCAATTAAATGGGTATCGTCAAGGGAAACGTTTGAACCCCTTTGAATAAGCCGAAGTACTCAAGCCCCTTAAATTGGCGAACTCCCCGGAAATGTCGTGATTTTCCTACTTTATGCAGATGGGCGCTTATTATGGATTCCGCGCATACAGTATCTGCTGACCACCCTCGGACACACAGCTGCCACAAAGAATGACGTCACACGGCAACGCCCGAAAATGGGAAATTAAAGTTCTTTGAAGAACCCATCGCCGACCCATTGATGCCCATCAATTAGACAACGCAAAAAGGAGCTTCGTCATTCTTTGGGGCAGCTGCATTTTCACCACCCTTGCTAATCCCACGAGTACTGACTGATACGCGTGAGTCGGCTTCAATCAAACCCCAGAGCGCTCTTTCATACACATACATATACAGGGCGTAAATGAATATCGCAGGGTGCAAGCATGCGGTATCCTGTAAGCGCAGTGATGGTTATGTTGGGGATAGATGGTGAATGTGCTGTATTAACTCCGCCGAATCGGATATTAAGAAACAATTTCCGAGTCACAACGTAAAAGTCAAATATCGCTTTCTACAGGATGTATACAGATGTAATCCTGTAAACTTGATATGAAGTCAACAATAAGCCAGGTGTAGCATTTAGAAGTACAGAAGGACTTTAGTGCCAGGTAGTCTTGGACTCCTAAAAGGGCGCACGACTCGGAGGTTGCGTAACTGGTGAAGTACCGTGCGCTGACAAAGAGCATTAGGACCTTGTATGTCTGAAATAAAATAAAAGCGATAAGTAGTATGGCATAAGATGAGATGTTGACCGCCCATATACTCTCTGCAATTTGAAAGGCTTCTGGTCACCTTGAACATCCCGGATCATTCACAGATCTTTTCCTTCGAGCGTTTCGAGGGCAGTCGTTATCGCGCAGCGGCTTCAATGCTCTTCCAACGTCTGATAGCAAACAAACTGATGCCAGTGGGTCCAGATCTTCAGATCAAGATCATTTAAATAAGCCCACGAGTTACGAAGGCATAGTTCATCAGACTTATTTGTCGCATGTCAGTACAAATGTCAAGGATGCAAGGCAAGTGATGTTTGTATGTAGGCGTTTTTGTTTGGCTTGGAGGATCGTGAGGCTCTGCCAGTCAAACTCTGAAATTGCCTTTCACGATCACGTTTAACCACGACTCTGACATTGGCGTTTATCAAAGGTCCAATGGTTTTGTGGATCTCGAACTGTAGCATTTCTCTCCAGGACTCGCGGCCTGGTGTTAATATTGTATAGTAACACGCTCCTGCAATTGCAAACTCTACTGCCTCGCGGTTGATTCAAATGGGTAGAGACGCGCCAATGCTTGACTATTTATTCGTCGCTGTGTTCCCCCAACTTAACGCTCCTCATCTTTCAACCTACTCGAAGAAACAGGAAATGCCCAAGACACCTTGCAAATCTGTCCATAAGAGGTTGCGCGGCATCGACCCAGCGGTATGCATAGTTCTGCGAATCCTTTACACTATTGCTGATAGACACATGGTAGCGCTTTCACCACACTTTTGGAAGATTGCAGAATATGCGATCAAACAGTAGGCGCAATGACGCTCCGGAAAATTCTCTCGACAGCAGAGATACCCCCAGTCCGGGTCCTCAGAGCGTTCAGTCCGAGATCGATACATACCCCCTCACGCCCACCCCTTCTGGGATACAATTCGGTGATCGAGAAGCAACAAGACATCTCCTGGAGCACAACCTGCCTATTTCTGGTTACCCCTCTCTCCAGACCCCGCATAATATCGTGGGGCAAACCATCTCGCGTGTCTCTTCGGCATTAAATGGGACCTCTCAAGCGGCCACTCCATCTATGCCGTTCGCACATGGCTCAGGTTATTCTTATCACGTCCCTCCAATCAGCGACACACCCATTCTGATTGATTATAGTGATCAGCTGGGTAGAACGACCGACGTACACCAACGACCCCTGTATCCCTCTCAAGACCCACTACTATTTTCTTTGCATAATATAGCGCGTCCAGACGCCTTGTTTCGAGAAGCGGCGGAGAGCTCCCATCGAAATTTGTCCGCTCACAGGAGGTTCTCTGCTGAGGAGGCGGGCCGCTTCTTCAACTCCTCTTTGGCACCAAGTCATCCATGTCCCGACCAGCAACTTTCTTCGAGCGCGCGTAACTCGTCTTCGAGCCATGACTCAGGCTCTTTCCAGTATCCAATTGACCTCGAGCTCGAGATGATGGCTTATTTGTTGTCAAACCAAGCAGCAGGGTACATGCCAAATTCTGACTTGGTCGCCAACTATGGGGGCGCAGGAAACTGTCTTTGGCCGTCTTGCCACCCAGACAATCTCCCCGCCAACGAGGCGGCATCGAATCCAAATGATCCAAATGGTGGCTTCAGTGACAAACCGGAGTAATTGGTATCTCCGTTCTTTGCAGACAGCAGGCTCTGTCGCCAGACTCGCCACTGCTTCATCCCCTCCGAATTCTCCGAGTCTTTTGTCTGTTATGTATTGCTGCCACATATTATGTTACTGACCGAATATGCTCTGGCACTCCTTTTTTTCCCTCTGTCCTTCTGTTATGCGTCTCCGAGTCTCTCCTTTACTCAATTCATTTACACGTTACGGTAATCATATAAATCCTCGCCGATAATAATCAGTAATTTAGAATAGGACCCTTAAATTTACAGGCCTCTCCCCCATGGAGATCCTGCCTTTTACTATTATATTGTACACCTGTGGCTTCAAGTCACTAATTAGTTCCCTAGATCTGATGATTGTGGCGGTCCGACTCGGTGTTGACGCGGTGATATATGTAAGTCCGGCGATTGAATGGTTCTTGACTTCTACCATACATAAAATTGTAGGAAATATCACAACTTACATAGCTCTACGTTGACGTCCTGGCCTCCGGCCGCGCTCATAGGTGTGGGAATATCCAACCTCTCACAGTATTATTAATATCATCAGGGGTCCTCTCGCGAAGTGCTCCCAGAAGACGATTGATATTGTCTTCGAGTTCAAGCCCGCCTTTATAACCAAATCTCCACATAGCCTCTCGAATCTTTGCCTCATCCTGTGAACCCATAGCTCAGGCGTGGAGTATTTCGGGCCCAGGATGCTTGGCATCATCGCAACTTGCTTTCTCACCCCAGTTGGCCATCATCGAGCGTCAAGGCTCGCCAAGTACTGTACCATTTTAATTAATTCGGCCGTCACACGTCACAGGGCTTGTGGATGTGGCCGAAATCGGACGGTTGTCCCAGGTCACAAACACTTTGGCCGGCGCTCCAGATCAGTTGGTACCTCCGGAGGGCTCCGCGGGGCGCTTGTATTGGCCGAATTTTCGGTATGTGTCTCAGGTCACAGGTCAGCTTGGCCGATGTACAAATTTCGTCCACATGGTCACAGGTCACACCCCCGGCCGAACTAATTAAAATGGTACAGTACCCTCGGAAGACAATTCATGTTCCGCGGAGGAAACGGGTTGAGTGTCGAGGGGAGAGATTTTATACACATCCGCGGTGATACGCACTACCACTGCCATGGCCATCCCGCTGTGGGCGCCTATGACAGCTGTTGGAGTTCGCGATCCTGATTCGGGTATTTACCTGTGTTAGCATTAGATTCTTTATCCTCGCCTTCGTTCGTTTTCCTTCTTTATCCCTTACCACCATGTCGTAGCACGCTAAAGCGATACCTTGCCCTTTCGTACTCGAATAACAGCCGCCAGAGAGGTATGCACAAATGCGATTTCTGCATGGCACTAATTTCGAGTGATCTACGACAGCCCTGGAGAAACTGAACGACCATATCGCCCCAGGGACCTTTCATACTAACTCAGCGCGATATGCAAACCTTTGTCGACAAGGCCTCCGGACAGTTTATCTACGCCGCTACTGGCATGAAGTTCGTCGACTCTCACGGCCATGACCCTATAGGTGGGCTTAACAAAAATTTCGGAATCTCATCTCCAGGGAATGATGTGCCATTCGCCGAGTTGGACGCGTTATACCACCACATCTTCTCAGTCGAAAATATCTCACACGTGCTTGAGCTCCTCCACTTCATCATTCATGGCTATCCCTCTGGGACGCATAAAGAAGGTCCTTGGCCACACGTGGGGAAATGCGCAATTTCTATCAACCGACCTGCATTCCATCGTTTATTTACCAAAGGTCAGAGACCCGGATGACGACGTTAAGTGGCACGAGCCTGAGCTCCGCCTATACCGCGCCTCTTTACATGACTTCCTTCTTGACCCAACACGATCTGAAGACATTTTCAGGGATCCTCAGCATGTTCATGCACATTTCGCGCAGTGCTGGATACGATAAATGAAGTCGATGTGACTTTAACATTAACATTATCCCATGCGGAACATGTACATGTCTCAAGGACTCCGAGGGCTCCGCATACAGTGGCGATCAAATGACAAAAGGATTGCACCGGACGCACAATGCCATATTTCAGCAACCACTTACCAACCCACAAAGTATAAAAGCGCATGCGTAGTCTAGCTTCTCAAGAAAGTCGTGCAATAAAAAACTTGAATTCTCCATTCTCCAGATAGAATATACGACAGCTTCATATCGCGTCCCAAATCATGTAAGCCGGATAGATAACTTGCTCGGATTTGCTCGTGTGACTAATTACACTGTTCTATAAAGCACATTCAAGTTGTCGCCGACGTCAAGGAAATATTTGCAAGTGAGACATATTAGTGTATTCTTCACCAAGAGTGATGATCAAGAATGACATTCGAGTCTGACGTCTTTCAAGGCGCGTCATTTCGCGCATACTTACAAGCTACACATTTCTCAACTGAATCGGTAGGATACACAGAAAACACGCTCAAAGCAGTCCATAGAAAAGGAGAGAAAAAGAGAGATTGAATCGTGCACAATAATCTTCTGTCGACTTAACTCTACGTAGCGTTGGTTGGGTTCCGATGAATATGTAGACGGGCGGGGGTTGCTATCAGCACAGCAAAGGGATGGAAAGTCGTCGACGATGACAGAACTAAAAGGGCTATTAGAGAGGCGCTTTCTTAATTACCGCGACTGGCTTTCTCCAACACTAAAAAAGTAAAGGAAAAGAAGGTGTCGTGAATCAGTATCCGTCTATTCGGCTCTGCGCCACACCCATCAGCGGTGCACTGGCACCCACAGACATATACACAAGCTACGAACGAGCTTCGAGGCGACGCAGGGGGCAATGAGAGAGGGGGAGACGAGATATCACTCACCAAGCTCATGCGAGACCTCTGCAAAGTCCGTTCCCTGGATCTCGACGGCGATGCCGTTGAGAGAGCGCTTGAGCGCATCCCGGGAGGACGCGAACACCATCTTCTGCTTGATCTTCGCGTCATCGGGTGACCTGATCAGGCGCGATCAGGAACGCGATCCACGACAACAGGTAAAAAATAACGGTGCGAAACGCGCCTGGAGAGCGATAGCGCAACATAGGGACGCCCGATCCATCCATCCATGCATCCACACACCCAATGCAGACGCAGACGAAGAGAGAAAAAGACAAAGACGCACCAGGAGAGGAAGATGATTTTGTTCCGCTTGCCAGCGCCCTCTTTCTCGAACTCAAAGTCGTAGATGGCCCATCGGCACTCGGTCTCTGGGAGATCAGCGAGGAAGGTCTCGTAGTCTGCGTTGTCGGATGTCTTCTCGACGATAACCTCGCTGAAGTCCTTGTTGAGGTTGAAGATGATGTACTTGGTCTTCTTCTTGAGCTTGAGCTCCTGGAACGTTTCCAGACATTGGGGGTTGACAGTGACACCGGAGGCCTGTGCGCAGAAAGGATATCAGTTTCGACATCGGCCACGGTGTGTAGATAGAGGGCACCATTGTAAGTAGATATGAGTGTAGTTGGAAGTAGGAGAGAGAGGCTTATAAGTGGCTGTGGATCAACGGAATCATTCCTTTTTGGGCATTATCTCAGCAATCTCTTATCTCCGAGTCAACTGCGAATATCATTGCGCTATACTACTCAAGAAACAAAACAGAAACACTATGTAAAGACCTCGTCAATAAACCGTTCATAGTCATACTCCGCCTCCCCAGCCTCGTTGGGCGCACTTGGCATCGCTTCGCGCAGGTAATCGATAGACGCAGCCGGCAGGTGCGCAATCCGCAGATCCAGCTCGGTGACAAAGGGCTGCGCACGACGCAAGTCGACTCAGATTGATTCATAGCAAAGCAACAACACAAATACACAGCACACACCTTGTCTTTCGCAATCCCACGGAACGCCTCGCGCAGTTGATCTGGCGAAGTCTGGTCCTCTGTGATGTCCACCTAGTTCCATAGATAATCGTTCAAAACTTTTTTTTTTTTCAAAGATGAAGAGAACATACCAAGAGGTTGATGAACGCCTCAAAAGTCACTGCGCCGTAGTCTGCCACGAGCTGATCGTAGATCAAGTCCATGTCCTCCTCAGAGTACACGATCCCCAGACTCGCAAGCGCCGCAATCATTTCTGCCGAGTTCAACGTGTTCGTTTCGTCTTTATCGAAGTACCGGAACGTGCTCTCGAACTCTTCCAGCTGTGCCGGGGTCAGATTCGTCATGTTCCGCGACACGATCTACGAAAAGGTCCAAGTAATAATAATTAAAAATGGTCATCGCGGTAAAAGCAATGTCAACGGGACATACCTGGTTGTCGATGAACGTGATCTTCTTGGTGATACTGTGCATCACAAGCTCCAGCTCAAACTCCAAGTCTTGACACGTAAAGATCGTATAATCGTTTTCCTCTACATTCGCAGCATTACATTCCACCTCGGCCTGCGCGACCGTCGACAACGCATCCGACAGCGCAGGTATTCGTGTTTGGATTTCCTGGACTTGCTGCTGTTGTTCCTATAACCAGCCAACATTTAGCGATCAACAACGATGCTTTCTGACAGATGTACGTTATATACGTACCTCTAGCGGTCCTTCCATGGCACTCAACTCGCTCGAGATATCATGCAACTTCTGCTCAAAATCGTTCGCCAGCTTCGCGAATTTCTTCCTCAACGACTCTTTAATCCTGTCATCCAAAAAGCACTGACGATAAGCTACCCAACCAACCAAGAAACAGACAAAAACAGGAAAAACCACTCACTGCCTGATCTGGGCATTGATCTTCCGACTCCTCTCCGCTTCCTTTTCCAACAGCGCCTGCCATGCAACATCCAAGTCGGAGAGCGCAAGCCCACTGGGCGGGACGTACTCTCGCAGCGAATACGTCTTCAGCTTGGTTTGCACGTTCCCAAACAGCGTCGCCAGATCCTGCCGCTCCGTCACCCACGTCCGCTTCGTCGTTTGCTTGTACGTCGTGAACACTGCAGATTGCTCCTTCGCGTCGGTGTACGTTCCGGTGAAGACTTGCGATGACCACTGATCTTGCATGTCCGTTAGGGCTGTTAGGAACTGCGAGGCAGGCGAGATTCAGGTTAGCTCGAATAGCGGTGTACGTATGACTGGATATCGATACGTACCAGTCGTACACGCCTCTCATAGTCGTTTCGGATGATCCAGACGGATTGCATGAGCTCAGCGAATTTTTCGACGCGCCGTGATACCGTCTCGGCTTGGTCTGCATGTTAAGGCGGATCAGTCAACTGATGCATGTCTTAAGATAACAGACATAATCACCCATAGTCGAAAAGGCGTGGAAGAAACTGGCGATGTAGGTCATGACACTGCGCTCGTCCGGATGGGCGGAATCACAGAGGTCCTCAACTTCCAGCAGTTGCTGTGGGCCATATTAATATCGAGATGTTGGATAAGGTTTACTGTCTGCTAACCGGAATATTGAGGTGTTCTGCTGCGACTTGGAAAGCAAGTCGTGTATTTCCGTGGCGATCGCCCTAAAACCACGCATTGGATGAATAAAAAAGAAAGAAATGACAGAAGCATGACGAACCTTGTCCAGTCTATCATAATCCAACAAATCGGGGCGGTGACAGTGTATTAAGGCGCATCTACAAAAGCAAAAGAACGATGACGTCAAGCATACTCGTCACAGAGAAGAGAAGAATCGAGCGCACGAACAAGGCGAGCCCATCAGACCAGCTGTGGGAGAAGTCTTGTACATTGACCTCTTTGTATGGTTCCGTCTTGCGCTGACACCAGAGTAGGAGACCCTCCTTAGCGGAAAGACCTTCTTCGCTTTCGAAAGACGACATTTCAGGTATATGACATGCAATGAAGGAGAGTAGACACACCTGATATCTGCAATTGTGAATCGTAAGATGAGCGTCCATATCATTCCGAGGATGAGCTTGAGATTGCCGTCAATGATGTCTAGAATGAAGGAGTCATGAATAAATGGAAGATCAGAGATCGCAGATGTTACGAAGACACGATATGACACACCTTCAGGACCGATATTCGTCAGCTTGACTCCTCGGGAAGTTATGAACTCCAGTGCTTTGTTCACATTCTCCGCTTTCTGGACGCGCATGCGCGGGTTCTTGTTGTATCGTCCGAGCGAGGTATCACCTATCCATCGGAGAGCATTAGGGCACAATCCTTGAGCATACTGATCTCCCAAATACCCATGATCTCCTGCACATCGTACGTAGCACAGAATAAATATGAGTCCCAGATGTGCGTACATCTGTAGAGTTCGCACCATGAGTTGGATAAGCCGCACGCCGTCGGAGAGGTCTTTGACGAGAGAGGACATCGACGGATATCCATTAGCTTCTAGTTTAGTATTCAGCCTTTACGATGAGAGAAAATAAGGACAGGTTAGACTGTGATGGTTCGTTTCCCGAATATCGCTGCTAAAGAGGCCGCACCATTTGCAGAAAGTCCGTTCCTGGGTGTCTCGCGAGCGACTTTCGGGAGTATTCATGACCGTTTATACGGTCGATATAAGGTATAGCAGCCAAAGAAAAGACGAAGAAAAAGAAAGAAAGAAGTCGAATTCGAGGGTAGAGGGTAGCTGTGCGGACTTTGGCTTGGAGAGCAAACCCTCTATAGAACGCGTCTGGAACTATTTCAAACTCCGCAGCGCGTCTCAAAACATCTCTCCTTACACCCACCATCGCCTCCCCTTCCATTGCTCGGAAGTACGATATACACACAAAATGGCGACCCAATTCGACAGGATATATCATGGCATGTCTCCAGAACTCGGAAGTGCGTAAAATTTCTGCTTTCATGCCTTGAATCTACGACACTCATCAAATTTTCGTCGGTTATTTCGTGTTGCAGAACTGCGTGTGGCACCGAGCGGTATGGCTTGGAAGGGCGTTGATTCGGAGCAAGTCACTCCTGTACCCTCGAATGAGATAAAATGGGCACAATGGCTCCGAGTTGCGCGCCAATTCCAGCTGCGTATTGGCTTGAGAGACCATAGGAAAGTCAAGTTCGATGGCTTCACTCGAGAGGTCCGTGCGCGCTCCTTTGCAAGGCAAAGTACTGACCGATCAAGTAGGATCACGATAAGCTCGCCACCCTGCTAAAAAACTACTTTGGCATCACCCTCGAGACCCGTGAGGTGTCATTCAAGGGATGGAATTGGGGCGTGACGGATTTTCAAGGTACGTTGTATTGTTACACTGCCAGCTGGATTGGCATGCTGATGACTCAGTCCAGGCGAAGATCTGGCCTTTACCGTATCCGACAAAACCTCCTTCGAGCTTCCTCTACGGCACGTCGCAAACTCCAATATCGCAGGCAAGACCGAGGTCTCTCTCGAATTCTCCAACCTCTCTCCAACCCCTTCCGCCGGCCCAAAGTCTACGCTGACAAAGCAGATGGGCGACGAGCTGACCGAGATCCGGTTTTACGTCCCTGGTACTTTGACGAAACTCAAAGGCTCCGATGCCGGGTCGCAAAAGTCGGACAACGAGGATGACGAGGAAGAGATCAGCGCTGCGCAGGTGTTCCACGACACGATCAAGGAGAAGGCGGAGATCGGCCAGGTCACTGGAGACCTGATCTTGAGCTTCGAGGAGGTGTTGGTTCTTACACCTCGTGGACGATACGATATGGACATGTTCCCAGACTTTTTGAGGCTGAGGGGTAAAACGTACGACTACAAGGTTCTGTACCAAAGCATTGCAAAACTTTTCCTTTTACCGAAGGACGACCAACATGTGCTCTTCATCGTAAGTCCCTTTTGCTTTCTGCAGCGTTGTAACGGCAACTGAACTCGACTTCTCAGCTGGGTTTGAGCACACCCATCCGCCAAGGACAAACACTGTATCAATACCTGGTTATGCAATTTACGAGAGAGGAGGAAATCACGGCCGAGTTGAATATGAGCGAGTACGTCTCTCTTCAACTATCGTCTCGGGCCATTTACTCACCTTCATTCTTATCAGAGAGGATCTTGCAAAATACGACAAGCTAAAGAAGAACTACGAAGACCCAACGTACGAGGTCGTCTCTAGCGTATTCCGTGCCCTAGCCGGAAAGAAAATCATCGGCTCTGGGAGCTTCCAGAGGTAACTGCCTCCATCCATCCTCTACGAGCGTTTCTTCTAACATCATCTTCCAGCCGCGAGGGCCATCCAGGCTTCAAAGCCAATCTCAAAGCGATCCAAGGCGACCTGTTCATGCTGGAGCGCTACATCTTCTTCGTGTCCAAACAGCCGCTGCTCATCGAGCTCAGCGACATCCACCAGGTCGTCTTCTCGCGTGTCGGAGCCGGGTCGGGTGCTGCCGCCGGGCGCACCTTTGATATCAAAATCGTGAGCAAGACGGGGCCCGAGCACACGTTTACGTCGATCAATAAGGAGGAGCACGAAGTAACGGAGGCGTATTTGAGGGACAAGAAGATCCGGGTGAAGAATGAAATGGTGCCCGATGCGGATTTGTTGTTGGCGGCTGTGGTGGATGATGATGAGGATGAGGATATGCAGAGTGTGGTCAGCGATGACTCGGATGAGAGGGGTAAGGTGAGACCGAAGCCGTCCAAGGGCGGCGACGATGATAGCTCGGAAGAGGACGGTACGTTGTCTGTTTTGCGTTCATCCTTTATTGTTCACTGATGTCGTTCTATCTATTTACGGTACAGAGGACTTCAAGGCGTCCGACTCGGACTCTGGGTCTCCAAGTGACAGTGACTCCGACTCTTCATCCGGCGCCAAAACTGCCTCAGATGCAAGTGGCGATATCGCGCTCACCAAATCCGTCAAGGGCAAAGCCAAGGGAAAGGGAAAGGCGAAGGAGGGCGAGGGCGCCGCTCCGAAGAAAGCCGTTAAGAAGAAATCCGCCGCTGCTGCCCAGGGCAGCGATGCCGAGGACGACAAGCCCAAGGCGAAACCCAAGCCCAAGGCCAAAGCGAAGCCTGCTGCGAAGTCAGACGAGGAGGAGGCAATGGATGTGGATGAAGGTGATAAGCCCAGGCCGAAGCCCAAACCTAAACCCAAGGCTCCTGCTGTTGCGCCCAAGCCGAAGCAGAAGGCGAAAGCTGAGGATGAGCCGATGGATGTGGATGAGGAGAGGCCGCGTCCGAAACCTAAACCTAAGCCCAAGAAGCAGGATGCGGACGCTGACGAGCCGCCCAAGAAGAAGGTCAAGAAGGCGGATGACTGATTTTTCTTCTTTTCTTTCTGTGATGGTTGTGGTTTTTGTGCTTATGTTCTTCACCTGTTGACTGCTTGCATCACTTTCGAACCTCAAACTTTGTATATGATATAGAACATTTATAACATGATTTATCCGAATGTTGTATGCTTTCAATCTATGTAAACCAGGATGTTGGGCTGTATGGCCATCTTTATTGAGACGGCTTCTGTGTTTATCACGCGTCGAGTTGCCGTTTCTAAATTTAGACTAATCTCAGGGTCTTTCTCCTCGTTCAGTCCGCACACCACCCTAGCTTTTTCGAAACCCTTTTCGCGTCATGACGACCTCTTGTGTGGGTTTCATCCTGCTATCTTGTACTAACTGGCTGTAAAACTTATCCCTCGTAGTCGGTGGGAGCGCCTGCGTTGGCGATATCCTCAGATTTGTTGTTATGATCACCCTTTCAACGGCTTCCGCCTTTCTCCTCCTTTGCGCGTTCTTGGTCCACCCGTCTTTTGGATTAGTTGAAAGAGTAGTTCGCAGGCAACATCAGTACGCGTTGACTCTGTTCTTGATGATAGAATTTGAAGGCTAACATCATCACAAATACAGGGAGGAATGCAGTATGCCATTCAGTGCGAACCAAAGTCGAGTAATGCAAGCGGCATTTGACAAGGTGAAAGTTCGACGCCAGACATCCAGCTACGTCTTCGACGTGTACTTCAATGTCATTGCTGCGAATTTTACGTATGCCGGTGGATGGGTTCCGTGCGTATTCTCTCTGATTCCTTCACGTACAATGGATGCTATGCTAACCTCAGTGGAAGCAGCGACGCACAGATTACGGCTCAGATGGTGGCACTCAACAAAGGCTTTGCGGGAACTGGAATTCAATTCAGACATGTCGATACCATACGCATCCTCTCATCGCGTTATTTCCATGATATGAACGTCCCTGACACTGCCGAGAGGTAGGCTCCTTCGCGTCAGCTCTCGTTTCGTTGATAAACGCAGTTCTTGGTGTAGACAGCGAATGATTCATGACTACGGATCAGTATTCCGTAAAGGGAGATCCAATACTTTGAATATTAACCTCATCGGGTACACCATCCGACCCATCTTCGTGTCTGGTTTGCTTTACCTTTTTTCCTCGCAGATTCTCTGACGAAACCTATGGATTTGGCCTACTACCTTCTGGGTATTCCACGAACCCTCAGCTCGATGGGGTCTACGTTCGCTATACCTCCCTGCCTGGTGGATCAAGCCCATACCGACAGGGAAAAATCGTCGTGCACGAAGGGGGTCATTGGCTCGGTCTATTGCACACATTCCAAGTAGGCCATTTTACTATTTGGTTGACTCGATTTAAACGACCTTTTTTCAACCATCTTTGCCTTTAGGGCGGCTGTGACGGCGATGGAGACGGCGTAGCTGATACACCTGCTGAGGCCAGTCCTGCTTCCGGCTGCCCAAAAGGCCGGGATACGTGTGCAGGACCTGGAGTCGATCCCATTCGTATGTTTTTAACCTGGTCCTATTTAACATTCATATTAACGATACCCTTTTTCGTTAGATAACTTTATGGATTATTCTGACGAAGATTGCAGAAATTCGTTTACAGAGGGCCAAATCACTCGCATGCACAGCGCTATTCTAGCTTATCGTTCTTGATTTTTTATGATTCAAGTTGACAACTCTGGAAAGACTGCAATCGCAACCGGACTATAGCATAATAAAATATGGCATTGCAAGACGAGTAGCCAAGGCAATAGAAAAGACTAGAAAGGACAGATGGTCTTCCATAGTTCCATTTCAACTGCTAATTCTTCTCGATACTGTGGAAGAGCTTGCGTAAAAGCATTGACCCATGCCACGTAGCGCTGCCGACGCCACAACGCTGTCGTGAGCTCCCAGTATTCGGGCATCCACGCCGTGAGTGAGGCATATGCGGTAACGTTTTTGACGCACGGATTGAGCAAGAGCCGAGATTGTTGAGCCGCTGCTAGGCCGGAGTGTACAGAAAGCTTGCGCATGAAAGACGTCCTGAGATTCAAAAGGGCCCACGCGACTGTCGAACTTGATTCGATAGCTCGAGAAGTCCCCACCCAGAAAGCCGCAAACTAAGCCATCACTGGGCGGTGTTAGGCTGCGGAGCTGGGTGAGCCAGTCACGCATGGTATTGCTGAATACTGAAAGCTGTTCTGGGGATAGCGTGTCGAGATCGCCTTCCATGTCAGCGAGCGGCCGACCAGGAACTCGCGTCATTAGAAAGAGGGAGCCGACGCTGTCGTCCTTGATGATGTCGAGGATGGTTGGGACAGGGATAGATGTACTATTCATGGACACATATTGGGTGGCGAGTGCTTCGATAACATTTGAATCGTCGCCAGCTTTAGCATAGAGCCCGAAAGGAAGGCGGAAAACGCTAGGAGATGATGTCTGCTCGCCGACGCGCATCACACATCGGTAAACGGACGTCCTGAGGGTCTGAGGCATGCGAAGCAACAATGCCCACATGAAACTGGATATTGTAGGTCGTCTGCTGAAGGTTAGAAATCCACGGAACATAACATTCTATAATCCACTAACCTGCGATAAAAGAACTGGCTGGGGTCGATATCTACCATGGTATACGAGAAAGGAATGCCACAATTGAACAATGGCTTATTGCCAATAAGGGTGTTATGGCTGCAATAGGAATGCTACGACAGACTAGGTTTGCTGATGGATGTATTCGAGATTCAATGGTACTGTGATAATAATGGAAACTCTAGCGAAAATACATCAGAGTATTTAGTTAGGAGAAATAACACTCAGACCATTTCTTGCCAATGGAAAGATGGCCATAGTGAATGAGAGCGGTGCCTTCAGGACTGATAACAAGTGTGTTATAAGGAGGATAGGGCAGATGGGTACGAAAGTGGGGTGATATCCAAAAAAAGAGGACATTGTCAGCAGTTATCCATCCATCTTGCTTGAATGTGAAATTTTCCATATGCAGAATATCACAGTGTATCTGATGAGATAATAGAGAAGCATTTACTGAGATGTCAGTGAGGGTTTCAGCAACGGCGTCACCAGTGCGCGCACCCCATACTCGGATGGTTTGATCACCAGAGGCAGAGACGACACGGTTGCCGTCAGGAGAGAATGCAACTGAATGGACTGAGTCTGTGTGCCCTTGGAATGGTCCAGCAACAGTGTCGCCAGTGTGTGTATCCAACACTCGGATGGTATGATCATAAGAGCCAAAGGCGATGCGGGTGCCATCAGGGGATAATGCAACCGACGAGGCTGAACCTGTGTGCCCTTTGAACGGTCCAACGATGGTGTCGCCAGTGCATGCATCCCATACTCGAATGGTTTCATCGTCAGAGCCGGAAACGATACGGGTGCTATCAGGGAAGAATGCAACTGATCGGACCAAACCTGTGTGCCCTTCAAACGGCCCAGCAATGGTATCACCGGTGTGCGCGTCCCATACTCGGACGGTTTCGTCACCAGAGCCAGAGACGATGCGGGTGCCATCAGGAGATAATGCAAGTGACAAGACTGAACCTGTGTGACCTTTGAGTGGTCCAACGATGGTGTCACCAGTGTATGCATCCCATACTCGGATCGTTTGATCACCGGAGCCAGAGACAATGTGGGTGCCATCGGAAGAGAATGAAACTGAGCAGACCAAACTTGTGTGCCCTTCAAATGGTCCAGCGACAGTGTTGCCCGTGTATGATTCCCATACTCGAATGGTATGATCATCGGACCCAGAGACAATGTAGGTGCCGTCGGGAGAGAACGCAACCGACCAGACCCTACTTGTGTGACCTTTGAATGGTCCAGCGATGATGTCGCCAGTGCGTGCATCCCATACTCGGATGGTTGCATCACTGGAGCCGGAGGCGATGCGGGCGCCATCAGGAGAGAATGCAACTGACCTGACCCAACTTGTGTGCCCTTCAAGCAGTCTAGCAATAGTGTCACCAGTGCGTGCGTCCCATACTCGGATGGTTTGATCACTGGATCCAGAGACGATGCGGGTGCCATCAGGAGATAATGTGTGCCCTTTGAATGGTCCAGCAACAATGTCACCAGTGCGTGCATCCCATACTCGGATGGTTTGATCACTGGATCCAGAGACGATGCGGGTGCCATCAGGAGATAATGCAACCGATGGGACTGAACCTGTGTGCCCTTTGAATGGTCCAGCAACAGTGTCACCAGTGCGTGCATCCCATACTCGGATGGTTTGATCACTGGAGCCAGAGACGATGCGGGTGCCATCAGGAGATAATGCAAGTGACCAGACCAGACCTGTGTGCCCTTCAAATGGACCAGCGACGGTGTTACCGGTGCATGAATCCCATACTCGAATGGTATGATCATCGGAGCCAGAGACGATACGGGTGCCATCAGGAGAGAATGCAACTGACCAGACCCAACCTGTGTGCCCTTTGAATGGTCCACTGACAGTGTCACCAGTGCGTACATCCCATAGTCGGATGGTTTGATCATTGGAGCCAGAGACAATGCGGGTGCCATCAGGAGAGAATGCAACTGAATGGACTGAATCTGTGTGTCCTGTGAACGGTCCAGCAACAGTGTCGCCAGTGCGTGCATCCCATACTCGGATGGTTCGATCACTGGAGCCAGAGATGACGTGGATGCCATCGGGAGAGAATGCAACCGACCAGACAGGATATGTGTGCCCTTTGAACGGTCCAGCGATGGTGTCGCCAGTGTGTGCATCCCATACTCGGATGGTTGCATCGCCGGAGCCAGAGACAACGCGGGTGCCATCAGAAGAGAATGCAACTGACCTGACCCAACTTGTGTGCCCTTTGAACGGTCCAGCGATGATGTCGCCAGTGCGTGCATCCCATACTCGGATGGTTGTGTCATCAGAGCCAGAGACAATGCGGGTGCCGTCGGGAGAGAATGCAACCGACGAGACCGATGAATCTGTTTTCCATACTCCGATAGCTGCACTTGGCGATTGCTCCACCACACTCCCTTTTACATCTATCAGCCCTCGCGCGTGTCCCCTGTAGTTTTTATACACAGAACTGGACCTTGGACAGAACGGCAATCCTGAGATGTAGATATGTGGTGTGCTACGTGTACACGCCCCAGCTGCAAAGCGCATTACAAATGCTTCTGCATCAGCCACTTGTTTCCGCGTATTGATATGAGAATCTTTCTACTTGATCTCAGTTTGAAAGTCGACATCGTGGACACATTGACTTACCTTTGGCAACCAGTGCTGTACCTGGCGCAGTATCTCTGCACCTATCGCCATGCGTCGTTCAAGGTTAAGTACCTCCATCCAGAACAACAGTCGGTGGGTCAGAAATTCAACGAGCCTTTCGTAGACCGAGACTGTGAAATCTCCTTGTCGAAGATGCTCACCCCAGTACCGACATGCATATGAGACGGCAGCAGAGATGGAATTCTCGATTCGTGCCTGCAAGTCCAACACATCCTCGTCGAACACGAATGACGATTCGAGCTTGCAGATATTGAATCGCAGGTGTGTCTTCATCACGTTGAAGCAACCATTGGCAAGGATTCCATTGTGCTGAGTCGTTTCGCAGTGGAACTCCCCTGATCGAAGTTTATCAAAAAGGTAGTCGGGAAATGATGCATGGAAAGGGGAAACTAGTCCCTGTACGCCTTCTTGCACATGTAGTATCGATCGCAGTGGCTGTAATGAAAAGCGAACTTGCTCTTCAGTGAGGCTAAGAAGCGACGCCAGTGTTTGGACAGTCATCGGTTCCTTTGCGCATACCACTGTCCACAGCGTAAGTAGAATATCGTTCGCCTCCTGCTCTTCGAGGCGCTTGGGATCGACAGCTGCAGAAAGAATGCTCGTGTATAATTCATTGAGTTCGTCATGCTGTTTGGTTGACCCGGAGACCATTTCCAGCACCGTCCGCAAGCGAGCGCTGGAGTTCACGCCAGGATCGCCTGGATGAATATATCGCACAGCGGTCGCGGCATAAATGAACAGCTTCCCGGCAAGCTTTGCAAGACGTTCCACTTCGTTGGGCGATGGGGATGGGGACATGGATCCAAGCGCCTCGGTGAGAAACTTTTTGATGTCCGCTTCCACGATCGATTCCTCGATATCGTGTAAATGTAGTACAGAACGCGAATATCCTGGCGCCAACATCTTCTCACGAATCGCAGGCTCCGGTCGACTTGTGACGAAGAACTTGATGGGCAGTTCCGCTGCGAGCTTCAGCAATGTTTCAAGAAACAGCCGGAATGCGTCGCCATTGTCGCACTCGTCCAACGCGTCGATCACAACGACCACGCCTTCTGGCATCGCAGTTTTCGCCTCTTGCATGGGTTTCTGCACGAGCTTCTCGAACTGCCATTTGACGTTTAGCTTGCTGGCCTCCGGCTTCTCTTCTAGGACTTTGGACAGAGTCGATCGAAAGGCAGGAGAGTATTGAGCGAGTTGGTAGGCGAGGCTGGGCACGATGTTGCTGACATCGCGGCACAAGGGTGAGATACGGGAACAGAAATAGTTGCCGCCTAGTCGCCTGTTCTCCTCCAACCACTCGCACAAGCTGTATACGATCGTCGTCTTGCCAGTCCCCGCCATCCCGTTCATCCAATACACCTTAGCCCCTTTCGGATCTATGACCCAGCCTTTTATATCTTCTAGGATCTTCTCGCGCGTCTCCGCAGTGCACCCGCGTCGCTTGATAGTCGTGGAATAGTTCGAGTTATATCGCGCGTCGTCCACTGGGGACAGGTCTTTAAGGAATGCTGTCTACCAGTGGAATGTCAACTTAGTTATCGATGCTTGGTCAGATCATCCTACCTCGCGCAGTTTTCTTGTATCTTGCCAAGTTCGAAGACAAATGTCGCTCTACCACTCTGTCAGACCTCGGCACCCAATACGACTTGTTGTGTACTCACTTGCAGTTGATGAAACAATGACTCTATCTGACGATACCGCTGGATCACATCCCCCTGGTCCTGATTCGCTTCAACTGTTCGCGTTATCTTGCTGCGATCTTGCTGTTGGCCAATGTGTTTCAATTCCGCTTTGATTGATCTGCAAAGTTTGTCACTAACACCCGACGCCTGGGCGAACATTTGACACTCACTCCATAATGCGTGCAACGCTGCCATTAACGTCTTCCGCGACGAGGTTGGTTACATACGGGACCAGAGTGTTCGCCATACTTGTGAGTTCCATCGCAAGTTTTTCATATTCTTCATGATTACCTGCGACTGCCTGCGATGTAAATCAGATAAGGTAAAGAGTGTTGAATCCACAACCATAACCTACTTGTGTCAGATTCAGACAGGCGACTAACCCACCGACAACCGACTGTAGAGGAGGACACGCAGATGCACTCTTTTCCAGAAGCCTGAGCGCTGTTTCCAGCCCGTTCCATGCTACACTCCAAGCCTTCTTGAGTTTGACGGAAGTATTGGATTCAGGGTGAGAAGAGGACTGTTGAGAGGATGGGCGGGATGTTCGCAATATAGCGTCCTCAGTTCGATTCCCTAGTACCACCACCGGCGTCTCGCTGAGTTTAGCGGTAGTCGGCAATATAGCGTCTCGACCACGTCGCAGCACCTTTGCAAAGCGCTTGGGAATTTTTGGTGGAGGGGGAGATGGCATCGTAGTCGAGGAAGTGGGGAGATCTGATAGCGCTCGTACTCGTAGTCCTGGGTACATGGGATGGGCACGAGGCGCAAGCCTGTCATTCAAATAAAGATCGTTTAATCGCAAAGCCTGTTTAATCACACGGACCTTAACCATGCACAAGAGTTTAAATAAAACCCATATGGTTACGGCCCAAGGGAGATGGGAATATCGTGTCCAGTAAACTTTGAGTAAACTCGAGCGCGTTCTGCAGCAATGCTTGCATCCCACTAGGAGCCTCACTGATCCTGTTGCTTTCTACCAGCCTCACTTTTCAGAGAGCTCACGTCGTGGAAAGTCTGCGCCATCTCCTAGAAACTTCGCCTTCATACGAAAATTTCTCTTCATTCGTTACTTCTGTATCAAGGGTGTCCCGGAATTTTAACAACGACACGGAGTCGGGGTTTACCAGCTCCTGCCGGTCCGTAGAGGGCGCCAGAGAAATAGGTGAAGGTTGGTTGGATCATGCGCCCAATCTGACATCCTCTGCAGGACGGCCTGACGCGTGCGTATGACATTTTGGAAGGTTGTCCAAAGGTCGTCTCATTCCAGTTCGTCAAAGTCACGCAAAGCTCCAGGAGCAATATGCCTACGGAGCATATCCAAGGTTGTCATTACTCGAAATTAAAGCATTGCTCGCAAATCAAGGTGACTCGTACCTAGGCTAGATCGACCCCTTCTCTCAAATTCTCCATCCCTCCGAGTCTCTCAGAATCCCAAGCGGAAATCGTAAACTGAGTAAGATTATGCTTTGCCGTACTTTGGAAGATACTCTGTGGGCATCGGTGGCGGCTGTAACGACTCTCAAGGCAGACAGATAAAAAAAGGAGCCCGGAGGCTAACCCGATGACGGGGTTAAGGCTTGTTGATGCTTATGTCATTGTATCCCTCCTTCTTACCTCCAACAGTAACACGGCGGACATTCAACTGTCAAGTCGGCCGACCGGTTGTCCTGTTAAGTGATACAGAGGTTACCGGCAAGTCATAACCTGTCATGACACAGGTTGACTTGCCGGTCACAGTGCCTGATGTCACACTCTCTCCTTTTTTTAAATGTTCTCGCCTTATATTCTGCGTATTTAATAGTACTCATGCGTCGTGTTTATTCGAATTCATTCCCTCACTATCAATCTACATATTGTCTTTGCCACTATTTGAATTCGATTTAATCTAACGTTAGCAACTGACAAACATATGTTACATGATACCAGAAGTACATCAAAAGTACATACAAAGGCTTACTGCCAAATGTCAGAATGCAAACGCTCGAAAGAAAACATTTTTGAATTCCAATTCTTGTAATGTTTACTAAACTTGATGTCATGTTCATCGAGTTCTTGTTTTGCTTCGAACGTAGGATCGGCGGATCGCGGTCGTCGAGATTGAAGTGTATACTGCCTACATAAGCGCCGTCGCCTACCCCTTCAAAGACGCGCGCTAACGTTAGATTAAATTGAATTCAAATAGTGGTGAAGACAATATGTAGATTGATAGTGAGGGAATGAATTCGAATAAACACGACGCATGAGTACTATTAAATACGCAGAATATAAGGCGAGAACATTTAAAAAAAGAAAGAGCGTGACATCGGCCACTGTGACCGGCAAGTCAACCTGTGTCATGACAGGTTATGACTTGCCGGTAACCTCTGTATCACTTAACAGGACAACCGGTCGGCCGACTTGACAGTTGAATGTCCGCCGTGTAAGTTGTAGAGGCGAGTCTTCGTCTCGTAAAAGTTAACGTATTTTTGTTCTATGCTGGTTTGACCCCTCTTCAGCCATGCCGTCAACTAGACTTTATGTAACAGCAAAAACTACCCCATACTCCATCAACGCCCTAGAGTCTGTTCGATACCGGTTGCGCTCGGGTTCAAACCGAAGAGCAACTTTCAATAGTACTTTCAGTATTGTGTCGCCTCGAAGACGGCGAATATCCGACGCCTCTACTACTGCACCCCCAATGAACAATCAACGAGGGATCAAGAACACAGTGACTAATAACTACCCCTCTACTGTGCCTCCAATCCGGTGTTCTGTTCTCGGATCGCCAGCAAACCTATCTTTGGTGCGCAGCAAATCATTCCAATGTATCACTTTGCGTGCAATTCGGGGGGAATCCGGGTCGAATTACGGCGTCCTTTTCCAGACGCCTATCGACACAATTCTTTCACGCGTTGCAATTTGGAGGATGAATCGGACAACCTCAGTTCATAAATCTCGGTCTACCAGGCAATCGATTTGGCACCTCGCTGTTCCTGCTCTTTGATACTCACGCGAGCGAACCATGGCAAGAGACATCCAGTCCTCATGACACTGGGGTGCTAAACATCATGATAGGATTTGTCAAATGCTTGGCAGCCCTTGATTAACTGGTGACAACAATCGATGATCTACGACTCACTCCCATTCACTCAAGCTACTTACTACTGCTACCAAATTTATCCCTCTCCTTGATGCATAGCTTTCGGGATTACTCTGCTCAAGAAGCGGCGCTCAACCTCTAGACTGGTTTAATGTTTCCGTTAGTGCTTGCCACTGCCTGCCAGTGGACGCGTCGGCATCGTCATCTTTGAACTTGGCAATTTGCAAATCCATTGACATGTCTCAATATTGATTCACCTAGGAGATCATTATCTCTAGCGTTCAATCTTCTTTACATCCCTCCTTATACAGGGTGACAGGAGGGCAGTGAGCGGCATGGCCTTGTACTTGGACAGCGAGGTCTTTTTGCCGTTCTAAAGATAGCTGGGCAAGTACTCACGAACACTACAAAATGGCGCCTTTTCCGATGACTGAACGTCTCCCTCCCCCGTTCAATATTATCCTCCTTCGTGCAGCGAAAAAATGACTCGAAGTCCCTTCATTGGAATTCGAATGGGCATTTTCAGTATGTTATTTGATCATTAAAAACCTGGATGTAGCTAAAATATCCCTGTTTACAAGTGGTCTGCACTATCCAGAGTCTAATTCTCGTTTCGACGGAATTCAGTGTATCGGAGCATATAACCGAAACCTATTTGAAAATGGCCCTTTTTACCTCTTGCCTGTCTACACTAATGTTTTCGGTTATGTAAGTGAATCACCCAATTTGAGATACATAAGTGGTACTGATGCACCTTCTTAGGGTTGTACTCTCTTTCCTTAGAAAGTTTGAAAACGCACCCATTTTCTACATCGTTTCTGAACTCCCCATCATCTGTGAGAATCTTTATTTTCGTTGTCTTTCAATCTTCTCACCTCCGAGAAGGTACGATATGGATATTGTGGGTGGTCACGGCTGCCCTTGCAATACAGAAGATGCGAACATTTGTCCCTCCTGGTAGCCCTTCTGGTACCTGCAAATTATTCGTCTCCCATGGGCGCTCATTCACATAGCACTACACATATTTCGGGTGGTCACGGTAGCGAGGCTTGCAATCCAGAAGATACGAGTATATATCCCCAGTGGCCCCCCCGCTCCCTGCAAATTTTTCATCTCCCGTGAGCCCTGGTTCACATAGATGACAACTTTCCCACTAACGTTATGAAATACCGGGCACACAGAAAGCGACATACGAAAGTGTGAGCAATTGCTTTCAATCGAGGATCTGGCGATTGTCATCTTTGCATTTCGTGCGTGATATTTTCAAACTCTAGTTCTGCATTCACACTCAAATTGGGCTTGGGCTGTCAGTGACGGTATACATTATGGTCGTGCTGACCTCTGCCACTGTCGTCCACTTCCGCGGTGACACTCGAGTGTGGTTCCGAAGCGTCGCCCACCTGAGGGTCACGAACAATGGGCAGTCTAATCCGCCGATTCCTCTAACTCAGCAGATGGCGCACCCTCAGCCACCTCCGGCAGCACATGCTCCATCCGCCCCCATCGCTCAAACCTGACGAGAAATTTCTTGCCATGGAATGTACGGCGCTCAAAATTGGCATCACCTCGAATCAGTGAGGTTTCTCAACCTCTTTATCTCCGACTACATAACTTGCCATATCACAGCATTTTGAAGTTATTACCACCTTTTCTATGGTTGTCGCCGTTTTCATTTCAAAGTTCAGCGCCGCATGGGTCCAAAATTTACCACACTACACCTTGCAACTTAGCTTTTATGTAACTACCCATTCGAAGGGTTTCGAACAGGTTTTCTTACACAAGACGTTAGCCGCTTTTGATTTATTCGGTTTTTGAGGTTTTTTGCACTCTAAACATTAGGAGAAGTTGCAGGTCGCTCTACTTCTACTAGTACCTACAGTACGTATAATACTTAGGATTTCATTCACATAAATATCATAAATTCGCCATATCTCAAAAGGCAGCTGGCAACAAAATAATTGATTCAAGGCGACGAGGGGCTTGACAGGCTCCTGCGTATTTCGCACCTAGTCTCGCACTCCTCACAGACCCGTCTTGACGTGCGTGTAACTTGTATAAAGCAATCAAAAAAGAAAAGCACACTGGAATTACATACAACACTGCAGAGTACGTTCTCAACCGACGAGTTCCCATATGATCATCTCTAGAATGGCATAAAGTTGAACAACTAAACCATATTGCCTTGAAAACGGGATGTCATTTCGCGCTATCTCATCTCTCATTATAGTCCTTACCAGACCACGGTAAATCTAGAGAGGTTACTGGGTGATTACATTAGACATAACAAAAACCGACCTATATTGATGCAATGCCGTGATCTCATCTTCGCCCTTGTGAAGTATGTATTATGAGACCAAGAGGGTATATAATCTGTTTGTTGGCGCAGGTATTATCGTACACTTGTATACGTTTATTTCTGACTCGATAAAATACGAGTATGAGTACATGGTAAAGGTAGATGACAAGGGTGTGGTACACATGTACATTGAGGACGAGACATGCAAGGAATATAGATACACCTCCAGACGGAAACAAGCGTCTCGATCGATGGGGCTAGGATGATACATGCATGTTGGTGGGTGGCTGTTGGATAGTGATGATATACGGTCAATGACGGTAGGTCTAGGGTGTGCAAGAAAGGAAGAAAGGAAAGAAACATGGAACATAAAAGAGCGTAAGCGTTTATGGTTGTTTGGAAAGAAGAGAGCCAGGTTCGAAGACGTCGTGATGAGGAAAGGGCTGTGCAGCCGACGTGAAAGGCGGTAAATTAAGGAGAGGTTGCGCGGGTCGCTGAGCGGACGAGGAACGTTTTCTCGTACCAGAACGAGAAACGGTGGCACCACTTGGACCGCTGACACTGGACTTTGGGTTAAAGAGAACATTACGTTCTTGATGAAGGACATAGGACTGAAGATGGTTTAGGATGGAAAAACCATGAGAATTGAGAATGGACATACGCGAGCGATGAGAATCTTTTCTATCCATACTCTGCCATCTTTCTCGGAGCACGAGAAAGTATGGAGATAATCAGAGGTATTCTCGAAGAATGAAAGCTTGTCGGTAGATTTGATTGAGAAAGTGAACGGTTTAGGAGCTCGATGTGGGCGAGTCACGAAATATGCATCGAAGTTCGAAAGAGAGCAAATCAGAACCTCGTCTTTTCGCTGCAGAACTTAGAGGTCAACAAGCAGGGCAGGTGAGTGGTGTAAATCACAACGTACATTATCACGCTTGGATAACCAAAGGCTGTGTTCTCGAAGTTGGACCCATCGTTTACTCCACTTCCCTTTCTTGGCTTCCCATTCCACGTAACCGGAATGAGTGGGCGAGCTCGACGGAATAGCCTAAAGAAGGTATCATGTTAGTATTTCGTAAACCCTAACATGAAGTAAAAACATACACTGCGAGCGAGAGGAACAGCCAGAGGAGTCAACTTGAGAATGAAGTAGTTCACAGTTTTATCTTTCAACCAGGAAGACTGGACATCTGCCAGAAGCTCATAACTCCTAATAGGACGTTCTAAGGCAGATAATCAGAGATATACTTCCTAAAGAATCACGGAAAACACATACCCATACCAAAGTCTTGCGCGACTTCAAACACCATCCAACCACCAGTACCTGCCCAGCCGACAAGGGCACCCTCGCTATCCATCATGGTGATAACGTCGCCAGCTGTGGTAGTAGGACCAATCTCCACCGTGTTGAACTGTTGGAGGTTGCCGACGAACACCCGCTGCTGAGCCACCACAGCATTCCTGGCAGTAATGCTCGGCCGAGAAGGGTGTTCCGCTTCGGCCGAGGAGGCCGTACGAGGTCTCGAGATTTTCCTCTGATCATCATTGCTCGTCCTCGCATTCATAGGAAGTGGAGGCACAGGGTCCGCAGGTATTGGCTTCTCGCTCCGTCTTGACAATGAAAGAGAGCGATTGTGACGATCCTCGTGACTGCCTCGGCTCGCCGCAATGGAGGTGGCCCTTGTGCGACTCGTGCGTTGTTCGCTATCCGCAGAAACAACAGCAAGGGAACGCGGTTCGTCTATTCCGGAAGGACTATGCTCCGACGGGCGGTGGAAAGAACGCATGGAACGCAGAGCGGGCACAGGAGAGGTATGTGCTTCTGAAGGCAAAACTGGAGGCAGCTGACGTTGAGAGTGGGACGGTTCTTTCACACTTCGAGCACGAAGGGCAGGAGATATGGCCGTTGACATTGTTGAAGGAGGAGTGGGATAAGAATTCTCAGACGAACGCGGAACGTCGCCGGAGGGCCTTGAAATAGATTTGGAGCGTAGATGTGAAGGCGAGTGAGCAAACTGTTGTGGAGAACGAATCATCTGCTGTTGAGATTGCTGATATGTAGGAGACAAAATTTCCGCCATTTGCACCTTCTGCAGTTTCTGCGCCAAATCATGTGGGTTCAATACTGGGGCAACAGGAACCGGGCTCTTTCCGGGAAGGGTCAACGTCCTCTGCCTCCTCTGGGGTTGAGTGGAAGATGCAGCTGCTGCAACAGCAATGGCGGCTGCATCGCGAGAGCTCGACATTCCGGAACCACTAACGCCAGGCCCGACGCCGGCACCTGCAGGCCTCAAAGTTACCTGCCTTTCCCTTCTCTCAGCGTTCCTGTCGACTCGAAGTGACTTCTCTCTCTTCCGCTGCTCTCGCTCCTCACGGAATTGGCGCCGAATCGTCTTCTGCGCGGTCAAGGCACTGGGTATACGCTGAGCAAGAGGCACGTCGTCGTCGTCGTCGTCGTCATCACTGTCATCCCTATCGTCCTCCGAAACATATCGACTACTGCCGGCTGAAGAAACTGGAAATTTCGTTGATTGCGAAGTGAGCAACGGCGAATGAAACGCCATGGATGAAGTGGGAGCAGAGGGAGACCGTGACCGTGATCGAGAGGCCTGCGGCCTCTCCAACTGGACCCTGGTTTGATATGCGACTGATGATCCATAATGATCCGACTCGTCGTCGCTCGATTGTTCGAAAGGCGACGGCCTCGTTTCGCCGCCATGGCCCCTTTCCAACGCCCGCCGCCTCCGCCTCTCCTCATCTTCATCCTCGTCGTCACTGTTTCCTCGTCCGCGCCCTCGATGGCCCCTGAAACCTGTCGAGTAGCTTGCGGGATATGCACTGGAACCCATCTGTCCAGTAGAGTTTCCGCCCCTGTGTGATGTCGAGCTTGAAGAGCGTCCTTGGGTACGAGATCCCTGTCCGTTTCGTTCCGCATCCCATCCACTACCGTCTGTTGGACCAATGGTAGGAGAAGTCTTGGTCCTCGTGACAGACATATTCGGCTGCGGCATCATACTCGCCTGAGAAAACTGAGTCTGCAAATAGTCCGGGGTTGGGGGTGGGGTGGCTTGCTGCACAATCGAAGTCTGGGGTACGTCGTGCGCTTGAGCAGATGTCGCCAAGTGGTGGTCGGAAGAGGAGCAGTTAGCATCCGCATCAGACCCTGTGGTAACGGTAGTTGTATTTGTGGCGATAGCTGTGCTCGTACTCGTGCCTGGGGCGAGGGTTGCCTGCTCCAAGCCCTCCTTCCCATCCTTCTGCTCCTGAACTTCTGCCGCAAGGCTAAGTTTATCGAAGCCAAATCCGAAACCATCTCCGGCACTGCCGATGGGGCCGGGCGAAACAGGTGGCAGAGAGTCATATCGGTTCTGGTATTCTCCAAACGTATTCGTCCATCCTGCCTCCACCCCTTCATCACGAATGGATAATGAAGCCTCTGTCTCCGGATTAAAAGACATCTGCTGTTCGAGCGTAATAGGCGCAGATTGAGGGGAGAAGAGCGCAGACTGCACAGAGGAACGCGTATGACGATGATATGAATGCGCATGTCGATAAGGAAAGAAGAGGTAATCGTCCGCCACGGGCGAGTTTAGAACATCGCTATCGTCCGAGGAGGACCGCGTCCGCGAGAGGCTGGGATGGCTGCTGCTACTCCTCGTGCTGTTCCCTCTGTCCCTTCCAACTCTCTCCGCATCCGACCCTAGAGTGACGTTCAGATCCAACTCCAAAGACGACAAGCTTGGGTTCGGATCCGCTAGATGACGATATTCATGACCTTGCCGAGGTGAGATCGATCCAAAGACGCACGGATCTCCGTCCTCGTCATCCTCATCTGTATGCTCGGCAGGGCCTGCAGAATCCACCGAGTCACGAGATGACTGCGATGTGACCGACAACGAGCGCGAAAGGGAGGTAAATGAATGCGGAGATGAGAATAGGATAGAATTTGGACGCGAGACGGACGAGTCGTCGGCCATATACCGGTCCAGGTAAAGGTAGGAATAGTTGGACGCGAACGACATCTCCTCCAACTCGCCTTCATCCTCGACATCTGTGTGGTTCGCATCACCGTACGCCACGCTCGATTGCTCCGACGCAGCCGCAACACCATTCACAACACTCGCGGCAGAGCCTATCTCCTCCTCGGGCTCCTCGTGGATCGTCTCCGCGAAAACCGGAACGGCAGCGGCAGAAGGAGCGGAAATGCCCTCCTCACTCCCATTCAGACTAGCGCGGTGATACCTTTCCAGGAAATCGGCCGCATCACTCTCCTCCGCCGGACTCTCAACCGACTCCGCCTCTATCGGGCTAAGAGCCTCGTCGATTGCATCAGCCACTTCCGAAAGAGTGAAATCGCCCAAACCAGAGAGCCTGAGCGGCCCTTCCACCACAGGATATCCAGCGACATGGCGCGAATCTACCTCAGGAGCAGATGGGAGTGGTTTTTCTGGCCGAGCATCTGAAGCGCTAGCAGGAGGCGCAGGAAGGGTCGTCGATCCCTGGGATGGGAATGCCTGCGTTGACATCGACAAGCTTGGGTGCAGTGTTATGCTCGTGGGAACGACCAACTCGACATCTGCCGCTGCAGACCCCAGCGCCAATAGTTGAGTGGGTAAGAGAGGCTGCGTTGTGGCGATGGCTTTAGGTAACTGTGGTGCTGGCAAAGGAGGATCAGAAGATGCGGGTATGGTGCTGGGGTTGGAGTTTATAGAAGACGAGGCACTGGATGTTATGGCCGAAGGAAAGTGCAATATAGAAGTGGCGCTTGCGGTATTCCGACGCGTCGGCCGGTTAGAGGCAGGCGGCGTGGATTCATCGTCCGAAGGAATATCATCCCAAGGCTCGAATGGCAATCCAGCGCCCACTCTTCCTTTGCGAACCTAGAAGAAGAAACGAAAATAGGATTGTCAGCAAGACCCAAACAGGACAACACAGGCGCGTCGTGACCATGCAAGACAAATCCTTCACGTACCTTCTTCGTAAGCACCACATTCATCCGCGCAAGCGTGTCAAGCGACGGCAAACTCGGGCGGGTCTTGAAAGCAGGTCGCTGGTGTGCAGGACGCGTTTGCACACGCCCACCCGGGATTGGGGGTACAGGAGAAGAGGCCGTGGAAGCAGCCACCGTAACTAGGCTCTCGCCTTTCGCCTCATACAACGGCGACCGTGGAATGGGTAGCACAGGCGATGTTGGAGACGCGTCACCTGCGGGTTGAGAGGACGTCGACTCAGAAGGAACACGCCTCAGAGACTCCGAAGGCGCAGATGTGAGGTTCGCGAAAGGATCATCGTCGATGAGAAAGGCTGGAGGAGGAGAGCTGCGCGACGAGAGGATACTCAATGTAGTGCTCCTTTTCCTTGCGTGTTTCTCGCGTGATGGGGATGTAGGACTGGAGGCAGAGATCAAGGGGGTGGACGCGTAGGAAGACATGGGGACGGCTGCTGACAGCGTGCGTGTCCTCGGCGCAATTGACGTAGGGCTCATTGGGGGAGAGGCGGTGGGGGATAGCGGTCCTTGTAGAAAGGAAGGCACGAAGATGGCCTGTAGCGAGCCTCGTTTCTTCATCATTCTCGCTTTCTCGTCGCCTGGCGCAGGTTGGATAGAGTTGTTAGAGTTAGATATAATGTTAAAGGGGGCCTTGACGGCGTATTGCTGATCGCGATGGTATTGGTATAAGTCGGTGTAGAATTCTACACTCGACGATGCACTGGTGGTAGTGGTGGTCCGAGTGGCCGTTGGGTAGTGTTGATTGTGGTATTGGTGTACAAAATCCGATTTCCCTGCAACGCGAGCCTGAATAAAAAAACGACCACGAGTATAAGCGTGTGTAAGATGAGTGATCAAGCATATGGGAGTAAGAGGGAGATATTTTCGTTCATCCCGAGGAAAACGGGTCATAATAAGAGAGCTTTCCACCTGCAGGGCAAGATACGACAAAGCAGCGACACATGATGACGCCATGTCAGGTCGTTAACGGGTTTCGAGGTTACTATGCGCGTCTCTCGCAACATAACCAAAATAGCCAATACGAGGATATGAACATTGAATCCTCGCCGATACTCGCAGAGACACGAGGAAGGCGCTAGAAGGGCGTGGCCACTCACCAATATACTAGGCGGCTCGTCGTCCTCTGCTGACGACCAGGATCCGGCTAAGCGTTCTCTGGGCGGGTCTCTCACGAGGATGACACCTTGGGTTCCGAAATACTGCGCGTGTAATCGCTGTGGGCCCAATGGCGGGTGGAGATCGTCGCGTCCTCGAACAAAGTCGAGCAGCGAGATATGGGGTATACCTGGGGCGTCGCCAGATTTTGGATTTGAGATATCAAGAAAATGAGAAGGGGTCCGAGAAGTCGAAGATTGAGAAAAAGGAATATGCAGGCGCTCTCCCGCCCCAGACATGGTATTGGTAGCGCGTGGGTAAACAATCAAGATTCCCTTCCCTTCCCCCAGAAAAACGTGTTTTGTGCGGGTAACGGTGCCGATTGGATTTTTGGGAATGTGTGGAAAAAATACGGGGTCAAAAAAAAATCCAAGTTGCACACGATCAGATCCGGCTCCGTATTTAGCGAATTTTCGCAATTATCTGAGACGAGCTCGAGCCCCCGCGTATTGTGGATTCCTGTGAGGAGGACTATGTGGTTGTAGTGGGTAAGAGGAAGAAAAAAGGGCGCAAGCAAGACCGCAAGACTGTCAATGTTAATTCAAGTATCTACAATGTGAGAACTTGAAAGCGCGCCCATCAATCCCGCCTGTTCATGATCGACGGCCCGGCGCTCATTTTCTTCCACCACCATTCCGAGGTTCCCTCTTTTTCCAACCTAAAAATCTATAGCAAACTCAATTCACTTCAATCGTTTTTCAGGTTAAACATGCCAAATCGACTCTAATGCCGCCATTTATCCAGCCATGAAAGGAACATTTATTCGCTGGTTCATTTCCTCATACACCTCAGTCAATACCGGCTAATTCTCTATATCTCTCCAAGTCTCAGAGTTGAATTCCCAATCGTCCAATGTGCCGCAGATAGCCATCACCTCATGCCTGCAACGAATTTGACAAGATCATAGACATGGTCTTTGTATCCCAGTTACCTGATCGACAGCGAACAGATTTGCGTCTGTATGTCATAAATACGCTCACGTCTGGTCGTGTGCGGCGTATTTAAATTTTACTTTTGTACCCCGGGTTTCATCCTCAGCGCCACCGCTATGCACATGGTCAGTTTTTTCCCTTTGTTAGTCGTTTTCGAACTTGCTGTATATGTATGTGGACGACTGACCCATTAAAGTTGCCAGGCCCACCAATGTAACCGCACTGCCCGTGTAAATACCTCCCGCTACTCCCGCCTCGATGCATCTTTCAGAGAGAATCACGGGATACCCCACTGCTTCTAGCTGCAACTCCCCGAATTTGCGCACTCCGAGCCCGAGTAACATCATCATATACTATTCCCGCAACAGGTCGCGCTTTCCCTGAAATAGTCGCAGAGATGCACTGCCATTGGGCCTTTTTTGTTACGGTAATTGGTGAAGTAAATTAAAAAAACCCAGACACTGCATGTTTCGCTCAATGGCAGAAATTCACAGGAAATACGCAATATCACCATATCCTCTACCCCGGCATATGTCATGCCTGACAGATGGTGAAGATGGGCGATTCAGAGTCTATTTTGTCCACGACTCTCACGTCGGGCGCGGTGATTAATCGCAATTCTCATGCCCGTCTTCTCAAGACTTACGGCGCTGACTTTGCTTCCCTTATCTAATTTGCTACTATTATCTTGACGACTATCTTTCTCACTCAAGTTATATCTGGAAGTCACGCTGGTCTTCAACTTGGTGAATGGTGCATGTCGAATCTTGGTGGAGTCTCGCGGGTGATGCAATCCGATAGTTGGGCGTGAAATTGGGCGTATGCGTACTGGTACGCAGGGTCTAAATTGTCGAGGTGCGTTCAGGATTCTTCAGGATTTCGAGATGGTGGGTTCATGATCTAATGGTAGCGGGAGCCTATGTGATAGCCGGGCATCCCACACCCTACAGACTCCTGCACAAGTTGTATCGGCAACCAGTCGGCCGTTAGCGATGTATATATGGGTGCTTTTCATTTCCTTCGTTAATACGTATTCATGGGTTCACTTTTTACCTCGAACTCGCGAGGAAATCACTTTGTCTTTTCCAGTGCCAAGTATTCACACAAAGGCCTCATCCTGGATGGAGATAATATTCATCTGAGACATTCGGCGACTTTGAATTTCTCTCTCTCAAGATCTCGAATCTCTAGGGTCCTGCCTACTCCACCACCGGATTTTACCATAGACTTTATCAAGGAATCGGAGAGTCTATATCTAATCTCAAAGCTGCATCTGGGGTGCTCGACATTCTATTGGATTCTATTAACTACTTCAAAACGACTTTCTATCTATTCGCCAAGCATTACCCTTCCCTCGATCCATTCACGAGGTGTACCCGACGTACCGCTCGTCAGCGCTATCAATATAGAGACGGTCAGTAAATTTCTTACCGGTATGGATGGTCCAGTACACGTCCAGGCTAGCAATCCTGCATACTGTTGGGTCAACGGCGACCTTGGGATGGGAATTTCAATCCTTACATGTTCTTTCAACTTCCAGAATATAATGCAGGGTGGTCGTTCCTTCGATTAATCAACAGAACCCTCTTTCTTCTGAATCTTCGAGTTCTGCAGCCGGGTCCGGAGCCCCGCTGGAATCCTTTTTTTATTTATTTATTGTTTTACGATTGGACTCAAGAACGAAATCCAATTCGTGCGGATATACTTATTCCAGATGTAATAGCGGGGAGATTCTGACGATATTCCAGCTCATTCAGGCAGTAAGTATTCGAAATTCCATGATCGAAGCCGATCAAATGAAGCCTTGAGCTCATCGATTGCAATCAGTTGTGATCACCGGAAAGTGTATGATTAATCACCTTGCAAATGCGACGGCGAACGGCGGCCAACTTTGAACTTCCTCCTTATTGGATAGTCGCAGTTGTTCTCAAGTCTTAGACGCTATTATCATCCACGATTATAATGGGCGTGAAGCGCCAAATGGGTTCGTCCAATTTCCTTCAAGGTCGGACGAAGACCGGCGATGCTTTCCGATTTTAGACTTGAAGCCGCAACACATGCAATATTAGCACTGTAACAGCGCGTCGGGTTTAGATTAACATTGAATTTGAATTCTAATTCTAAAGAGACTTCGAAGGCCGACGTCAGTAGAGTTGAGGACTCCGGATTCCAGCCAGTGGCTACACTTCCATTTCCGAGTCGGAGATTAGGTTGTTCGTTTAAAATTCAATCGCTCTACTATAATTATTTAGACTCTGGCTGATCACAACGTGCAGAGCCTCATGTCTAGCATCACTGAATATAAAAGGTGCAGAAAGGGTTAATGTGGCGCATTCGAATCACTGTCGATCATGGTGAACATGTAGATCATTTCTGTCACCTGCGCCGCGCGTCTACACACTATTTGGCATGCCATCAAGAGCACCACAAAGCGATCTCCGAATCTCATGAGTGGGCTAGATGCCACTTTCGAGTTCTTCCTTTACATACTGTATATCTTCCCCTGGGCTCAGACTTTTCCATCAGTGTGGAATCAAAAGAGTGACATCTTCTATTGGTGATCAATAACAGACAGGTCTGGATGGTGTTCAGGTGAATACGATATGATTATCGCCAAGTGATTAATGACGTAGTAGTGATGCTTTCTGAGATTCGAGAAAATGTCCAATCATAATGTCGGAAAGTTGGAAGCACTAGTACTCATATTCTCATATGTACAACTTCGCCCGCGTTCCTACTTCATTTGTTACATATAAGGCAGCCCATTATCCAGATCTCGAAGCCGCGAGTAGTTCCATCATATTTGGTTTTTATCAGACCTCCTTTCGACCGCCTTTCGACCGCACAGAAGGGTAAACCAAACAGATTCAACAGCGACGCGTTCTGCGCGGTGAATAAAACATCTCTCAACTCCATCAACTGGACTCTTCTGATTTCTTGATTTCTCTTCTAGTATGTCGTTAGTATCACGGAGGCTGACGGTGATAAAGCTGTTTAGTTACTTCATTACTCAACTTAACTCCATCGTGATCCGAATTTACGACGAAAGAGGGTGATAGAGTGGTTGGATCTAAGGCGGAATATCTGGCTATGTATATATTTCCTAGGAGAATGGAGTCAACGGAAAAATGCCTAGCTACTCTGGAGTCTGAATAACGGTGCCTAATTTTTTGCAATGCCAACCGCACTTGAATAAGTGGTGAAATAGCGGAGTGGTCTAGAGCGCCAGACTGGAGATAAGACGATCTGGCGTCCCATTTGAGTTCCTTTAAAGCGGAAAAGCTTTTCGAGGAAAAATGAGCAGCAAGGATGTTGACTTTGCATGAGACGGTCATCTTCTGGGACTTAGAATCCCAGAGTTCCTTTCAGTCTTGAGCTGGGCCCGCGACTGCCCCGGGACTTAACCCAGTTATTGACAAGTTATGGTACAAGTTGAAGTTCACAATGACATCAATGATCAGATCGGGGCATAATATTTCGCGGGCACGTGATCCGTCGCGTACCCTTGATCAGATTCCAACAGTTTACCACGGTTGAAGTTGACCCGAACGGCGACAAAGCTCGCGATTTCGACCTCAAGACACCAAGACAGTCGACAAGAAGAGGAATTCAGTAAGCACAAGACAATATAGTGTTGTAATTGACCTTAACTTAACGCTCAGAGGAAATCTACGATTCTACTGCCATGTCTCTGAGCCGCAACAACGTTGTTTCCAGCACGCCCTCGGCTTCCAGAGCTGTCCGGCCAGCACCATTCACGCCCAAGCGGCCTTTATCTGCACAGTCAAATGCATCAACTGCATCATCTACATCAACAACCTCGTCTAGTGTAGACCAACTTGCAGCCCGCCTCTCGCGAGTCAATACTCCAATTCTGCTCAACTCAACACATAGGAAATACAAGGCTCCACTTTCCCTCGAGTCGCGAACGAAGAGCTCGTCTTCGTCTTTCAAGCCCAAGTCGACACTAGCCCCAGTACCTGGCACGCCAACAAAGAAAGATGGCTCGCAGAGTCGTCCAAGAACGCCGAATACTCCAAGGAGTAGAAGCGGCGCGGAAAGCCCATCTTTGATGCCTCCAACAAGCGAGATGGATGTGAGCAACGTCGACCCGGAGCAAGTTCTTGTAGATTTCCAGACAGTTGAACCCGGAGATGTGAGCGGCGAGATTGATGAGGCATGGTTGAGAGCAGCTCAGCTCGACCATGGCAAGGAGGACAAAGTTATGGTATCTATTCGGTAATTATCAACTTGCCTTCCGATTTAATGGCATGAGCACTTACTTTTTTTCACTGTAGTATACGGCCTACAGATTCGACTTCAGCATGGATTCCCAATCCTTCCACCAACTCGCTCAAACTCGACCCCAACTTCTCTAGAGGTGCCTCCTCCACGAGTGCCCCTGCTAGTTCTTCGTTTAACTTTGATGCCGTCTTCACTGGGACACCGAACAAGCCTGTTTACACCACCGTCGCTCGTTCGCATGTACAGGCCGCGATGGAGGGCTACAATGCTGTCATCTTCGCTTACGGTCAAACGCCTCCGGAAAGACATTCACACTTTCAGGCGACGATGCGGAGCCAGGTATCATCCCTCGTGCCATGCGCGAAGTGTTCGGGTTCATCAAGAGAACTCCAGAGAGGGAGTATCTTCTGAGATGCAGTTATCTAGAAATATACAACGAGACAATCGTTGACCTGCTCGCGCCTCCGATGATGGCAAAGGCGACTCCAGTTCAGATTCAAGGTGGTGCTGGTGGCGATGTTATCCTCACCCCGCTGCGAGAGGAAGTCGTCACGAGTTTGA